>ML682014.1:31941983-32362081 GCA_007922195.1 Podocnemis expansa
CATAAAATGAAAATTAAACATCACCGTTTCGTAAAAGTTCTGGAGGTGATCCACAGAAAAGAGATCTTCTGTCCTGTTTTATTTCTTTACATATTAAAGTAGGCTTTGAAGGCTCTCTCAAAATAGATTTCATCTGCTTGCCTGGCTGATAATTTTACTAAATACTTCTTTGAAAAATCTACTAAGATTATGTCCTTAGGTTCTAAATGTTCTTCCTATTTTATAGTCTTAGCTTGCTGAAGTGGACATTTTCTACTTGTTTCTTCAGTTCCCTAAATAGTAAAATTTCAGATTTTAGATAGAAAAAACTAAAGTTTTACCACTTAAAGCATCCATTTAAACTTAAAAAAAAAAAAAAAAGATAGTGCCAAATTATCAACCTTATTCAGAGAATGCTATAAACTCATAACTTCAAAGTTGATAAACTACATGACTAGAGCCATCATCACCTTCTGATATACTGAATTTCCATATGTCAAGAAAGATGACTTATTTTCACCAGGCTACAGTCCTTCAGGATTTGAAATCAACTGTGCTTGTGACTTTGACAATCCCACACTGCAGGCACATGATTTTAGACCTCTATTTTTAAAAGCTTTGGTCTGGTTGTATTTTTTTTTTTTTTTTTAATTAAGTGAACAGCTTTTTTAGTGTTGAAAACTTTAAGTGACGAAGTTTGTGTCACCAAGAGAAAAATCATTAGTACAATTCTAATCCCAGACACTGTAAAACTCATGCACATGCTTAACTTTAAGCATAAGCAGTCCCACTGAAACAAGTGGTGGTGGACCTTGAGAGTATCAGAACCACTGCCGTCACGGTGGAGATGGCATATGTGCACAGTAATGTTGTGGATTGTGTTCCAAGAAACAATAGTCCAGTTCAAATGACCAGTCAGAGTCTGACTGCAGTGGTTCTGCTGGTATGCACAGCAGTTGTGTCGACTGCTGAGGTTGCAGAGCTGGTAGGGATTGCAGAGCCAGCAGAGGTTGAGAGACCAGTGGTGGTACAGGAACTGCAAAATTTCATTAGCAGTTGGTGGTCAAGCAGTGATGGTTCAAACAGCTAGAGACAGGAGTACCATACAGCCTGTGTCCCCTTGTGTGCAGAATCTCCAAGGGCTGCAATAATTCTGTTCTAGGAATTAGGGGCAACAGATGGCCCATTATGAGAGTTACTGGGTCCAGCAAGCTTGGCAATGGTCTGTAGTTTGAGGGTGCCATGGAAGCAGCTGGACTAGTGGCTCTGATTTTCTGGGTGCTTTTGCCTTCTTGGGCACTAGAGCCACTGAGTTTGCATTCAACTTCTCATCCAGCTGCTCACAGCTCAGGGAGGAAACGTGGCATTTAAGGGTGGTTCCTCTCACGGATCCATCCTTGTCCCATGACCTTGTCTTTTCTTATGAGACTTGGCTGGTGCTGTTGGTATCAATGCAGCCATGAGTTCTGATGGATTCTTGGGTGGGTCTGCCAGTGCCATCAGGAACTTGCGAAACCTAATTTTTCTCACCTTCTTGGGTTCTCAAAAGGGAAGGAGCAACAAATAGAGCACCATGAAACTATGTGGGATTCCCCCACCAAGGGCATATGGCACAGTTTTTAAAACCAGCTTGTTTTGGCATATTCCCCATGCAAATGGGGTTGGGAAGAAACTTGGAAACTTTACCTAAATCTAACTTCTAACTACTTTTTAATATGGAAAAACTTGCCAGACAGGATCTACAAGGAGAAAATAAGAGTTCCAACTCCAGCCACACGGTGGTAAGAGGAAACCAAGGGGATGTCGACCCACGAAGACATATAAAGCCTTGGGTGCATCATGTGGGCAAGGTGAGGTGAGCATGCAGGTTGACGGACACTTCTTTCAACATTTCCGGCTCCAGCAGATCGCACGCATATGCACCCACGGTGGCATCTACATAGGTACCACACATCTTGAAGAACCATCAGTTACAGGAAATAACCTCCCTTTATCCACCATAAAAGCAGATTAGAAGTGCACATTTTTCTCCTTTCTAGGTTACCTTAAATTACTATCATGTAACAGTACCTCTTTGGCATACAGTATACATACTACCAGGCAATGTTCCCTGTAGGCTGCGTGGGCACAGAGCCCCCATCACTCACCCGCACAAGGAACACTGCCATCCACACACAGCTGGCAGCCGCGGCCCCTAGTCTTACAGCTGGCAGGGAGTTGCCCCAGCCTGGGCCTGGGAGTTTTTAAACCTCCCATCCTGAGAGTATGCTCAGAGCAGGAGCAGCAGCCTATGGTGTGGCCAGCTCCGCTGTCCAGGTAAGGGTGCCCTGGGATGGGGGGTTTAGACTTAGGGACAGGCAGCTGCTGGGGAAAGGGCACACAGGTAGGAGTCAGCCTAAGGGAGCCGGCAGCAGGGCGGGTGTGGTTAGGGAAGAGGTTGGGGTGACTTGAGGGGAGCCAGTGGGAGGGTGCGGAGGAGGGTAATCAATAAAAGAATAAATCTTTAAAATAAAAAGAATTAGAGCTGAGGTCAACAGTACCTTAACAAAAGAAGGCTCTGTCTGTAAGTTAACCCATGTTAGGTTAGGATGTGTTCAGTACTTGAGGGCCAAATGGTGGCTAAAAGCCACCATTTGGTGAGATAAATAAGCCATCTCTCCCTGAGCAGCCTGTTGTACCAGGCAACTACATGGGGATCCCTGGGCGGCCAGGTTTAAGTCATCTACTACAGGAGAGGCCCAAGAAAGAAAGCAACAGAACACCACTAGTCACCACATACAACCCCCAAGTCAGACCTCTGCAAAAGATCATTAAGGACCTACAGCCTATTCTAAAAGATGATCCCTCACTCTCTCAAGCATTGGGAGATAGACCTCTCCTTGCTTACAGATAACCACCCAGTCTTAAAACAGATACTCACCAGCAACTACAGATCTAACAACAGAAGCATTGAAGCAGGCACACACCCTTGCAACAAACCACACTGCCAAGTCTGCCCACATATCTGCACAACAGATACCATCATAGGTCCTAATCAAGCCTGCTACTCCATCGAAGGCTCATTTACCTGCTCATCTACTAATATGGTCTATGCCATCATGTGTAAGAAATGCCCCAACACCTTATATATTGGACAAACAGGATGATCGCTGCGTAAAAGGATAAATGAACACAGAGCTGATATCAGAAATCACAGAACAAAGAAACCAGTTGATGAGCACTTCCATCTTTCTAAGCACTCGATGAATGATTTGTTAACGACTGTCATCAGAGATGTGGCTGGGACATTAAGACTTCAAAGAGAAACAGCTGAACTCGAATCAATATGCAAGCTAAATTGTGTGAAAGCAGGACTGAATCGAGACTATGGGTTCTTTTCCCATTACAAAAGGTAATTTGACTTCAGGCTTCCCATGGTTCAAACCTAACAACTGCTATGATTAGCTGTTACTGTATGACCTGATCCTATGTTTTACACCCCCCTTGCATTTATTTTCATTCCATTCTGTAAGTTCACCCATCTTCAAAGCATCTGAGGAAGTGGGATTTCCTCCCATGAAAGCTCATGCAAAAAATAAATCTGTTAGTTTTTAAGTGCCACACGACTCCAAGTTTAATTCAGCTCAACACTAGGGCTGGACAAAAAATGGGAGGAAAACAAACACTGAAAATATCCTGCTTTTGGAGTTCCTGGAAAGTAACTCTTGTCCTTTTTTCAGAAGATATGTTTGACTACCTTTCCTACTTTTCCCTTGCATCAGTTCTCCCCTTGGAGCTGTGGGAGGAAGGGAAGGAGGAAAATAGACTAATTATTAGTTGGGAAAACCAGAAAATTTCTAAAACCCTATTTTTTCTTCACAAAATTTTATTTGTAAAACATCTGTTTTGCAATGTAAGTATTTTATTCGGACATTCTCTTTCAGCACAGTGATAATTAAAGCTGGCTGAAGTAACTCTAGTAGGTGCTATATATCAGGCTCTAGGAGAGCAGACATCATTTATTGTCCCATAGCTTTAGAACGCCATCTATCCTGCACAGAACTTCCATTGCTCTGAGAGTGAAATATTTCAAACACGAATGAATGAGTCACAGGCATGACTTGGAACAAGCTCAATTAATATTCTAAAATAGGATTTTTAAGTGTATCAAAATGTACTATGTGCCTTCTGTGATATGATTTGTAATGAAAAAAGATTTCTGCTCTACATAGCTTTTTTTTGGTTTGAAAAAAAGGATTCCAGATATAGAGAAGAATCTGAGATATCTTTCCTTTGCTGGTAGTGATTTCAACCCTTTGAGTGGAATGTAAATGTATATTACTATAGTTCATTCTTATACCAGTTTGTGTGGGATACAAGTACATAACTCCGATTAATGCCAACAGAAGTTATATTCATAAATCTCTTTGAACAGGGATAATATGCCTTTTTATCTGTGTGTGATGCAAAATGAAAAAGGCATTATTCACACATGTAGGGATCAATAGTTTCCTTTTGCTAGGGAGATTCCTCAAATTTTAGCTTTGTTTAAAAATAACCTTGCTGGCAACACTCCCTCTAAGCTGTGTGCGTGTGCATGCACGCACGGGTTGTGAAACCCACGCGCACAACAAAATAAAGCATGCACAAACATTCAACAGCACTAACATTTTTTAATATTTGTGCACTAATTTGGACACTGGTTCTGAAAATTTGCACATAAATTTTTTTGTACACAGCACATGAAAAATTAGAGGGAACACTGCTTGGCAGGTAAAAGCAAAGGCGAGATTGCATCATAAGACTGACATGTACAGTACTATATCATTAGGTATGATCCTGTTCTCTTTAAAGATTTTATTTGCTTTTTGTTTTTTATTTTTCCCTTTTCAAATTGACCTCGCTGATAGCAGGATTAAGTCCATTAGGATTTTTAATTCTGATTGGCAGGCTAATTTACACTCAAACAGTTTTCAGTGTGACATATTCCAAGTCTGGTTGGAACAAGGTGGTTTCTTTTTTTTTTTTAAATGTAGGGTTGTTCTTCTGTTATGAACAAATCAACACTGTAATTTTAAGAACATAAAAACAGCCAATACTAGGCCAGACCAATGGTCCATTTATTCCTGTATCCTGTCTTTAGAGGGAATGAACAGAACTAGGCAATTTGGAGTAATTCAGTCCCAATTGTCTAGTTCAAGCTTCTAGCCGTCTGCGCTAATTATTACAGTATTGATAAACCTATCCTCCATGAAATTATCAAATTCTTTTTTCAGCTTAGTACTTTGAGCCTTCACAACAGTCCACGGCAGTGAGTTCCACAGGCTGATTGTGTGTTGTGTGAAGATGAACTTCTTAGTTTTGTTTTAAACCTGCTTATTAATCTTGTTGACTGACCCTTAGTTCTTGTGTTACATGAAGGAGTAAATAACACTCCCTATTTATTTTGTCCATACCAGTCATGATTTTGTAGACCTGTTGTATCCCCCTCAGTCATCTCTTCTCTGATTTGAATAGTCCCAGTTTGTTTATTTTCTCCTCAAGTAAAAACTGATCTGTCCTGTCATCCTTTTTGCTGCCTCTTGACATACCTTCTCTAAGCTGATGATGCAACTGAGCAAGTTATGGATGCACTTGGGGAGCCCACGGGCAGTGGGGAAGGGCCCCAGTGGGGGTGAGGGAACTTGCTCAACTACATCTGTGATGTGCTCAGCTGCACTATCAGCAAAGAGGGAATATTGCTACCAGGCCATGAATATACCAATCAATCAGGAATGCTATCATTTCTTCAGCCCTGATTTACACAATATTCATGTGCAGACAAAACATCTTAGCAGCATTAAACCTGAGGCAAGTCTTTAATACTACAGTTCCACAAACCACTTAAATCGATTGCACGGTAAGTAGTGAGTGACTGACCAGCTTTAACTTAGAGATTAATGGAGAGCTTCAGGATGGTTGGAGAAAGTCAGCTTTACATCGGAAACCATTCTACCACGCGCCTTCCTCCCTAAGTAAATCTCTATTACACTTTCTACTGTCCTACTGAACTCACTCCTTCCAAAGGGAGATAACACAGACTAATGTTCAGAGCTGAATACAGGGAATCAGTCATTCCAGACAGCTATGCTGTGTGTGCCACTGATCAAGCACTTCTCTCATCTGTGAAATGGGGAAAAGGATGGTCTTTAGAGAAGTACTTTGAGAAAGTTACACAAATAGGTACTATCACGTTTGAAGTGTTATTTATCCTAAACACACTGGGCCACATCTTACCCCTTGGCTTCAGCCTCTGTGTACTCCTCTAGCCTGCAACGGATATGGAATGCAGCTGTGGAGTCCTTTCATCAGAAGGCTTAGCTGGCTCTACACACACCCCACATCTGGACAGTAGTTTATAGCCAGAAATCTGACTAACATTCAATATACCAGCCTTCAAACTGCTCTGGGAAGCACAATGTACTTCCATGGTTTCTCAAACTATCCACCAGCACAGTAAATTCCACCACTCATCAGAAGCTAAACAACACGAAACTATCCAGAGAGCACGGCTAAATTAAAGAGCTGATGTAATTGCATCTTTTTCCAGACCCCTCAATGAGAAGCTTCTCTTCCACTTGCAACTGGATTTGCAGGTCATACTTAGACCTGACTGTACTTCATACCAATCCTGAGATTAGCAACTCCTGGTTAATGGTTCCCAGAAAAATGCTGCCAACTCTATTCTCATTAACATCAGTGTTAACAGTATTCCTTTACTGGCAATGGCACGCCATTAATCAGCACCCCTCACCCATACCTTATCTAAAGAAAAGCCCCACTGCAGGGGGGGTCTGACAGGCTGAAGCCAGTAAAGGAAGTGGTGGAATAGGCCTTTCCTCACTGCAGCCCCACAAATCCGCCTACAGTCAGTGCTCAGCCCTTCCCACTGCTTCCTTCTGAGGCTACAGCCCAGCAAGCCTCCCTGCATACAGGGACTACACAGATGTTAAGGGGCCACAGGACGGGAGGGAAGAGAGCTGTGGCTCAGATATCACAGTAGCATGGCACCTTTCCTGTGTGCTCCATGAAGAAAGCACTGAGATGAGCCTTGGTGCCTGAAGAGCGTAAGGACAGGCATGATGCAGTCCATGGGACTCCAGTACCCTTACTCACCATAGAAAGCCCCAGGATCCAGAATGCAGCTCAGGACTGACACTGGCCCAGGAAATGACCCTTCCCCACCCCATATTCAGGGCGCAGGCCTGATCCAGTCCCCAGATCCTCAGCCGGTGACAGAGCTGGTGAAGACATCCGCTACCACAGGCAGCCTGACCCACTTCCCTGGCATGGGGCACAAGGCACCCTCCCCACCACTCCAGTGCCCAGTGCCAGCCCTGCCACTGCTAGAGCTGCCCTGCCACAAGTCAGATTGGTAGGGCTGTATCCAGAAAAGGGACGTCTTAGGGCTTTCCCTCTTGAGTGCTGTCTTGCAAATCTGCCTTCTGCTTATTAACAACTGTCAGATAATCTTAACTATCTTCGACACATCATCGACTTCCTGAGGAAATGGTGAGCTTCCAAAAAACGCCATCCTGGCCATTATGGACATAGAGCTCTTTACAGCACCATACCACACAAAGATAGAAGAACCATCCCAGATTGTAATCTAACAGATGACGCCACAGCACACCTTGTGGCTGAACTTTGTGCTCACCCACAATCATTTCAGATTTGAGGATAATTTATACCTTCAAGTCAGCAGCATTACTATCGGTACCTTCATGGCTCACAATATGCCAACATTTTTATGGCTAAGTTAGAGCAGTGTTTCCTCAATTCTCATCCCAAAGCACCTCTCCTCTACTTATGCTAAACTGATGACATCATCATCATCTGGACCCATGGCAGGGATGCTCTTGAAGATTTCCACAGAGATTTCAACAGCTTCCACTCCACTGTTGAACTTAGCCTGGAACACTCCACACAGGAAATTCACTTTCTGCATACTGCAGTAGAAATTAGGGATGGACACATCAACAGCACCCTATACCAAAAACCTACTGATCGGTATAGTTACCTACATCCCTTGAGCTTCCATCCTAAACACACCACACGATCCATGTCTACAGTTAAGCCCTAAGATATAATCATATTTGCTCTGACCCCTTAGACACAGATACCTTCAGGATCTTTATCAAGCTTTCTTAAAACTGCAGTACCCACCTGCGGAATGAAGAAAACAGACTGACAGAGCCATATGGATACCCTGAAGACAACTACTACAGGAGAGGCCCAAGAAAGAAACCATCACCAAACACTGGTCGTCACGTACAACTCCCAAGTCAGACCTCTGTAACAGATCATTAAGGAGCTCCAGACTATTCTAAAAGATGATCCCTCACTCTCTCAGGCCTTGGGAGACAGACCTCTCCTTGCCTACAGACAACCCCCTAAACCTTAAAACAGATGCTCACCAGCAACTAGACACCTAATAACAGAAACTTTAAAACAGGCACGTATTCCTGCAACAAACCACACTGACAACTTTGCCCACTTATCTGCATAAAAAGACACCATCCTAGGACCTAATCAAGCCAGCTGCTCTATCAACGGCTCATTCACCTGCTCATTCAACAATGTGATTTATGCCATCATATGCCAGAAATGCCCCTCCACCTTATACATTGGACAAACAGGACAATCTCTGCACAAAAGAATAAATGGGCACAAAATGGACATCAGAAATCACAGCATTCAAAGACCAGTTGCTGAGCACTTTTATCTTTCTAATCACTCTATGGATGATTTGTTAACAGCTGTGCTCAAACAAGTCAATAGGACATCAAGACTTCAAAGAGAAACAGCTGAACCAGAACTGATATGCAGATTCAATTGTGTGAAAGCAGGATTAAATTGTTACTATGGATTTTTTTCTCCCATTACAACAGGTAATTTGACTTCACCTTCCTCTATGTGCTGTTCCTCAGTGTTTGAATCTTAACTGCTTTGATTTGCTGTTACAGTGTGACCTGATCCCATGACCTACAGAATGGGAGGAAAATAAATGCAGGGGAGTGTCAATTCCCCAATCTTCAAAGCATCTGACAAAGTAGGATTTTCTCCCATGAAATCTCATGTGATAAATAAATTTGTTAGTCTTTTAAGTGCCACAGGACTCCTTGCTTTTTTCTGACAGATAATAGCAACTTTTTGCTGGCAACTGAGTAAGCACAATCTACTACAGTACTTGAGCAAACGCCTCCTCACAGCCCTTCTATTTTACCTGCGACACACCTCCTTTCTAGTTTTCCACACTAGTCACTGTACACCAAGTTCGATTTCTTAAGATTGAGTGGGCTGAGTTATGGGTAAAGCAGTGTAAGCTACTTGATGGTAAAATGTAGAGAGTCTCGCTGAGTGAGTTGTGTAAGCCAAAGCAACTCCTATACCAAGAGGAGTGGAAATGGATACAAGTTATGGCATTTCACTTTTCCTTAAGTATTTTTTATTTTTCAAGGTAATCCTTCACTCTTCACTGGAATTTGTAAAGAACTTTCCCACTATCTAGCTAAACTCCCCTCTTTAATACCACAGAAATAAACCAGGGGAAATCTTTCTCTTACAATTTATGAAAACAAAAATGCAGGATTGATAATCAATCATAACGTCTTTTGTACTTCACCTCCCCACCATGAAAGAACCACTTCTCCTTCCCACTTTAACCATTTCACTCAGGGAAAGCCTCAAACAGACAGGTTTTCCTGAATGACCTAAAGTCACATTAAAGCTGCCAGACCAACAAAGGGAGGGATTTTGACTCAAGTCCTCTCAAACTACTGAGAGATTTATGCCTCCAGCCCATTTGAATCTGAGACACATCAGCTCATGACCCACATCAGAATTTCAGCTGACGGGAGTGCTGAGGAGACGTGCAGTCTTGAAGACCATAAAACCAGGGTCTATAGATCAATACCTTGAACTTGAAATGAGAAATGAAATGTTTGTGTCATATCTGGAATATAGGAGCACAGCTACGCTTCAGTCTGCATTAGATGAAGTATGAATGTTCAAGAAAACCCTATGAGGACCATGACCAGCTCACAGTCACTCTGAACTCATCTCAAAACAAATGCATCACTCCAGAGTAAGTCTATCAATCGCTGCCAAAAACAGGAACTGTATCAACATCATAGATACTACAGCAAAGGCAGCTGATGGACCTACGAGGCAGTGATAACCTCCGACCTACACTGGCAGGAGAACTCTGAACACCACGCCCAGAACAATGTACTTTATACCCAAGATAAATGCGTCCACGAACTGTGAAAACCTCAAATAGCATTAAATTTACTTCAGTAGAAGCTGACCAAATATTTGACTCTGTCCACCCATTCCCAAATCCCAAACATGCGCAACACCCTCTTTCTAGGCAGCTTAAGTTATTCTTCCTCGATCCTTGGGGTCTTCCCAAATGTAACAGTTTGCTACAAAGGGGTGGCGCTAAAACCAGATCAGGAGTACCAGGGTTCAGTCCATCAATGACTCCCTAACAAACACAAGTAAAAAAAGGTGGTTTATCAACTCACAGCCTTACAACAATCTGAAGATCAAGCTCTGTTAGCTGGCTCGTAAGTCACCACCAGCAAGGTATGGAAGGTGAATTTCTGTCCCTGTGTACGCACATGCAACTCCACTGTCTTGAATCAAGTTAATCTATGAGGCAGAATAGAATTCAGTGTATACTTGGAGCTTTGTGGACTATATAGCTCTAACAATAGTGAAAATGTATGACATTAATGCAAACATGCCTTTGCATACTAAAAGAGAAGCTGATCTGCCGAGTCAGGAATGCTTTTTTAACTAGTGGCTTTTCACAGCACAGAACTACAGTTCAAGATAATGAAAATAGCAACCAGGTCACCCTCCATTACTTTCCTTCCCCCAAGAGTAAGCCTGTAAATAAAGGCCATTAATCACTTTGATATCTAGTTCCTAAATAAGGTTTGCTGCTATTTTTTAATTATTAACTTTCTGCATAGCAGCAGGAGATAGGACCTCACTAAAGGCTCCTCTGAGCTAGACACTTTACATCCTCAAAGATAGTCCCTGTTCCAAACAGGTTACTATTTAAGAATAAGGCAAGAGACAGATGATGTACTCAGAATCCAAAAGCCTTACCTGTACTGCCACATTCTGTTTTCCTGACTCCTGCATCTTCTCCAAGCCACATTTCTTGACTTCATTCTTTCGCTTGTTGTTGTCCTTCTTTCCATCATTTTTAGTAGCTGCTACTCCTTTACTATAGTCCCTTCTTTCCCTACTCACATCTTTAGGCGGATAGATTCGCCCTTGCTCTCGGTTTACCTCTCGTGGTTTAATGTTCTCTTTGAACGTGACCATCGGTTTTTCCCCAGCATCACAGTTGCTAAGATTTCTGCCAGTGGACAGAACTGATTTGAGTCCTGGGCTCCCATCTGCAATCACTGGTTCTGCTGTGGATGTTTCCTGTAGGACAAGACTCTCTTTGGCTTCACTAGGGTCCTCTAGTACTAACTCTGGGATTTCTGTCAAAAACAACAGTTTTCCTACTTCATTTTCACATTGGATGAGCCTAAAAAAGGAAAAAAGGGTAAGGAATGGCATGTAGTAGTCATTTTGATCAGGTAACCCATCACAAATTGTATTAATGGCATGACATGCATAAGCAGCAAGTCAGCATACGAAACCGTCAACTTCCAGCAAACAAACAAACAAAAAAAAAACCACCAAGGAGTCATGTGGCACTTAAAGACTAACAGATTTATTTTTCACATGAGCTTTCATGGGAGAAAATCCCACTTCCTCAGATGCTTCAAAGTTGGGTGAATTTACAGAATGGAATGAAAATAAACGTAAGGGGGTGTAAAACATAGGATCAGGTCATATAGTAATCAGAGCAGTTGTTAGGTTCAAACCCTAGGAAGCCTGAAGTCAAATTACGTTTTGTAATGGGAAAAGAACCCATAGTCTTGAGTCAATCCTGCTTTCACACAATTTAATTTGCATATTAATTCAAGTTCAGCTGTTTCTCTTTGAAGTCTTGATGTCCCAGTCACATCTCTGACCAACAGTAGTTAGATCATTTATCGAGTGATTAGAAAGATGGACGTGCTCAGCAACTGGCTTTTTTGTTTTGTGATTTCTGATATCAGTTCTATGTTCATTTATTCTTTTGCATAGGGATCGTCCTCTTTGTCCAATGTATAAGTTGTTGGGGCATTTCTGGCACATGATGACACAGATCACATTAGTAGATAAGCAGGCTTGATTAGAACCTACGATGGTATCTGCACAATAGATATGTGGGCAGACTTGGCAGCGTGGTTTGTTGCAGGGGTGTGCGCCTGCTTCTCTGATTTGCTGTTACTGTATGACCTGATCCTATGTTATATACCAACTTGCATTTATTTTCATCCCCATTCTGTAAGTTCACCCATCTTCGAAGCACCTGATGAAGTGGGATGTTCTCCCACGAAAGCTCATGCGAAAAATAAATCTGTTAGTCTTTAAGTTCCAGACGACTCCTTGGTTTGTTTTTTGCTGGATGAGACTAACACAGCTATCCCTTTGGAAATCCTCAACTTCCAGCCTCGGTGCTAACTCTACGTGACACATTGCATCATACTTTCCAGGCAGATGGAATGCTCCAACATTACTGGTGCACACCAAGCTGCCAGGATTGTTACTGACTGCAGTACCACTCAGGGACCCCATTGAGCTAGATGCTTTATCACCATGTAGAATGATATAATCTCTGCCCCAAACTGATAAATCTAAGGAACTGAGTACGCCTCCACTATTTACATGTTTCATGGATTTCCACTATCAGCTCATTCACTATTTTTTGTCACTAACATTCTACAAAACATTTCCGTACATGTGTAGTGTCCTACAATACAACATATCAAAATTTCACTCAAACTGTTAATCTCTGGTGCTTGTCAATATTACTAAGCTTTACAGCAAGGGGAACAGGAGTGAGATAAACAGCTCCAGCAGCTGCATAGATACCTTGGCTGGTTGTCAGCAATCCATTTGCCTGTGAAGATCAGTCGTTGTTGCCGTATCCGTCGTTGCTGCCCTTCTTTGTCTCCTGTAATTCCCTGGTGGCCTTTGGAGAAATCCAAGTTCCTAGTGTTGACACAAATAAAGAATAAAAGTAGTCTCAGTTGCCTCTTGCACAGTAAAGGCAAGTGGAGGTTTTTGTGAAGGACAATGAATTGTACACAGTTAATCTACTCCAGGTTTCACTTTCAGCATGATTTAACAATTTAAATACAATTAGAGAGCTGAATTACCATTTCCAGTTATTTTAATAAGGAAGATCTACGTTAAGCAAGTATGTGACGTTACAAGTTCTTTATGACATGACAGAAGGGTGCACGATATTAGGAAAAACCCTCACCTCAATTAAGACCATAAGCATAAAGCTTAACAGTAAGCAAACAGATTTAGTAAGTTTTCATATTGTATTTACTTTGTTTAAAACAGAGTTTCTCCCTCACTAGCCATCTCCTCCTTGTTCCTGTACTGAAGTCATCATGTTATTTCTGATACTATGGAAATTATTCAGATGCCAAGTATGGAAGAACTACTTTGCTACGGGATAAAACTGAAGAACAAAATAGGCTCAGAGGGAGAAGATCCCACAACTTTGAAAGCAGCAGAGGAAAAAGGGCCAAGCAGGGCTTCTGTTTTAATATATGAATATATTTCTTTCATGTTTTCAGTGAGAGCTCTCCCTTAAGATCACCAACCATTTCCAAAGCAGAAAGTAAAATTTAAAAATTAAAACTAAAAAGAAGAATCACATCTGTGTTACAAGTTCTAGTGTGTTCTGTCTAGAAATGTGTTCAAAAAATGAAAAAAAAAAACCTCTTCCTTCCTCAAAAATTTTACTTCTGTCTGATACTGGACATGGACTCCAGCTCATCATTAGGAAACTAGAGATACTAGAGTCCTGTATGCAGGCCACTTTTTATTTAAAGGATACCTGCATCTGTATTTCCTCTGAAAATAAGGGTAGTGGAGGATATCAGTATCTCCCTACCAGTCCTGAGTACTTCACTGCCAGTACAGGTTAAGCATCCTTCAGCTGCCACCCACCTGAATGAGGGTCTCAGAGCCAAGAATCCCTGCAATTCAAACTCCTCTGGAAGCGGAGTAGCTGGTGAACAATCAGACAAGAAACAATATCAGCAAACAAGGCCTAAAATATGCTGCACCAGTAAAGATATAGCTATCCAGTCACAACTTATAGTAAAGTTTACTCTACTGGATAAATGCTGTACTGCCCGTGCTGTGGAATCTATAAGGAGCAAAGAGCAGATAAAATGAAATACAATATGCTCAGCACAGGAAAGAACAGTTTGTGAAGTGCATAATATTAGAAGGTGCTTTAGTGCCACTGAGGTGAGGTAGCATGGTTGTATATGCAAGTGGAACAGAGCCACTTCCTCCCATCCCCTTCACAGAACACTGCATGGGGTATCCTTACCATTAGTGGTAGAAAGATCTTCCTCATGGGGCTGGAAGCTGTTCAGCAGAGAAATCAGCCATGGCCAAATGCTACAAATAAAAAAAGATAGTTTCCACTTATCATGCTATGTCAGAACTGAAACTATACTCCCCAATTAATTAAATATGAAGACCTATGACAGAGATGATGTCCAATTCAGCCCATCTGCTTCCCAGAACGAAAAAATCATCATCAAGGCTTTTGGCATCCCACCATTACTGATAGTCAGGAACCCTTATTCTCCTTAAACAAAGAAACTTCCTCAGCAATGAAATGATACTCTCTCAATGCTGTCAAGGAAAGTACTGTATTTTTCTTGCATCTCAAAACTCTCTCAAAAGACAGTCTAATAACCAAAGAACCCAATTTCCTATCACTATATTCAGGAAGCACAGCAAGTACATCCACCAGCTGGTGAGAGAAAAAACAAACAGGTTGCACTTGATTTTAAAACATTATACCAGGAAAAAGTTCACAACATGTTTGTACTTCATATTTTCCAATTCAAAACTGACTCTTCAAAGAAAGAATAGCTGAAAACGAGCGACAAAGCGCTTCTGTAAGAGACAGATAGGGTTTTGCTATAAACTTTAACAGAATATTCTAGTTCCTAAACATATACCTTGGAACACCAGGAAGTCCTAAGTTCAGGTTGCATTTAAGATGAACACTAAACAACCGTCAGTCTGCACTCATGCCCTGCTAGGCATAGTGCTATCTGTGGAATAATGAGAAATGCTTCCAGACATCACTGTTTCAATTTCAAATCTGAAGACCACCTTATGGGTCATATATAAGGTCAGGGGACTGTTTGAGAATGAAAAAAGAACCCAGTCTACAGCACAGGGGGCAACAGTGAATATCTGGGTCTGTGTGGATAGTCAGGTCTCATAACAGTCAAAAGGAAAATAATGTGCAGTGAGGAACTCAGAGGTGGGTCATGGCAACAGAGATGAAGGGTCACATTGGTTCAGCACTGCAGTACATCTTCATTCTCTGGGGACCTAATTTGCTAGCGCAGTTTGTTTTGTTTTGTTTTGTTTTTTTAATAAATGAAAGTGTAAGTTGGCAGACAGCCTTTTAAATGTGAACTCTACAGACAGACTGAAACAGCTTGAATAGAGATGTGAAATACTTCTATTATCTCTACAGCATCTTAAAATTTATCTGCTTATCAACAGGCTTAAATCAACCACAAATAACCATTTTGCTCCTTGTCTTGCAACCACATCCAGGTACTGTGGAATTGCTAGCTGAACTTGAATGGAGCACAGTGCTATTACACTCCCCAACCCTCCAGTCTGATTCACAGTGAGACAGGAAAACTTATGGTAGTGGTGGGGATGTAAAAAGGTGGAGAAAAGTTCTGACAGGAAAAAGACACTGTCATGTTCCAGGAGGATGTTCTTTTTGGGTATGTAGCTAACCAAATGACTTCTGTGGTAGTCTGCAGTTTTGCTAGTGTATGGCAGCTGTTGTAGCATACAGGGCTTGCAGGAAATGTAGCACATTCAAATACAGTGCCAGGTTGTAAAGATTTGTCAAAGTTTGAGACTTTACTAGTGGTACTTTAAAATATTGAGACTGAAAACTTTCTGTATGTTATTTTCTTCTAGCTATATTATATAGTCAGAGCAATGAAGTAAGAGTGATACATTTACATTCAGCGAAACAAGACTGGTTGAAACTAAGAAAAACCATTAATCGCTCAGAGAAACCTAACCTACTTTAACTAGAACGGTCAAGCAAAAGGTGCTTAAACATAACTGCTACATGATGCACAATGGGCTATGATCTGTGTCACTTTCTGTTCACTTCTGCAATGTAACTGTACGGTTTGATGCCAATTATGCCGTGCCAGGTTCCTTTTTGAATGCTCTACCATACTGTTATGGTGTCATGTGTTCTGCATGTGTGTGTACAGACGTGAACCATGTTACATAGCTCAGACTCTCAGAACTGCCTGTCTGAGGCTGAAGGGTTACGTGACAAAGGCAATGCAAATGTAGCTGCCAAGCTCAGGTAGAAGTAAGGAAATCACAGAAGCTCAGGAGGAAGGTGAGCTGAAAGGCAAATGAAAAAAGAATGCAGATACTTTGAGCAGGAGAGGAGCTGCTGACTTTGGCCAGAGAATCATCTTGGAAACAAGTGAAAGATAATGAGCCTATTCACATGGCCAGGAGACCCTAGGCAGGCTGAACACTATCAACTGTCAGCCTCGTGGGTAAGAATGAGGAGAATAGACTAAAGAGAAACCTTAGAATAGCATTAGTAGAATGGCATGCATTTTATATCTTTTATTTACTTGTGGTAAAACTTGACTCCTTTATTAGATGGATTGAGCACTGATTTGCTATATACTCAGTTAAAATCATGTTCTAATCAATAAACTAGTGTTTGTTTTACCTAAAGCTGAGTTGACTTCAGGGGGTGCGAATCAGAAAGTCTGGGTCTATCCATTTCTATGTCAAATGGAAGGATGAAGGTCTACAAGTCTATGGTGATTGAGGGTGGGTCACAATCTCTGTAGGACAGGAGTTCTTGGTGTACTATCTGGGGACTAGGAGTGCTCACTTGGGGATTGTCCCATAGGTGGCTGAAGCAGTGGTGTCGCTGGTGCCACGCACAGCAAGCACGTGCCCCGAGTGCCCTGCGGTGGCAGCAGCCCATCTGGCCCCAGCCCAAGCTGGAGATCTGGAACTGGGCCACCTGTCGCGGCGGCTGCCTTACTCAGCCCTGTCCCTGGCCAGGAATCCAGGGCTGGGCTGCAGGAGCCTGATCCAGACCCTCAGGACTGGATTGGGCTTGGACCTGGGTCTTTTTCTGGGACAGCAGCACTCCTGGGCTAGAAGACGCACACCCACTGCCTGGGACCGATTACTCGCAAGAGGCTAGTGTGGACTGACTCAGGAGTCACCTGGCAAAGCAAGGCAAGTCAGGGCTCAGGAGAGGAGATTTGGGGTCACAAGAGCAAAGCGGACCAGATTCCGGGAGTGGCCTGTTACAAGCACTAGCTGCACTGAGCTTGACCAGACTAGTTAACTGAGCTTACAGCTTTTTTGACACAGAAGAATTTAGTGATTGAAGCCAATATTTGGTCTTGGCTGGAGGTGAAGATTAAAAACCCTCAACCACCTTTAAAATACATCCTGAACCATGGACTCCCTACAGTGCCCATATGGGAGCTAACAGGAAGCCTTATCCCACCTCATGTTTTGCAATCCCCCTTTCAGTCCCCTACAATTGCACTCATACCACTGAGTAACATAAGTTGTGCCAAAGCAAGCTGTAGTGCAGACATGAGCTAATTTGTCAAGGCCCTAAAAGAGTTAAAATTTACAAGCGTACCAGTAATATTTATATCGCAATTCACTTGTCTCCTTTGACAGACTCCCTTATCTTCTGGCGGCCAATACCTTAGACTAATATTTATATCCTGTAGTGACTGGATTGTGAAAGCAATAGGCACGCCCAGAGCTCTCAAAACTAATTAAATGAATCTGACCTTTTCCAATAAATCTTAGTCTTTATCTGGCATGTGATGGATTGAAATACATAAATTTGTACCCTAAAAGTCTTGAGGTCAGCCACTGAGAGTGGTGGATGTAAAAATGTTGATTTTGTAAGTCCATCAAATCCTCTTTAGATCTAAACTAAGCAGCTAACACTCACTCTGTTTGTATGGTAGAATGTGAGAGGGGATAGAGTTGGAGAGCATAAATACTATCAGTTTAGTTCTTATCCATGATACCTGCCATACCTTCAAAATGCCCCAAGAGCAGATCTCTGCTTTAACTTGGGAATCTGGCATAGGATTGTAGAATGTTTAAAAAAAGAACTTTGAAGACATGCAAAGTGGTCTCCAAAGTACACTGGTTGCTTTCTTCAGGCAACAGAAAGAGGTTGCCTGGAACCAGATTGTGAAGAGCCACACACTAGAGTTGGTATATTAACAGGCATTTGTCCCACCTGAGTTTAAAAGATTCCTGCCTTGGGGTAATATTTCAGTAAAAGAAAAATCCTTTTCAGCTATTTGTTCTATTTACAGTAAGATCAATTCTCCACAGGAAAAAGCATGTAAACCTTGAGATTCGGGAACTTGTTTTGTATTTTTCCATTCTTCTGGGTACAAAATATTCTAACCCTGCAAGTAGTACAAGGATTATTTCTCCAATGAGTTCAAAACTGAGTTCAGTTAAGACTGAGGAGATGTTTTCAAATGAACAGGGCTGGAATACTCATTGTTTGACTGTATAATAGGAAGACTTCTGAAACACGCATTCAGGCTGAGGTTCTCAACTTCTCATTTGTGGACCCCTAAAAATTTCAAATGAAGGTGCAGACACACATGCAAACATGCTGAATTTTGTTCGGTCAATTTTAAGCTTAAGTCATTTCATTTGCAGACTTCTTGGATGTAGTTCACAGACCACAGGTTGAGAATACCACAGTAACGGTATTGTAGCAGATAGGAAGACACAATATGTGGGGGGGATGAGGAAGGGCTTCAGAAGAACCAATAAGGTTGGGATGGAGATAGTTTCTTTTAAATCCTTAGCAGATGAGAAAAACTTGAGACACACGGTCAGCTTGAATTTTAAAAACTGGTAAGTTTATTAAAATCTTATTAAAATTTTGCTAGAGCACTTAGACTATGTATTTGATTCTTTTCAAAATACTGTACAAGAGTCTGTTCCCTGTTGATAAAAATGAGTTTTCAGTAGATGCTGACTACGCCAATAATAAGATGAATACAAAGAGTTGTCACATGCTCAACTTACACTGGAGATAGAAGAAAATAGTTATTTCACAAAGTTTTCAGTTATGTTAATCTTAGCTGTAGCTTGTATCTGAAAAAAGTAGCTCAATCAAAACAGTGTGATTATTAAATTGACACTGCCCCTTACTATACAAATAGGATCATGTAGACAAATTGGACAAAAAAAGTGAGGGATTTTAAATAGGTATCTGTCCTACCTTCTCATAGCAGAATTCAGAAATTCTTACTTTGATGAAGAAATAAAACAGTACACATTTGTCTGTTCTGAGTGAAGGTGGAAAAGAGACCAAGTCTGATAAAGGAAGTATCCAGAAGGGGGGAAAAAGTGTCTACTATCAAGGATGATTTTGAAAGAATGCTTATTTACCTAATGGTAAGTGTGGTTGTTAGAGATGTTTCACCAACAGATTCCACTCATGCACTTGTGATTAGACTCTTCTGGCCAGCTGTGCTCGTCCCCTAGATGTCCTTGTCTGTCTCCCAATTCCTTTCCCAGTTCAAAGCCTTAGGAGTAGGCCTTGGAAGCAGTGGCAGATGGAGTGCAAGTCATGAAACCCATGTGGACAACACATCTCAAAGATGTAAAAGTAAATTACTGTAATGTACATATTTTCTCTTCTTCTAGTGATTGTCCAACTGAATTCTGCACTAGGTGAGAAACAAACAGTTGTCTGTCTGCCTGGAGGTGAGTACTAGGAAATCTACTTATAGAATAAATGCACAACAGTCCTATAATACATAGCATCTGTTCTGGAAACTTCTACCAAAGAAGAGTCTCTTTAAACGCGTGGACCAAGCTCCAAGTAGCCCACTGTAGAAATTTCAGAAATAGAAACGATTATTAGAGGATGCCTGATGACTAGCTGAATGAGCTCAAATGTAGCTAGGAGGATCCAATTCACCCATGAGTTCTTACACAGTTGAAGACAAACTAAGAATCTCAGAGAATAGTGCCTAACCCTTTACTCGCTTTCTCTGTAAAGGCTACAGCTGGGCTATGTTCTTGAAATGTTTTTGTTCTAATTTACTACATTAAATGTATGAAGTTTGGTTTCTCCTGAGACCGAGGCCTTGTCTACACTGCAATCAATTCAGTGGCAATCAAGTAAGCAAGTCTGGTGGAGTCAATAGTTCATCACTCTCCCATCAATCCTGCATTCCACCAGAATGACAAGAGTACCAGTAAACTATATCGACATGAGAGGTGTCTCCCCTCAACATAGATAGCACAACTTCTCTGTGCAAGACATATTGATGTTACTTATATAAAATAACTTGCAAACCCTGCATTCATTGATGGACCTGTACATTATACACAAGCCCTGAGTGAGGCTTGGGAACGGAAAAAAAGATGAACAAATTGGTACATACAGAATTTTTAAACAACTTTGGGCATGAATTTGGGATGCAACCTGAGTGAACCTGGAAAAATGCATAACAAAACAAAAAAAGCCTTGAGGGCTTGAGTCTCCACTATGCTGCAAGTTTATGTAATGGCTATTAGAAAGACATTCTTCATTGCTAAGTGGTATCTGGAACAGGTTGCCAAGCACTCAAGGGAGGGAACATTTTAACCTTTTAATACTGTAAAGGTCCTAAAGTGGGGATCACAAAGCATGAATAAGGCCTTTAAGGAATCTAGTCACTGAAGGCTGATAAGATAGTGTCATTCTAGATAGGTAAGTGATTTGCAGATACTTAACTTGTTGAACTGACAAAATCTAGCTCCTGGGGTTAATAAATAGTCCAAAACTGCTGAAATGTGTGTTGTCAAGGAAAACAGCTAATCCTAAAATGCCCATATAAAAATCCCTCTTAGTGTGTCAATGTAGTTGAGACTTTCCTGCTTTGGAGAAGAACACTCAAAACTTCTACTAAATGACTTTTCCGGTGGATGTCAGCAAACCAGCTGCCAGGCTGTCATGTGTAACCATGCTAGTTGAAGGATTTAATCGTTGTGCTGCGATACTAAGTTGAACATGGCAGATGAAGTAATCTGGGGCTGCTAAGAGAGGTTCACCAGAGCCACACAGCACAGAGTCCACACTGGGGATTTCAAAATGAATCCAACATCTTGCCCAAGTTTCCTCAGGACCACAGGGAGGTGTTAAGGGAAAGCATGTCCATCCCAGAGGATGAGAAAGATATTGGACAGAACCCAGAATGTAACAAACTTGGAATTTCTTTTTTGATTTGTGGCAAATAGTCTATTGACTGGTACCCCACTGGCAAAACAAACAAACGAACACAAACTATCTGTATCAATGGATCCTAGACCGACAACTTAAGATTGTCTGAGAGCTGCATGCTGACTTCATCTGCTAGCAAGTTCTCAACGTCTGCAAAATGCAGGACCTGTAACACAACTAGGTGAGAAACACAGCTGAATAGTCTCTTGTGTGGATGACCTACCTTCTCCTTTACTGCTAATAATGTACAATGGTGGTAGTTTTCCACAGCACTCAAACCCTGGATCTCTCTAGCATATGGAGCAATGCTTTACGTCAGACTCGGACGGCTTTGAGTTATAGGATGTTTATGTGCAGATGAGGGGACCACAGTCCTGTTTAAAAGATGACCTAGATGGCCTCCCTGCCCCCCAATCCCTGAACGAAGCCATATGTCACCAGAATCTTGGTAGGCAGAAGTGCAGAGAAGAGTGCTCCCTAGAACAACTCAAGTAGGTTTTTTTTTTTTTTTTACCAGTTTTAAGAGGAGAGGACTTCCCTGTGGAACCCTGATCATCATATCTACAAGGTTGCTGCTGAATGTAGATTTTTCTGTTTATTTTGAGCTTTACGGTGGCAAAGAACTTTAAGGTTGCTTGAACTGTGCTGGTCACCTCCTGTGGTGAATTTCTTTGGATCAACCCTTTGTTGTGATACAAGCAAACCTTTTCCATATCTGTGTAAGTGAGCTGCTATGACTAGCCTCAATGCTCAGAAAGACCAAAGGGCAGACCCAGCTCAGGTAATGATATGTTCCTACTATGAAACTGAGGAATTTTCTGTAAACCAGGTGTATATTACTGAGACATTAAAGTCTTAGAAATAGCCCCCAATCTCTTTTCTTTAGGGAGAATAAATAATGGGAATTAAAAACCTAGCTGCCTTGAACTCAAAGTCATCTCTCTCACTCCCTCCTGCATCTCAGAACACAAAGAGCCCATCATCTTTCTTCAACAAGGTCTTGAAAGGGGCTCCTAAAGAGAAACAGGGAATGTAAGTGTGGAGCCACCTTTGCCTGTGGTGCTTGAAACATGTCAGATATATGCTGACTCTTGTGTATTTGTCTAAGGGTGTCCAATCTTGTCTCTAGAGCAATGCTCCTTCCCACCTGTGCTAGAAGTAGTCAGTGACTGGACTGAAGCTCACAACTGGTGCCTCAGACATCTCAGCCTTGTAGCTCTGTCTGAAATCCCAGATGGTTTTGGCACTAGGTGAAAGGGACTAGAGGACGAATTAAACTTTCATGTAGTACTCCAGAAGAAATAACTTTAAGCATGCACACTTACTAACTTTCTGAGTCTGCCTGGAACAAGAGCAGTAAATGAGCAGTGGTCATGGATATGACCTTTGCCAAAATAAAATAGTCATTTAGATTGTTGAATGGAAAAGCAGCACCACAGAGTGGCATGTTAAACCCCAGAGATTTAACATCTACCAAACCAGCTCAAGTCTCAGTAAAAATGGAAGGGAAAGAGGAGGGGGCACCAAGACTTATATATGAAAATTAGTTTAAAAAAGTAAAAAAAAAAATTTAAAGTTAACAGGCAATCTAAAAATTAACAACCTCACATCTATATTGACTTGAACACTCACCGCAACAGAACTGAAGACAAGCAGGCAAATTCCAAAAGGATTCCATCTCTCTGCCAAGGTAGGTAAGAAAGAACTGAAGGGCTGTTTGACCTTCTCTGCTCTTTTTGACCTTGAATAGGTATTTGGGGTAAGTGGGGAAAGGAAAGAACATACAAGTTGCAGCCCCAATGGAAATGGACGGCCAGAGAATCTGATCTCATGTACACCAGGGGCAGGGACTTGCGCTGGGGCTACTGCAGTAAGAGTGGAATCCATGTGGCCAAAACATCAAAGAAGAATTTAATTTTAAATAAAACTGACAGATGGAATATTATGGAAAGAAAAAATTCCTGAAGTTATTTTTCTTAATTTCCAGGTGACTCCTGGGGATAACACTACATAACACTTATCAAGGGCAGATTTTAAAGCATTTTTTAATGGTTACTAAGTGCTATAATTTCCACTGGATAGTGAAGGAAGCTGAAGTGCAGAGAGAAATTAAATGACTTGTCCAAGGTCACACATTTACTGGCTGAGCAGAATACAGAATCTGTTTCACCAGACTCCCAGTCCTAGAATATATCTACTATTTTTGTAGAGCTCTGCCTATTGTGGCACCTACTCCCAGGATGACAGCTTCACAGTACACATACTGTGAAGATTAAAATTTATTCAGGCACTGTCAATCAATGAAGTCATTGTACTTCACCACTGTTGGTTTTTAAAGACATCCAAATAAAAGTGTTTATCAATAATAGCCACTTAGGTGTGGAAAAACTCATCTAAACAAACATTAAACAAAATTAAATAATTGCTATAGTTGAGGATGTTGAAAATTGGGGAGTACCACAATAGGTTTATAATTATGGTAGTACAAACAGAATAGAGCAACATCATGTGATGTTCTCTGTGCTGACCTTCTGTATAGAACTGAAGATTATGGGCTAGAGAATCTTGAATTCTAGCACTCGACCAAACCTCAACATATGACTCTGGGAAAAATCATTTTATGGCTGTCTCCCTCAACAAATCAACTGAAGGAGTAGGGAAAAAACAACATGGATTATTGGGTGAGGTTCTTTGTATTATGTTACATAGTATGTCAGACCAGACGTTTGTAATGGTCCCTTCTGGCCCTAATGTATAAATGAAGTCTAAAGACAATAGTTACATACTTGCAAACATTGTAGACAACCTATTTAACAACTCAAAACCTCATTTTTCTTTACAAAAATTCCATACCTTTCAAAACTCAGTATCTGCAAACAAACAGTTAAGGGATCCAGTTGATTTATTCAGTACCATTAATCCTTCATTAGTCACTATCACTTTACATGACTAACTTAAAAAAAAAAAAAAAAAAAATCAGAAGAGAGTGAGACTCACTATTGTCTTTCATCAACTACTGGCTCCTGGAAGACCCTAGGCCTAAGTTTCAGCCAGTCCATCGAAACCTTTACAGCGGGAAGTGGATATGCACCCCAAGACTCCTCCTGAAAGTCATTCTGCAGCAGACACTTGCACAGGATGCCAAGAAAGGAAACTGAAAGGACAGCACAGAAGAGTCCTTAACAAATTTTTTAAACTGAGCAATAATTCAACTAAGATGCAAATCACTGCTCTGAAGGGCTATTTGTTTAGAACAAACCACTACAGTGATTTAAATTTAAAGATTTTACTGGAAAATTGCAATCTCTTATTTTAGATGTTCTGCTTCTTACCACAAATTCAGCCATTAATATTTTGAACTGTTTTCCCTAAAAAGGCTCTGTTGACAATTGAAGAAACGTGGTCAAATTCAGTGAGATAAGCAAGTAAGTATCTCCTTATAAGTGAATCCATTTTAGATGCACACTACATGGGAAGCAAAGAGGAAAAACAACAAGAACAAAAATTTGGAGTCTCAGTACTTACTGAAGAGGGCAAGCAGCTGAGTCCAGCAGAGCTGTTCATCCTGGCTATAAGTATGCTGTTCAGTTTCATTGCTAAAATCTCGCAAATGATGTAGTTGAAACAGGTTGATGACAGTTATGTGAACTAACTGCTGAGAGTTGAAGGCTTTTTGGAATAACAACCTCTGTAACAAAGAATATATACATAAAATTTATATACTGAAACCTGGAAAGAATGCATTTGAAAGAGTCAGTCGACTGGCCTTTCAGACTTGTGGTGACTATTGTACTGCATTAATAATGGTTTAGTCATTGGGGAGAAGACACTCTTCCTAAACACTTTTCAAATGCTATTACATTACCCCTCCACAGAAAACATACACATAAGATGGTATGGGAAGCAATCAGTTAAGTCTTGCCAGTCGTTGCTAGACATCCACACTTGGACAAAGATGGAATGTACTCTGGTGTACAGGTTCACCCTGCAATAGTGATTGCATTAAAACAAGCGACTCTGCAGCAAACTGCACAGAAACCTACAAAACTATCCTTTTCTGTTTCACGAAATGAAATGTAATGTCATCATTAAGATCTGACAGATAATCAGGAAATTTCAGTCATGATGTATGGTTATGCATTATGAGTTTCCATATTTAATCCTACAGGACTATTAATAGCATCAAAAATGGCACAAGATGTTTACAGCAATTATCTTACTTCAATACACACTAACACTGGACACCTGCCCTTCTTTGGCACATAATACTTGAAGCTTTCTGATGCATTGTGATAAAGGCAAATATCCAGTCTAGCACCACAATCGATATAGACAAAAATCAAACAGACAATTTAAGCTCCCTAACTGGAAAAAGAGACTTTTCTGAGCCCCACACTCAGTTTTGGTTTTTGCCTGACAGCATTCTAGATTCTACAACAGGAGTCAGAAGCATAATGGGACTGCTGGTCTCACTGAATATTCCTGACCTACAATTCTGGATAGTAGAAAATGGAGTTGTGTGACCAACCACACAGTACCACACACCCAATTTCCTTCTTCGACAAGGTTACTCGTCTAGCAGATGGAGAAAAGCAGTAGACGTGACATTTGTTAATTTTAGTAAGGCTTTTAACAGTCCCACACGACATTCTCCAAGCAAACTAAGGGAAGTAGTCCGCATGAAATTACTATTAAGTGACAAGTTCCAGGGAGATAGCTGTTTTAGTCTAATTCAGCAAAACAAAACAAGGAATCCTGTGGTACTTCTAAGGATTAACAAGTTTATTGCACTAGTTGAAAGACCATACTGTGATGAAGTAAGAAAACCTCTTGCGTTACTGTGGTGGTTCTTTTCTGTTCCTGGGTGATGGTTTTCTGGTGATGGGACACAGGGGTGTGATAACTATAGGTACCACTAGGGGGGAAGAGGCTTTAGTGCGACCTTACCTGGACCCCCTGGGGGTGACAGGTTGTGGCCGGTTTAGACCAGGGGCAGGGCAGCTGGAGAGGGAGGAGAACAAAGGAGAGAGAGGGGAGAAGGAAGATGGAGGTCGGAGGGGCAGGACCTCCGGGGCTTGTCCTGGGGGTTTACTGTCTGCCCTCCTAGGTGATCTGAGAGCCAACTGTCCTAGCTGCTGTGCAAAGTGGATTGCTCATAAACCCTCGGACTGCTACACTGGTTGAGTGTCACTGCTAATTGGGATGGCTGGGACCCTCGTAGGGGGAGGACCCCCCCCCCCCCCAGGGAGACCAGACAGAGCAAGGATCGGACTCTCTGGGCCTGGATTTGGGAAGCTGGCTACAGGTAGCGTGGAGACCCTGGTGAATGGGAGAAAGCTCCACCGTAGCAGAGTCCCTGGTGGGCTGTGAACAGAGGGGATCCAAGAGGCTTTTCTAGGTTCTCCGTGACACATACTCAAAAATTAGTTATCAATGGTCTGCTGTCAAAATGGGAGAATACCAAAGGGTGAGGGGTCACGCAGAGGTCAATCCTTGGCCCAGTACTAATCAATGTTTTCTTTAATGACTTGGATAATATAGTAGAAAGTATTTTTATAAAAATGTAGATGATATGAAACAGAGAGGGTTACAAGAATAACCAGAGGAAGACAGGATTAGAATTCTAAACTACCTTGACAAATTAGAGTATTGGTCTGAAATCAACAAGATGAAATTCAATAAAACCCAGGTGCAGAGAACTTCACTAAGAAAGAACTAAAAGTCAAATGCACAACTAGAAAACGGAAACTAACTGGTTAATAATCCTGACAAGGATCTTGATGTTACTGTGAATCACAAAATTGAGTATGAATCAACAATGTAATGCAGATGTGAAAAAGACTAACATAATTCTGGGATGCATTACTAGGAAGGTCATATGTATGATACGGGAGGTAATCATCCCACTCTGCTTGGTACAGGTGATGCCTCAGCTGGAATACAGTCCAATTACAGGCACCATGCTTTAGGAAAGAGGATGACAAATTGGGGAGAATTCAAAGGAGAGGAACAAAAATGAGAAAAGGTTTAGAAAGCTGACCCATGAGGAAATGTTAAAAAACCTGGGCAAGTTTTGACTTGAGAAAAGAAGATTGGGGTTGGGATGGAAAGAGGAGATCTCGTAATAATCTTCAGTTATAAGAAGGGCAGTGACCAATGGATGGTATTCTCCATGTGCAGTGAAAGTAGGACAAGTAGCAATGGTCTTAATCTGCAGCAAGGCAGGTTTATATTAGAAAAAAATCTGTAAGGATACTCAAGCTCTGGAATAAGCTTCCAAGGGACAGTGTAGACTCTGTCACTGGAGGTTTTAGGGAACAGTTGGACAAAAGCCTGCAAGAAACGGTTTAGGTTTACTTGGGCCTCCCTCACTGCAGGATGCTGGATTTGACTTCTCAAGGTCCCTCTCAGCCCTAGATATCAATGATTCCGTGCTTCATTACATAACTTAGCTAGATGATATGATTTTCTTATATCATCTGGAGGAGGACACTAAAATCATTCAGCTCAGTATAATAAATGCCATGTTAGAGAACACTGTGCATTACTATATATCTAAGCAATAAGTCAGGATATAATTAGCTCTTGCACACTTTGGATGTGTTCAGTACCACAGAACCTTGAACATGCTTGACCAGTGTGTGTAAATACTAACAAGCATTCTGGAAAGCAGCATTTACAAAACAGCTAAAATTAAGAAAATAACCAATGACAAAGGAGAGAGGTTTTTTTTTTTTTTTTTTTTTTTTTTTTTTACAGTTTTTCCTAGCTACAATTAGATTATCTGGATTAACCAAAAATGCCATTGTTTAAACAAAAGAATGTAGCAGTTACAAACTTATGAGTTGTCCACTTATTTCCTTGTTACTCTGATTTTGCAGAAAAGAACTCAGTTTTAAATGGTCCCACTTTATGCACAGAACTGAAGGCTTTCAAAACAGCTTTCAAGTGTAAACTCTGCCAGCAAGAGAAGGAGGCAGCTTGAGAAATGCTAAAACAGTCTTAATTACTAATGAAAAATAAAGGTAGGAAATCAGAGAAGGGAGGTTTTGGTTCAGAGTTTACTGCTTCTCTTGGATGAACCAGTAGTAGTTGGGAGAAATCTCCTATCATCTGGTTCAGGAAGCAGAGAATCAAAAGTGGCACTCCAAACTCAGAGTATGGCCTATATTTTGAACAGTTAGTTAATTTTAATTAACTTTTTGTCTCCACATTAGAAGATTTCCTTTAGATGAAGAATGTTAAGCTGGGGCGGGGGGGTCGATCACGTTGGTTCTATGGGTGATTAGGGTTCACCATTATCAGTTTCCCCACCAATCTCTGCAACCTGATGATACCACCTCTATGCACATCATGGTCTATTTCAGTATGAAAAATAAACTTACCTTGGTTTGAAATACTTTACATGGCAGTTTTGTTAAAGGAACATGTTTTCCCAGTATATAAAAAGTAAAAGACCAGACTCCTGTGTGGTAGTTAGATTTCCAAAAAGTGAAAAATTAGGAA
This sequence comes from Podocnemis expansa, assembly GCA_007922195.1. Classification (NCBI taxonomy): domain Eukaryota; kingdom Metazoa; phylum Chordata; order Testudines; family Podocnemididae; genus Podocnemis; species Podocnemis expansa. The sequence continues at coordinate 31,970,956 of ML682014.1, forward strand.
TGTTTTGTGGTACAAACCTTAAACTGTTCCTCCAGCTTTTCTCGAAGAGGGCTCAGTTTATCCAAGCTCTTACTCAGGTACACATGGCCATGGAACTTAATAAACGCCTTGATGAAGTCAGACACCCCCCATCGAGTCTTCACCTCATCCCGACTGCAAATGGAGAGAAAAAGCTGCCTTTAATCTTTGTGAGTAGAAGTAGCTGCACAGACTAAAGATCTTCCAAGCAGAACAATATTGTTAGCTGCACACCTTCTCAAAGAAAGGACGGGGTCTGAGAGAGGAGAGGTAGTTTCCGCATCTGGTTGCCCCTACCCGAGCAACGTGTTGGTACTTGACACACTGCATCTGTCCTCACTAGAGCTCCTACCCAGGATTCTTCCCTCTCTATAATACAGAAGGTGAATGTGGCTGGGGTTGGAGACGGGTCTGTGATCTCCCATACCCGTGTATACATTAGGTACTATGAATGCTTATCAGCAGTTGGTACACAAACACACACCAAAAATGGCAGGGAACATTTGCCAGGACAGAGGCAATGGGAATTTGTCATTAATAGCTACTCACTCCCTAGTAGAGATCAGCCTCACCTTTCCAGTGCTTTAGAAAGTGCTTTTTGTAGATTAGTGGAGGCAGCTGGGAAAGGGAACTTCACAGCAATGCTTCTGCAGTAGTAGAAAATTGTGGTCAGGTGGTCTCCTTTGGAGGAAGCTAAAATAGCCAACTGGTTGTAAGGCTGACCTAGGGTAGAAGAGGATGACAATTTCTCATGGAATGAAGTCACCTTTCCTCCAAATGCAACCAAAGCTTTTCCTTCTATTTCATCTAAAAAAGCATCTCTATTTCAAGTACATCTCAGCTACAAAGAGAGGCTATACAGTCTTTATATAGATGAAATAGATTAATTTGCTGAAAGAGTTACCCAGTCGCATCTCAGCACTGCTGTAATTCACAAACTACAGAATTCATCAAATATAAATTTTTCACAAATACACTAAATGTAAAAAGATGTGAATGATTTAATTAAAAAACCTTTGTCTTACTAGAAGTTTTGTTTCTAACACACCAATCTATTAAAAATTACTGACGTAATACAACTTAAAATAGATAGGATTAAAAAAAAAGACAGTTCCAAAGATTTAAAAGTCACTTTTAGATGACTACTGCAATAACTGAGTCCTGGTGGGTGCAGCTGTAGCTCACAAAATTAGTTTCCATTTTCACTACAGAGCAACCTGCAGCTAATGGGAATTTATATTCACCATAGCTGAATTTGTTCTATTCACTATTACCTCACTGCACCTACGTTACAAAAAAAAAAAAAAAAAAAAGATGGGGGGGAAGAGTCAGACAGAAGTACAGAACCAACTCAGATTTGTATGTGTGACTTGAAGATCCACTGTGAATTACTGCTTTTTGTTTATTAGCAAGTGAATAAATAAAGAAAGGAAAGATTGCATCGCACAACACTTGCTCATTTGACAAGTACAGTACATGCTTAATTATGCTTCATGCAAAATGCATAAATGTAGCATATCCTGTAACATGGCACAGGCTTATTACTATAAGACCTCATTACGATGCTTTCAACCTTTGAGAAATGAAAACAAATTGTGCGTGAACTATGGTGAATGCAGATTAGTGAAGTGTGAATCATCAAGGTTCTATTGTAACTTGTTGCTGATATTAGGAAGGCTTAGTTAGGACTGTATTTTTTATAGTCAAGATCTTAAATTAATTCCCCATTTTCTATGGTGAAGAAAAGCAAATGGCTCAAATACTGATTTGGAGTAGTAAGCTCAGCAGAGTAGAGGCATCTCAGACTCACCATTGGAGGGAACAAGCTGAGCAGCGTGTCTATAGTAGGACTCTGCCTGGCTGGTCTGATTCCTGTAGCGAGCTAAAAAAGGAAAGAAGAATTGCTGTCTAAATTTGCCTGCTTCTCAGAGGGTAAACTCTCCTTAATGTTTGAAAGTTTGGTTCTGCAGATTACAAGTACATGCAGCCTACTTGAGAACCATAAATGTCTTGCAAATACTTTAAAACAAACACTAGGATTACATATTGCATGCCAAAATAGTACAAGGAATAGCAATATACTTTTAGTCACTCTCCCTTTCCCGTTCCCCTTTCAGGCCCAAAAGTCACAGATCACCAGCTCTTTATACAATACCCTCAAATACACTGTGCCAGACACTTCACACAAATTATGAATGTTCCTTGTACCTCTTGATGCTAGGAATGTTCGGTACCTAGATGTAATGGTAGGTTTATTTTAAAAGGTAACATGCAACTACTTTAAAATAACCTATCAAAATATTTAAAGCACCACAATAATATTATAAATTAAATAAACCTGTTGAACTCAGGCGATTTTGGATGCAAAACCAACCTGATAGGTTTATAAGTTAGACTTATCGTACTGTTTGTAGGAAAAACTGTTTTAAACAGATTCTGTCTGACATGAAGGCCTGTTAAACATGCCATCTTGCTGCAACATGAGTTCTTGTAAAAACTCTTCCAATTTAACAGTTGCCTACTTTTTCCTCTCCATGTCTATAACAAACATAACTCCGCTTTATGAAAATATGGGTCTAAGCAAATCATTAGAAAGCTACTCTTCATAATACCACTGCATCACAGCCATTTAAGCGTTCTAACAGCCAGCATATTTCAGACCTTCCAATCTATTTAAACTGTTGCATCTACATCAACAGTTTATGGAAGGGTTCTTAGTCTTACAGCAGCACAGTTCTGCACATTCCTTTCCAAGTTTATGTTGTACAGGGCATCTGAGCTCTCCTTGCTCAAAACACTCACCAATGTCTCCAAGATGGACAAGGCAATGCTGGCAGATGTATGAGCAGGAGCTAGACTGTGGCTTCACAATAGCGCTGGTGTGTGTCTGTTTATTGCTGATTATTCCCAGCTGGGACGACTTCACACGGCAGGGCAAGTCTACATTAAACACTGTGCACAGCTCCTGTAATAACTAGAAGAAAAGCCCTAGTGTAGTAATAAAATCAGGCAATCAAAACAGCAACGTAACAGTATACAAAAGTGCAAATACGACCACCACAGAAGTTGTTAGTGGATTCTCTGTACCTTAAAGTCTTTAAAGTTTAAACCATGATTTGAGGACTTTAATAACTCAGTCATTGGTTAGAGATTTATAACATGAGTGGGTGGGTGAGGTTCTGTTGCCTGCATTGTGCAAGAAGTCAGACTAAATGATTATATTGGTCCCTTCTGCCTTAGAGCCTATAAGTCTATGAACATGCAGAGCTCCTTCAAAAAGAAGGCACACTTCCTCTTATCTCCTTGCCCAGAGAGAGAGAATTACTAAGGGACAGAAGGCAGACGCAGACCAGCTGAGATAACTATTTAATATTTTTCTGAGAACTGCAATTGCTAATAAGGTTTTCCCTTCAAATTCCTGACTCCAAAGACTAGTTTGGGTAAAGAATTCACAAGAGAACACAACTACTGAACGTGATTATAGTGCCACTTTCTTAAAAGGGCATCCACTGTATTCTCAAACCAGACCGGGAAGTCCAGAGAACATATACATTGCTTCACAGTTGCCATCCAGATGTATTCAAACCTGCACAAACACAGGCTTAATTCAATGGGCTTTAAGACAATCAGCTGTCAACTCTTTGTTGCAAATCAGTACATTGTGTTATCTGCAGACGGATATTAACTCCTCTTTCATCTGGTCCCAAAGAATTTTAGAAACAGGCTTGAAAAAATAGTTTCTTATGCTGACTTTTTGCTAACATAAAAGCAAAGAGTACACAAAAATTATAGTCTGTGTAGGATTATGTTCCGTTAAAATACTGTTAATGAAGATCATGGAAAAAGGACATCTAGGATCACTAAGCAAAAACGTGGATGGAAAGAGAGAACTCATTTCTTTATGGGAAAGCAGCTCTCATGTCCAAGCGCCAGGGGAAAAGGGAACATATCACTGAAACCTGAGCAACTGAAAAGGGAAAGGGATTTTTAAATCTGATTGAGCAGAGCAGATTGTTAACCACAACAGTTTCAACAGCTCTGCCCTTCTCAGACAAAAGCTGAGAGAACACCCACTCCAGTTCTCTAATTGTTCATGAAGTCCAATGGCATACTGTTCCGAGTTCACAGAATATCAGATCAAAAACTGCTGGTGTGAGACTCAAGTTCCAAAACCAGGAATGTCTCAAAGAAGAGACGGTTGCTACTGAATCAAATATACTGAATGCTGATCTGAGGAACAACTGAGCTTTGCTTTCCTGGCTAATGCTTCTGAAGTTCTGCCTATAGTCTTGAGGCACAAGCTCTTGAACCAAAAGCATTTTATTTCCCTGTAATGGAAGTACTTACGTACAGCGTGATTACTAAGAAATGGACAGAGATGCAATGAATGATTTGCACTCCAGTAAATTCAATTTCCCAGATTTTTTTCCCCTAAAAGGAGAGTAGAGTGTCCTTTAGCTTCATCATTAGCTGCAGACAACTGAGTCAGTCCACTCTTATTTATGTATTCAGCATAATCTTCCAGAGTCTAAGTAAACAGTTGGAAAGTACCTGGCTTAGGCTACACCACCTTTACAATGTTCAAGAGTCTCTCTCACATAACAAACACCTTATCCACAATAGCCAAATACTGAACAACAAGCCTTCTCCAAAACAGAAGACTCAAAACTTTTAACTTTGACTGTAATATGATAAACAATCCAGAACTGACCTTGTGATGACTAAAAAACTATAACTCAAACAGACACTGTATTACTGGGACAAGTATGATAACTCCTTCCATTTGTCCTTTGAACAATAATTCAGATAAACCAAGGCATACAAACTCAAAAAGCATCCTCTGATGTGCCCTTGTATATCAGAACTGTCGCTAAGCAACAAGGACGGACTACTTGTTTTACTCGCTATTTGTGCTATAGACTGAAGACTAACATTGGCCTCTGCATGTTCGCCAGCCGGAGAGATGAAGGGTCATACAAATCATGGCCGATCTACCATGGATGGATAAGGAGAATACTTCCACTTTCAGGTAAAATCTACACAGGAACTCCAAAAGGGACCTGTAGCTGGTACAGCTGATGGGGACAGGGAGCTCATATCCCCAAAAGTTCTTGGATGTGACAGACAACTTAGAGACCAGCACTACAGGCTAACTTGATGCAATAAAGGCACAGATGCTTCACCACCTTCAAAATTGTACTGCCTAGAGAGGGCAACTAAAAACAAATCTTAGAGATTAAGTGGTGAAATGTGATACTGAAGTCTGTCTCAGCTATATAGACAATACAGAAAAACAGCAGCAAAGAATATACACATGGTGTTGAGCATTTATGTGCCACCTGAAGAGCGAAATCCCTCAAAGCAACTTCACTAGAATGCTTCAATTGCTATTCTGATATCAAGGATTTGTTCCTTCTCAATCAGAAGCAAAAAGTGGAGGAAAAACACTAGAGATACTTTTTCAAGTTCTGCCCATAAAACTCAACCCCTGCCTACTTGCGCCTTTAGTCATATGATAAATGTGCATGAAGTACAAATTCCACATTACATTTTAAATGTACTCTTTGCTCACCCAGAGTAAGAAATGTCTTACTGTATAGACAAAAGCAAGATAAAGAACTCCTTTGATGCAGAAAATATCTAACTGATGAAGAGGAGAGAAACCTCTGAAATGATCTTCCAATACGCAATACTACAAATATTCACTCTCTTTCTTTTAAAGATGCCATCTACGTGCTTGAGCAAGAGCTACAAATTAAAAGCAGATCAATTAGCATTGCAACGAACAGCATAAGAAAGACAGCTTATACCAGACAACATAAAAGCAACATGAACTTGAACATACTTCAGGAAGGAAAGATACTTCTAAAAGACATTGGTGTAAAAACAAATAAGGCTTCAGTGAGAGTCCTCAAACTGTCAGAAGTTGGCCAGTTAATACAAGTGATATTCCAAAGAGAGAACTGCAGGAAACAAGACAACCTCCACTACTTCACTCACCATCTCTCTGATGTTCTACATTACAGTCTGAACCAGGACTCCTCTGCCTACAATCTGAATTCAAGCTACAATGTTTCATTCATTTGGGCAGGAAAAATCATGGTTGGTTTGCACATGTTCAGAACATAAGCAGGCCTCATGCAGCCAATGAAGCTTCTGAATTTTGGATATTATGTGATGTAAAATCATCTGACTACAAACTGGTTAAGGCATAAAAGAAATGCAGTCAGATAACCATTTAGCTACCATTTATTAGTCGCAGGAGCATCACCGCCATGGGGAAAGACCTGGGGTCCAGGCCCAGGTCCTGCTCCCTGGTCCCAATTCTGCACCCGGGCCCAATCTGCGCCGCCACGGGTGCCCCAGCCTGGAGTCTTGGCTGGGGACTAGGCCAGGAGTGGCAGAGGCTGCCCCAGACACCCTGGGCACTGGCGCTGGGACCCGGGGCACGTGCCCTGTGTGCCAGGCCCCAGTGACGCCCCTGATTAGTGGCAATACCTGTTGGAGCTGCTGCCATACAAAACTTGGGGACAAAGGCAACACTGGTATGGGCGTACAGAGGCAAAAAAGATGGCACAGTGACTGAATGAGGAACTGAGGATGCATCCTTATCTCTCTACAAAAGTTGATATAGAATGACACTCCAGATTCCTCACTCCCAGGCACCAGGAAAATGACACTCGTAAAAAAAAGTCCGTAAAGTTCACAGGTTATAAATAGATTAAAAGGTGTTTTCATCAGCCCCATACCACTATTACACAAGAAAAGGTAGCATCTGATAAGGGGAGGGAGATTTCATTAAATTCAAATACTACAATGAGAACAGAAAAATGACAACTGTTGTACCTATATTTTCCTTTTAAAGTGTGTGGTGAGGGGATGAGGTGTACTGAGAATTTCTGATCAGTGAGCCTCACTTCAGTATCTAGTAAATTGGTTAAATGAATTAGGAAGTTTTAGAACATCTAGGATTATAAAGCATCTAGACAGACAAAGTAAGCAGCAGATTCCAGGTTACAACAAAAACAGGCAGGATTCAGACAGAAAAAAAAAATCAGGAACAGATTAAATAATAACCCTACATACCATCACAGAACTGTTGGTCAAATGGCAGTCTATTTCCTTTGAATTTTAAATAAGTCCAAAAAAATCTTTGATTTAGTGGATAGAAGTTTTTATGAAAGGTGCTATTCTATTATGGAATCCCTAAGTAATTTGTGAAAATCATTCAGAGCTTTTATGAAAATATGACATGCCAAGTAATACATACATGAATTGACTAAGCCATCCTAGGTTTCCACAGACATCACACAAGGATGTCTTATCTTTTATTGGTTGTAGACTGGGTAATGAGAGAGACCACGGAACTACCAAGAATCATACAATGGACTTTTACACAGAAGTTAGAGAACCTGACTTTGTAGATGACATCAGCTTGCTAGCCTATACTCATAAACACATGTAAGCCAACACAAATCTTCTAGCTTATGCAAAATTAGTAGGATTGACAAACACCAAGAAAAACTATGAGAATCAACACACATGAAACACCTATAACACTGTCTAGGACTGACACAATGCCACCAAGGCATGTGATGCGAGCACAAAAGGTGAAAGAGACATTAAAGCTGAAAAAGCAAAAGCTAGATATGCTTTTTTAACTCTAAAAGGAACCTGTAGAAACTGAAATCTTGTCCTCCAAACTCTGAATATTTAACACCACTGTAAAGTTAGTCTTACTATAAGCTTATGAAACTTGCAGGCTTAAAACCCTTACCACTTAAAATTACAAATTTTCATTAACATTACCTTAGACAAATCCTCCATCTCTAATGCCCAAAACAAAAAGACTAAGGACTGTGGAGGTTGATGAAACAGAAGCCAATTAGACAGGATGTCAGGGAAAAAATGGAGATGACTAGGCCACTCACAAAGGAAAAAACTCAAGTATAACAAGGCAGGCATTGGACTGGAACCACCAGGGCATGAGCTGGCAACCTAGCTAAGGATAACATGGAAAAACACAACAGAAAGCTATCAAAATGACATGGAAAGAAGCAAAGACTGCAACAGGAGACCAGAACGATGGACAAGTGTGGTGAAGGCCCTACATTCTTCATGGAACTGGATGGCATACAAAGATGAAAATATTTAAGGTTAGGATTATCAGGAGTGTAAGGGAGCCGAATGCCCTTAATATTAATCATTATCTTTTTACTGTTGTCAAATCTCCATTGTGGTATGATTTCAATTTCATCCTTTTCTGTATCAAGTCAGCAGTTTTATAACAGTTTTTAACCAGTCCTACTAGGTCTCAGCTGATCACCACAAAACATCCCTCAACTGATATTCTGTTAAAAGTCAAGACTGCTGAGAGATAATTATGCAACCAACACCAGTACTAGCTTTATTTATTAAGATGAAACAGAAAAAACTTAAAAGAACATGAAGCTTACAAACAAGCATGTTGTACAGTGAAGGAGACTTGCCTATGGGAACCTTCCCTTACTTGTTACAAGAACTAGGCATGTAGAGGACCGCAGGAAAAGAAAGGATTGTCTCATGGACAAGGCAATTGAAAGTTGCTCTGGAAAATTAGCTTCAAGTCCTTCTCCCGTCAGAGTTCCTACATGATGCTAATCAGAGCACTTCAATCATGCTTTTGAAAAGGTGGTACCAATTATGTGTTTCTCATTTTATGCATGCTTGACTTGAGACCTTTGGTCTGATTTGTAGAGGTACTGAGCACTCACAGACAACTGAAATCAATGGGAGCTGTGCTTTGAACATATAAAAGTTCTTTATAATGCTAAATCAACTAAAAATCAGCTCCTAGATATCTCAAATTAACAGCCAAAGTTAGTGGATACTTTTGACCTTACTCTGTGTCTTTCTTCCCCAGCTCTAAAATGGGAAAAAGGGCCCCTCATTTTACAAGAGTAATGTGAAAAATTCATTGTGAAGCTCTCAGATACCATAACATGTGCACCACAGCAAAACCTATAAGGAAACTAATGACTGCCTTCAGAGCTGGGTTTGAACAGTGAGCAGTAACTAAAGCCTGGGGCCACACACTGAATAAGGAGGTAGCAAAATACTGACTAGCTGCTTGTTAAATTATAATTTCCTACATTTTTAAGAGAACAAACTCCATCATATGGCATCATATTGACACAGAAATGGCTCATCAACAGGGTTAGAATCTTTAGCTCCACTGCACAGACCTGTCACTGGAGCTGATGGAGTAAACCAACAACAGTAGCAGGTTAGCTTCTCGCTGACCAGCATTAGAGGGTGAGTTTGACAGACACATGCTGACAGCAGAGGAATGGTGAGACTAAGGGACTTTGGGTTCCATTACAGGCTTTGGAGGTAAGTGCATTCTACTAAAGCAGACACTCTTTGCCCCCTTTCCCCAAAGCTTTATGTTTTCTGCCTTGTTTCCGAAAACCTGTCCCTGCCTTCATCTTGTTTCTACTCCACCACTGCTCTCCATTCCATTCTCCTCTCTTCAGGATATTGATCCCAAGTCCCAGTCTCTGCGGGAGTAAATCCTTACCTCTACCCTCTCATTTCCACCCTTTCCCAGTCTCCTTGCCAAATCATTCCCAATTCCCTCCCCCAACTCACTAGTTTTTCCCCTGCCTTCTAACTGCCCCTCACATGCCCGTCCACACTAGTTCTCCCAATTTCCTCCCCTAGGCTCTCATCCAATCTCATCATCCTCTCCTTCCCTGGCTCTGTGTGTCAGTCCTTCTCAGATCTCCTCACTCTCTTCATCCCTGATTCTCAGTCCCAGTCTTCATGGCCCTGTCAACCTCCACTCTAGTCTCTGCTTCCAGGCTGCTTGTCCCATTCCACTCTCCCAGCCCTTCACCACAACACTCCTGGTCCAACTTGTCCCTTCTAGATTTGACTCAGTCAGCTTCCCCCTCCACACTGAATGGGTGCCAGCGGAGGGATCCTTGAGTGCACCAGGGGGGGGGGGAAAAAAAAAAAAAAAAGACTCCCTGCTCTATCCCTGTGCTCAGTTCTATCCTGATCCAGATTAGCTTAAAGCAATCAGAGAAAGACCTTTTGAGCCCCCATACCCCTGATATAAAGCAACCTCAGTTTACTATGTTGGGATGGTGCATGCAGAGTCTAGTCAGTCATAGGAGCAGTGAGAGGCTTGAGCATGCCCAGAGTTTATAAAAATCTTTGGCGATTTTAGCTATTAAACTCTAGCAAAAGCCAAGTGCAATTTATCAAAGGCTCTTAAGTTGGCCAAATTTGGATAGATTCTCAGAGGGATGGCAAAAGGCATATCACTGACAAATTTCAAGTCCTTGCTCTAAAGTATAAGGACAAGCATAGTTATAAAGAAATGGTTGTCAGATTTTTCATTTTATTTTAATGATTGAAAACCAGCGCATTCTTCCCTGCTCTCGACCAGAAACAGCTACACAGTTCTGGCTAAAATTTTCTAAAATATGAGTGAAGGCAATCACCCAGCACAAAAAAAATTACATCCCAAACTGTTAAGTTGGGCTAAGTTCTAAGCAACTGAATACACAGTCTTATAATGAGAAGTATCAATAAACCTTAGAAAGAAGTTGTGTTGTTAGTACCGCCTATAATACAGATTTTTACGATGTTTAGCCTCTGACTGCTGTGGCAATCAGGGATGAATACCTCATGATCTTCCTTCTTCACGTACAAGATTAAACAACTGGTGAAGTGCAATATGGGAGCTTGTCTGTGCCAAGCCTAAGCAACTTTGAAGACTGCATATTAGAGCTGGCAAATAAACAGTGCATGTTAAGCAGAAGAACTGAATATATTCCCTATCAGGGCAAAAGTGTCAAAACTCTTGTTCCAAGACTGTGCATTTGTAGGGAGACCAGCATTTCAGAACTCACCTGTGTGTAGAAGCCACTAGCTGCCTCTAGGAACAGAGAGAGGTTTGCCTGAACTTCACTCCGATTTGGGTTTGCTCGGTTTTTTGCCTGACCCTGAAGTGTTGTGATCTGATTCTTAAAAGCATGATTCCATCTGGAAACAAAAAAAGCCACAATTTTGTTTGCTACAGCAGTGACTCATTGGGCAGAGACTGAGCCCCCGAGAATGGGAAACTTGTTTGTTACAACTGTAAAGCCCTTGGCGCTAACTCCAACAAACACTGCCACTTTAGTGCCTTAACTGCTCCTTTTTAAAAAGGAACAGAACATGTAATCAAAATCAAAAGTCACAGAGAAGAACAGTACTTCCCCCACCCCAATAGCTCCAAATACCAAATAGTTCATTCACAGCACTAACATTTATTTGATGTCAGCACTAACCAGCATGTTGTGCACTATTAGCCATAAAACTTGAACCATCAGCCTCACAGACAGGATTAATGAAAGTAACTTATGTCAGGTCTAATATTTGAACACCAACCAGCTTTGCCAGCATATTCTTCTAGTCTTTTGTGAGGGGCTGAAAAATGTAGCTATCTATTATGCACACCGTGTACAAAAGGATGGTTGTGCTCCTCAAATAAGATCCAGGGGAGAATCAAGCAAGATCTTCAGCTGGCAATGAGGAAGTCATGCAAATGCTCCACCATAGCACTACTCCAAATGATCTCTTACTCATCTCTGGCAGGATTTATGTCCCTACATTAGTAGGAAGGTATATTTGAAGCTCCTACATCACCAGATTCCTGAGTGCTGAGACTGGCAATGTTAATGAAGACTTCCTTCTCTTCTGATCCAACTTTTCTTGATAGTAATAAAAGTCAAATGTCCCTCTCCCCTCCATCTCACACAGCTGAGGGGTGGCTCAACACCACCACTTCTTACACAGTGGGAGGATCTTCATTAGTGATTATTGCATCACCCCCTTCTCTGGTAGAAGTAGAACGCCAATCACAAGGATGCTCACTGCTTGTTCTACTAATGTGTAGCACTCTACTTCTATGCTTCAGAAAAATAAGAGTTTCAAGCTATAAGACAGGGTGGCACCTGCCCATTTGTACGGGAGAGCTCATAGCAGTAAGCAAGCGTGGTTTTGAGTCTTTTCTTCATATCTATTGTTCTGAGCTTTACCTCCACTTGAACTATAAGAGTGGAGACAAAGTCCATACCTAACCTCAGTGGAAGCTACCCTGTAATTGCTAGGGCTAAGTACTCAAAGCCTTTTCTATGACAAACACTACATAGCAGAGTGGCTCCCCTTGGATATGGGAGGGGAAAAAAAAAACACGTCAATGGATAAGAATTATTAAACAATTTTTAGGAATGCTTTAAGGCTTTCATTAGGAATCACATATTTAACAAGTGACACCTCTTTCCAACATTAATCAGTTTCATAAATCATGTATGTCACTCACTATGTGTATGCTGCACAGATCTAAAGAATGAACTATCTTTAGAAGTCCATTTTTGTCAGTACAAATCCATTAGAGATTTTCCGTTACACAGCAAAGATTCCTCCAAAGCCCTTACAGGCAAGAGTTATAAGCATTCTTTCATCCCCTATTCCCATACATTCCTATTTATATTTAGTGTAAGACTATTCAAAATTCATTTACTCAAGCTTTCACTTACAGAAAAATTGAGTCAATTTTATAGGTTGTACCCATTCTTACATAAAACTACAAGTCAGAATGATCCTGCTCTAGTACACAACTTAAGCAAATTATTAGAATACTTACAGGTCCTGTTCTACTTTCTTGTCTAACGCATATTCCAGATCAGTTACCAACATTTTCTGGTATAAGTCCTGCAGAGCCTGTCTGGATGTCCAGACTTCAGCTGGACCCAGCTTCGAATCTGAGCAACAAAAAAAAAAAAAAAAAAAAAAAGCAAAAAAACGAAAAACAGATTTACTATGTCTCACTATATAGAACAGCACTATTTCAATTGACTTCTTCCATTCCTGCCCTTGGAAAGAAAATGTGACACACCACACTTAATGCCACACTCCCCTTTAACTATAGCTTCAACTTAAAAAACAAACAAACAAAAAAAAAAAACACGCCAATGAATATAACTGAGGAAGAAATTTACACGCTTTGCAATGAATGGCAAAAATGACAAGCTGCTAGAAACCAGAGTATTACACATGAATGTAATATAGAAACCATTTCACCAAAAGCACATTGCCACAATATTTATTGAATCTGACACAAGAATGCAAGTTACTGATTATGGTCATTCATCAGCACCAAGATACTGATAAGATCTTGCACGAATGAGAAGACAGAGGCCACAAAGTTACGTTTTAGTACTTTAGGACAGGCTGCATTTGGATATCCATTTTAACTCAACAGTTCAAGGTGCTAGAAAACAGAGATGGATTTTTGTATTACTGAGAATCTCCGCCACTCATTTTTAAATAACATCAGGTCAGTCAGTGCCCAAGACATACAAGCTAGGTACAGCTCTGCTTTCTCCCCCAGAAGGAAGACAGGACACATGCATTCTGCCTCTCCTGCTGGGTGCTGGGAAAAGGACTTGTAAGTGTTTTAAAGTATGCATGCGAGTTTTAACTGCTTTTAAATTTCAGATTTTCATTTATCTAAAAGCAAAGAGTATAGCTAATTGTAAAGCACTCTCCATTCATCCATATCCGAAGAATAGATCTTTAACAGGACATTGCCTGCTCTCTCTCCAGAGTTTTAGAAATTCTAGCTCTTCATTTGATCATCTTCATAAGTAACTTTGAAGTCAGGTTTTCAGTTAGGTCTCAGTGTCCAAAGCTAAAATGAAATTTCACAGCCTACTTCTTTTGTGTGTGTCTTCTCACTTCTGTCAGAAGTCTGGTAAGCATTTTGTGTTACTACTGCATAAAGAAAAGTAGGACTTAAGCACAATTTTATTAACTATACCTATTAACTGAAATAAAGACCATTACCTGTCATGTCAGCCTTCAGGACTTCTGCCTGCCTGCAAGAGAAAGACAGGAGAAGACAGACATCAACAAAGACAGATTAATAAAGATACACCAAACAAATGTGCGTTTTTGTTTGTTTTTCCAAACACAAATGCTTTAATGTTGAGTGAAGTCAAGGGTTGGCTCCTCAGGGCACATCTGTACAGCTGAGTTTCAGTGTAAGCTGAACTGTGAATTTACCACTATGCCTTCTCATGTATCACTTTATCTGGTTATAAGAGTGGCTTCAATTTCTTTTCTGGGGCTTTAAAAGGGTCTTAAACTAAACTAACAAAAACCTACTCATATTCCAGAATACGACTATCCACACAAAGTTATACTGGCATAAATGAATGTTACTTACCTGTAATCACAGGTCTTTGAGACAGAAATCTGCATATTCACATCCATGGGATGTGCCAGCCAGTGAAGTTCAGACTGTCAAATCTTCTCATAGTAGTGCCTCTTAAACCATTCAGGCACCTCTCATTGTTCCCCTTCATATTCTTCAGTGTTCTAAGGACAACGCTATGAAAGGGGACAAGGCACCCCATACCACCTCAGTTCCCCCTTATAGAGCCCTAACAGAATCTGGACTGAGGAATCAAGATGAAAAGAAGAAGATGGGCAGGAAGTGTGAATACGCAGAATCCATTCCGAACTCCAGTTACAGACAAGTATCCCTAATTTCTTCAACTGCGCTCAGCATATTCCCACCCACGGGATAATTTGGCAAGCAGTACTCCATATATAAAGGGCAGAATTCCCAGTCCTAACTGAATAAGCCTTGAAGTACTGCTCTACCAAACTGAGTGTCTGATCTAAATGCTAGGTCAAAGTACTGTTTTGAAAAGGTTTGTATACAGGTCCAAGTAACAGCTAGACAGATCTCTGCATTTAGATCAGTGTTTCCCAACCAATGTGCCATGGTACAGAAATGTGCCATCAGGCCTGAGCAGGTGTGCCACAACATTTTTTGAAAAACTACTCAAAAAGCTCTGGATTGGCTCTTGAATTTTCATGAGTTCATTTGGAAACTATACGGTGGTGTGCCTCAAATTAAAGGTAGCAAGGTGTGCCACGGCAGAGAAAATGTTGGGAACCACTGAATTAGATCACATCCGAGTCTGGTCTACTCCTAAATGCTAGGTTGATCTAGTTATGTCAACTCAGGGCTGTGAAAAATTTCACATCCTGTGTGTAGTTAAATCAACCTAACCTCCAGAGGGGACACAGCTAAATTAACAGTAGAATTCTTCCACTGATCTACTTACCTGTTCAAGAGGGTGAATGTACTATAGTGATGGCAACACCTTCATTCACCACAGACATCAATCCCATAAGACTGTGAAAACAGCAAGCACTGGAATTCACCATCACCACCACACTGACAGACAAAGGTTCTTTCCCACACTATTCCACAGTCCAAGGAAAAGACACCAGGCACAAATCATGTGCTTATGAGCAATGCAGCACTGCTATAGTCGTACTTAGCATGTTGTCATGTGTGGCACATCTGCACCACAATGTCGTATGCAGGCTGCACTGTCATCTGTCATGGTTCATGGCACAATGAATAAAAGTTTGAGTTGATAACTTTTTATTGCTTGCACTGCTTGACATTCAATAAAAGCTTATTTTGACAAATGTTCAATAAAGTTTCATAAAATATCACATTCCCCAAACACAGAAAATGCCCTTACCAAAAACTGCACCACAGAAGTACTTAAAAAGAAAAATCAACTTGTATTTCCTTAAATCTACACAGACCAACGAAGCCATGGCACAATGCAGGATAAAATTACATTTGAACATTTCAGCTCCTTGACTCAAAGAAGGAGCACAGAGCATTCCTGACAATTGGCTTCAGTTTGCAGGCTGAGCTTCACATCATTCCGGTCCTCAGCTTTTCACCCATCCATGAAAATTTCTTCCTTGCTTCCACGGATGACCAAACACAGCAAGAATTTATCACAGGAGCTAGTTGTTGGCTCAACAGTCTCCAAACTCATCACTAGTCAATGCCATCTCCATTTCAACCTTCCAAATGCACTGTCATTCTGCAAATACTCAAGGATAGCTCAACAGGTCCTTTCTCTTATCCAAATGTTCAATAAAAGAAGGTGTCATAAGCCATGGAAACAGAATAGAAGCTAGGTCTACAAGAATAACAGACAAACCACCAACAACGTTCATAGAGGCTCTAAGGACAAAATCATTTTTCATTAAACAAAGAGAGACAGGAGTTTCAAAAGAGCCTAATACCATGAACCCTCCCAAACCATCTCACATTAATGAACCCGCAACAGGCACATCATAGAAATGTACCACTTTCTCTTCACAAACTCTAATGCCTGCTGGGGGAAATAAAGGAGAATCACATGGGTTGCATTAATGCCCCACAGATACAACTCAGGAACCCCAGAGCTGTGCAAATCCATCAGTAACCTCCCATGTGCTGCCAAGGTTTATGATTAACACAATCAGCACCCTCTTAAAACAGTGCACACCTTCTGACAACAGTCCCAACAGCGAACCTACCAACACCAAATTACTGTTGGTCAGTAGCTAGCTAATCAGGATTGGCAAACTTCCAGAAAGGAGTGGCCACACCCTTCTCCACAGTGAAAGCAGCACTTGTGTTAGTGTGATGCCTCCTCAGTTTTGCACAGAATTCAGTTCAGATTTCTAGGAAAACGTCCCTGTGTCATCACAAAATTCTGCTTCTGCTTCTGGTCATCCCAGGTCAGCATCATGATCCTTTCCCACTGGTCAGAGTTGATTTCTTGAACTCAGTGAAATGAAGATATTCCAGGAAATCTTTGCACACAGTTAACTGCTTGAGCTCATCCTCCTCTGCCTGGTCTACTGAAAAGCACTTGCCAGTGTGGCAGCTGGCTGCCAAAGCCACCTGGTTGGATGATTCAAAAAACATGTGCAGCAGCATCAACATATTAATGAATGTCTGGAGCATGGCATGCAGCAGTATTCCTTCCATGCAGCAGTTAGAGCTGACTCACAAGACAGATGAATCATGGGATGTAGTCAGAACATCCTCAGCAATTTACTGCTGTAACTCCTACATCCTAGATTTCCAGTGGGTAATGTGTCATGACAAAATTCCCACAATGTACAGAACCCAGCAACAGGACAAAGCACCATGGGATACCTGCCCAGAAGACTAAGGTGGGTGGGGTGGAATAAATTAGTGCCTTGCACATGCATTATTCACAGAGCAGTAGGCAAGTCAGCTGCAGGAATTAGTCTGGAATGGCTACTCTGCAACAATACACACATATGTAACCTGCAAAACCCCACTGTGCAGGATAAGGTACTAGGGGGACTTCACTACTCATGTAAACTTTCTTTTAAAAATAAAGAAACAAACAAACCCCACTGTTCTTCAGTTGCCCATACTAGCTTTTCCAATACCACTAAAAAGCCACCAGCAGCCCCTGCAGTTTTCCAACAGTCCACTAAGCCTACACAGAGCAGCCCGAACAAACAGAGTAATGCCAGCTATTACTGAAGCTCAGAACTATCAACATTACCACTACCACCAATCCAAAGTTTTCTAAAAAAGTTAAAATACAAAGATATGAGTGCAGAAATGTATATATTTATGGCAATTTCTGAGAAGCGTGGGTGAGCAATAAGATATATAGTAAGTTATTCATCTTTGAATGGAGAAAAGGTTTGTTATTTATGTTTCTAAAAATAACATAAGAAAGTAGGATCTTTTCCATCTTTACTACTGTATATCATGGCGTACAAGCCTAAAATTTTGTGCCTGAAAATTGGCTTCAAACCAGGCTCTCGGCTTATACTCAAGAGAATACAGTAGACAGCCCCCCCAAGGAGTTTCCCAGACCATGTGGCAGGCCAGAGCCCCAGTGTTGCCGGGCAGCCATCTTGGGCAGTCAGCGGGGGCTGGGGCTGGAGTGAGAAGGAGACACTGGTGTCTGGAGCGGCCACATAAGGGGGCCCGGGAGGGGAGGGGTCGGGGAATGTGGGGGAATGACGGGGCGGCTGGGGGGGGGGGGGGGCCCGGGAGAGGGCAGCAAGGGCTGGGGCCCGGGGGGGGCCGTGAAGTCCGGGAAAGTGGCAGGAGGACCCAGGGTTTTTGGGGAGCCCAGGGAAGCAGCGACAGGGACTGGAGATTGGAGGGGGTGCCTGGCAGGCTGGGAAGAGCGGCAGCAGGGGTTGGGGGGTGACAGGGAAAGGCTGTTGGGGAACAGGGGAGCAACAGCAGGGAACTGAGAGGGAGTAGGGCAGCAGTGATGAGCCAGGGGGGCAGCAGTGAGGAAAGGGCAGAGCGGGGGGGACAGCAGGTAGCAGTGAGGGAAGGGTGGAGTAGGGGGTAACAGTGAGGAGAGGGCAGGAGGAGGAGCAGAGCGCAGCAGTGAGAAGGGGGCAGCAGTGAGGGAAGGTCAGAGCAGGGGGCAGCAGGAGCAACAGCAGGAAACTGAGAAATGAGCAGGGGGTAGCAGTGAGGAAAGGGCAGAGCAGGTGGGAGCAAGGGGGCGGCAGTGAGGAAAGGGCGCAGCAAGGAGCAGCAGTAAGGTAGATGAGAAGTGAGCAGGCGGCAGCAATGGGGGGGCAGCAGGGGTGACAGCAGTGAGAAAAGGGCAGAGCACATGGGAGCAGGGGGGCAACAGTGAGGAAAGGGCAGCGCAGGGGGCAGCAGGAGGAAACTGAGAAGTGAGCAGGGGTGTAGCAGTGAGGAAAGGGCAGAGCAGGAGTGAGGAATGGACAGTTGGGGGGGGGGGCCCAAGGGAAAAGCAGCAGCAGTGATTTTGGGGTGGGGACGATGTCAGAAACTCCAGAGGAAGCCAGCAGCGGTGGGTGAGGGGTTAGGGGCCAAGGCCAAAAGGGGACCTCAGCTTATACCTGGGTCACCAATTTTAGCTTCTTTTTGGGTCTCAGAATTGGGGGGGGTCGGCTTGTGCCCAGATCGGCTTATACCCGATTATATACGGTAATAGTTACAAGGCAATGTAGTGGAGTCTGAATTGAAATGGGCTACCTGCCAGAAGTCACGCTGAACTATAGAGACCTTCTGTCCACAAATTTCATTTTTCTATCTTTCCAAAGTAAATACAAGGGCTGGAAGCCCAGTCAGCCAGACTACCACGACAGAACCTCACAATTACAATCACCAAGGTTACGAACTGAGCAGTCATCCATCCATCTTATTTGGAACTGAAAGTACATAATCAGGAAACAGCCGAGACGAAAAAGCCCCATAGAAACTGAAAGGGACCCTGAGAGGTCACCAAGTTCAGTCCACTGCACTCATGACATCACCAAGGACCCTCAAACCATTCCTGACAAATGCTTATCTAACCTGCTCTTAAAAAACCTCCAACGATGGAGATTCCACAATCCGCCTAGGCAACTTACTCCAGTGGCTAATCATCCTGACAGTTAAGGATTTTTTCTAATGTCCAACCTAAACCTCTTGCTGTAATTTAAGCCCATTACTTCTTGTCCTATCATCAACAGTTATGGAGAACCATTCTTCTCTCTCCTCCTTGTGAACACCTCTTAGATACTTGAAAACGTTATTATATCCCCTCTCAGTCTCCTCTTTTTTTGACTAAAGAAGCCCAACTCTTTCAATCTTCCCTCGTAAGTCAAGTGCTCCAGACCTCTAATCATTCATGTTTCTCTTCTATGGACTTTGTTCACATCTTTCCTGAAATGAGGCACCCAGAACTAGGTACAATACTCCAACTGAGATCTAATGAGGGCTGAGTAAAGTGGAAGAATTATTTCCCATGTCTTATTTACAATACTGTTGATAATATATCCCAGAACAGTGTTTGCTTTTTTTTTGCAATGGCATTACACTGTTGACTGGTATTTAATTTGTGGCCCACTATCACATCCAGATCCCATTCCAAAGTACTCCTTCCCAGGCAGTCGTTGCCTATTTTGTACATGTGCAATGTGCTGTGTTAAATAAATTATTAAAAAATAAAGGGAAAGCAGCATTCTTCTTTTGCATAGTAAAGTTTCAAAGCTGTACTAAGTCAATGTTCAGCTGGAAACTTCTGAAAGAACAACTATAACATTTTGTTCAGAGTTATGAACATTTCAGTTAAGAGCAATTGACATTCCTGAGGTGTTCGTGACTGAGCTTCTACTGCATTTTCATCTCCAAATAAAAAAATCATTCCCAAGAATGGAGAGCAGAAAGACCATGTTATCAGGAGATTTAATTAATCCGTGATTTTATGTGATCTGAAAAATATAAAGCACTTTAATTATATTGGCTTAGTAAATGATCATCTAAAGCATCTCATTTCTAGAATCAGGGAGGACGTGATTACCTGATCACATCTTTACTCTCATGGGCTCTAGAACGTAGGACAGGTCACAGCCCTTTGACTACCCATTTCAAAACACTTGAAATCTACACAGCCACTCAAAAAATGTTCAGTGTGATCACTGCTGGTTACATACTTACTGCACTGACTGATGTTACATTTCCTGTACTAGATTTCCTCAATTTTTTGTAGGCGTATTGTAAAACACTGACGTTATTTTATTTTCCCTCTGGTGGCTCTTGTATAAGAGTTTTCATTAGATGTTTCATAAAGTTTATTTGAATGTCAGGAATCAAAGTACTGTATGCAGATGTACTATCGTTCTCTGGGAGTAAAAAAATTTGTTTTCTGATCAAATTAAGCCCGTTTACGTGTCTCCTCACCCAAGTTATATATTAAAACAAATACACAAGAGCCGGTCAAGATGCAGAAATAGTTCACACTATCCCCAATTACTTCATTACACTTATATGTGACCTAGAAAGACTCAACAACTGTACTTGGGAATTCTTGATGTATGTTGTGTGCACAATTCCCTGCTCAAGTCTGGGGATGCGCCCAAGCTGCTCTGAAAGTAGAACTTTTTATAGTTAGATTTTGTTATTTGTTTTTTAGCTCTATGTAAGTGTGTAATGAAGCAGTGTCTATTGCTCTTCTCGTATGAATTTCAGATACATTAGTGTGCCCATGAAGTTGTCATCTAGACTTGTTCTATTAAACAAATTGGTAGTTTAGAACAAACAAGAGGACCTGTTCAGCCAGCTGAAAAATACAAGGCAAACTGGAAGCATAAAATTTAGTTAGCGATCCTTTTCGTTAGAGTCAAAATTTAAAAACATAATCTTTCGAGACAGCTCCATCTCACTTCAAACTAGCAACTGTAACAAAGAGGATGCATTTTCATGAAGCTAGTAAGTATCATGACTCAAAAAAAGGAAAATATTTTGATTTCAGGACTGAAATCAGAAGTTACACAGAGAAACATGTCACTTTACCAGTGACAGGATGAGAGCATCTTCATTAAAATTTTTCCATTAATATTACAATAATTTTTTCTTATGTACACTTACGCAATAGCTTTCAAAATCTTTCCATCAGAGATACTGTCAGGTAGTTAACATTTAACAATACATTTTTCACAATCTAATCTGATTTACCAGGAGAAATAATCTACATACACTTTCCATTTTTGATCTTTGAGAAAGTGGTAGACGAAGGTATGTATCGCAGTTTGTTTGGTATATATAAGAGCAGGAAGCTAGAGTCTTATGGAGAGCTAAGAGAAAGCTAATCTGAACTTAATACAGCTCAAAGTAACTTTTTTTCTCTCCCTCCTTCTCTTCAAGGAAAAAAAGTCACTTGAAAAGCAAAAATAGAGAACAAGTTCTTTAGAACTCCAAGTGGTTTCATGTGTTATGTTCTCACTTAACATTTAGGTAATTAAAATATATTTCCCAGAGAGTTAACTAACACAAAATCCTCTCCATCTTAAACTCATATAATCAGCCCCAACCTCATCAATAATAAATTTAGGAGGAACTCACAATAACACTACAAAGTATAAACAAAATCTGCATCACTACCAGATGAAAACTTGTTTGTTAGCATCCTTCTCCTAGTACCAAAGATGCTCTTCTTGGGGCACTTGGCTCTAGTGGCCATACATTACATGAAACACAATGGAGTCACCGACTGCATGATGAAGTGGGATTTTCTCCCACGAAAGATCATGCAAAAAATAAATCTGTTAGTCTTTAAGTACCACAAAACTCTCTCTTTTTTTCTTCTTCTTCTTCTTCATAAAAACTAGCAAGTTCCAAAAGGCAGCTGTGTTAGTCTAGTCCAGCAAAAAAACCAAAACACAACCAAGTAGTCTTGTGGCACTTAAAGACTGACAGATTTATTTTTCGCATGAGCTTTCATGGGAGAACTTCGAAGCATCTGATGAAGTGGGATTTTCTTCCATGAAAGCTCATGTGAAAAATAAATGTTAGTCTTTAAAGAGTCCTGAGACTTTTTTTTTTTTTTTTTGGGGGGGGGGGGGGGCATAAAAGATCTACCATACTCGATCCAACCAATAGCTTGTGTAAATCCTGCACGGCAGTGTCTAGTACCAGAAGCTTCAGAGGGAATGGAATAATATGTCCACAGGAGACATTTCTTCTTAATTCCTGTCAGTCAGTACTCTGATTACATCCTGTAGCAGCCAGCAGTTCTCAACCACTGTGTCGGGACATGTTACTGTGTCGCCACAGTGTAAGCATGTTGTGGAAAGTCAGGTGGGGATCTGGGCTGGTGTGTCCTGTAGGGTCACACTGCCACCGAGCGTGTTGACACCCACAAAGGATTGAGAACAACTGCATAGCACAGAGTTACAGTTCAAAAAAATATCCATAAAAATGTCTAAATCCTCTTTTGAATCCTAGCCTCAGTAATATGGTGCAACAATGAATTCCACAGGCTGCTTAGGCATCACAAAAAAATACTTTATCAGTTTTAAATTTGTTGCCTTCCGATTTCATTGAATTGATCTTTTATTGTGAAGGTAAGGCCTGGTCTGCTAGTGTCTTTGTGGCAGGAAATGTTACTGACTCGTTAGGTATATGTCATGATGTGAGAAAAGGTTGTGTTTTTGCTCCCATACTTTTTACTATGCTCTAGGCTGGCATCCTCACTCTGATGTCAAAAAGCCTCAGTGTAAGAGTCTGTCTGCACTAGAACCAAAAATAAGCAAAGAGAAACTACAGAATTGGAATTCATATGCAAATTTGACGATGTGAAGTCAGGGCTAAATAAGGACTACCAAGTCTCTTCTCATTACAACAGCTGATTTGACCTCACCTTCTTCTATATGTTGTTCCCCAGTGTTTGAATCTAAACTATTGTAACAGTCTGACCTGATCTTATGACTTACACTTCACTGCATTTATTTTCCTCCCATTTTGTAAATTCTCTATCTTCAAAGTATCTGATGAAGTGGGATTTTCTTATACAAAAGCTCATGAGATAAATAAATGTTAGTCTTTAAAAGTGCCCCAAGACTCCTTGTTTGTTTGTTTTGCTGAACTAGACTAACATAGCTACCCTTTTGGAACTAGATTATGTGTCAGCTCCGAGACCTGTGAAGAATGCATTGGAGCAGTTGTTTTCAAACCACAGGTTGGGACCCAGTACTGGGGTGCAGTGCCTCCTCCTGCTGTTGCCAAAAGACTGGAATGCATTGCTCAAAGATACACGTTTTGGGTCATAGGCATAAATGATTTTTTTCAACTGGATCCTGATGAAAAATCTTGAAAAACACTGCATTACACAACTTCTCCTTGCAGATGATTTCACTCATTTGCTCACTGAAGAGACAGCCACTCTGTATATTGGTTTGTATTAAAAGTAAATACCAGTAAAACTAAATGTCTTTACTAGCCATCAAATCGACAAACCGTAGACAGTGATGCCGTACGTCAGGGGTCTCAAACACATGGCCCGCAGGCCGCATGTGGCCCCTAAAACTATTTTCTGCGGCCCGCAATGACACAATCATTACCGATATTTGCAATATCATTGTATAGAAAGGTTTCAGTGGTGCAGCCCTTGGGCTAACGTACTAATCCTCATGAGGCCCTCTACTAGTCCTTATGCGGCCCTTGTGGTGATTTGAGTTTGAGACCCCTGCCATACTTGAAGTTTTTGTCAAAGAGGAAACCCTTAGAAGTGTCAACCCCCTTTACATATATGAAGCACAGTTGCCAGAAATAACACCCCTATTCCCAAAGTTGAATATTGCATTCAGACAGACTTGCCGATTTCCAAAGGGGCAGCCATGTTAGACTAGTTCAGCAACTACTCTGATTTGCTGTTACTGTATGACCTGATCCTGTTTTACACTCCCTTGCATTTATTTTCATTCCATTCTGTAAGTTCCCCTATCTTCGAAGCATCTGATGAAGTGGGATTTTCTCCCATGAAAGCTCATGCAAAAAATAAATCTGTCAGTCTCCAAGTGTCACGTGACTCCTCATTTTTTATTCAGACAGACTGCCTCCAAAGCATTTGGAAGACCATCAAAATGTCTCTGGCATCAGAATAGCATCACTCAGCATGTCTCTGGTACTCAGTCACCCCCAGATCACTTAGCACAGAGAATAACTTGAGAACTCACCAATGTTTCCTCTAAGGGGCCAGTGCAGCTGAGCAACATATGTTGCTTGCTGTGCCCCCCCCCCCCCCCCCGGCGGGCCTGATCTTGCCCACTCCCAGCTCCCCTGGCCTCCCGGCAGCAAGGGCAGAGCAGTCAGCCCAGCCTACCCCCAGCCAGCTGTGCCTCCTGGGGGTGTGGGGGGTGCAGAGGGGCCCAGCGCTGAGCTCTAGTGTGTCGGGTCGAGGCCCTGAAGCAGCCCGGCCCACTCCCAAAGAGTTTAGGCCGCTTCGCGTTCTGCCCCCCCCATCCTCCCCCAGCCTGCTCCAGGGCCCCAACCCATATGCTGAAGCTCAGCACTGGCCCCCTCCACCCCCCAGGAGGGTGCAGCCAGCTGGCGGTAGGCTGGCTGGCTGTTCCACTCCACTGCAGTGTGGCCAGGAAGGCAGAGCAGCCTCTGGGCCTGACGGCTCCCCACCCAGAGTTGGAAGGGGGTGGTCAGGACCCCCTCATCTGGCCGGGAGCGGCGCAGCCTGGCCTCCGGCACCTCCTCGGGCTGGAGGAGCTCTCACTGAGCCCATGCAGATAGTCTGTGCAGGCTCAGTGAGAGCTGATTCTGAGCAGGCAGTTTTTAAAACTGCCTGCTCAGAGTCACTCTCGGCAGGGACTGTAGCTGCCGGCTGTGCGCGGCCAGCAGCCTTCCCTGAGCTAGGCAGCGCCGGGGACTGCGCAGCCACGCAGCTTAGAGGGAACATCGGACTACCCACAGAATTGACATCTGAGTCGTTAGTACCAGAACAGAAGGAAATGCACGTTAGTTAGATTATACCATGAGTATCCAGGAACCAGCTGATGCAGAGGTAACCCAATACAGGCTGTGAGCTACTTTTCAGCTGAGCAGCATAAGGCGATACAGCAACATTGGGGGGATTTAACTCCCTTTAACAGACACAGAAGATGATACATGCTTGTACTCTCTTGGATTGCTGCTTCTTCCTATCCTTTTCCAACAATTAACTGGAGGCGGCTTTGGCTACTCTACCAGATTCAGTAATCAAATTGTTCAATCGTTCAGATAAGGAATGAGCCTGGGAGCTCAGAGGAGAGTTGCAGCTAACAGGAGCACTAGTCAGCGATGGTTGTTTAGGCCTGTTTGGAATTTTGTTGTTTTAGGCTCTCATCAAGCATCCAGAAGAAGTCGTGCTGGGCCTCTCATGCCTTCTGTCTCCTCCCACAGGTGAGACAGATTGAACCAGATTTTTTTCTCAGCTACACTGTATGTAAAAGGGTCAGCCAGAGCAGCAGTTCTTATCTAGAGGTATGCAGAGGTCTTCCACAGGAGTTAATGTATAATTTGGGGGGCTCCCGAACCCTCCTAAATTTCAGGCCCTCCTCAGTATTTTTTAAGTGTTGGACCCTAGAACACAGCATTCCACCTCCACTTTCTATTTTTAGGGGGCCCAGAATGCTGAGCCCCTAAAAATAGAGGGCACGTTCTGGCGTAGTTTAACCCTTGGTCTTCCAGGGGGTACAACAGTTTATCTAGATATTTGTTTAGTTTTCAACAGGCTAAATAAAAAGCACTCCTGAAGTCAGTATGAATTAAAATTTTATACAGACAGAAACTTATTTATACTGCTTTTTATATTATGCACTGAAACAAGTACAATACTTACATTCCAGTTTACTTGTAACTCTATAAAAAAGGGGGAATAAGCAATTTTTTCAGCAATAGTGTGCTTGTATTTTTATGTCTGCTTCTGTAAGTAAGGTTTTAAATGAAATGAAATTTAGGATTATGCAAGATAAATCAGAGTGCTGAAAAGGGCACAGTAGTCTGTAAAGCACGGGTCTCAAATTCAAATCACCACAAGGGCCACATAAGGACTAGTACATTGGCCTGAGGGCTGCACCACTGAAACCTCTTCATACAGTAATACTGCAAACACTGGTAACAATAGCGTCATTGCAGGCTTCAGGAAATAGCTTTAGGGACTGCATATTTGAGACCCCTGCTGTAAATGGTGAAAGACACTGACCTAAAATGCCAATACTGATGGCCATCTCACAAGAGGCAACTTTTAAATCATGGAGAATTTATACTTACCAAAGTGACTGAACTGGGCATACCCACCTTCAATCTAATATTAAAAAGTTATTTTTATATTTGCCAACAGGCATGATAGAAACAAAAGCTACACAAAAGTACACTATAAAACTTACTGCTACCCACAAGCCTAACAAAAAGCTGCACCATGCACAGAATAAGTGGGCACTGTCGGGGTTTTTGTCTCATTGTCTTGAACCCATTCTGCTCTTTGTACCCTTGGTTATGGGCACAAGGAAATCTCTAGAGCAGTGTTTCCCAACCAGTGTGCCATGGCACATGGGTGTGCCACAAAATTTTTTGAAAAACTACTTAAAGAGCTCTGGATTGGCTCATTAGCTCATGAATATTCATTTGGAAAGCATATGGTGGTGTGCCTCAAATTAATTAAAGGTAGCAAGGTGTGCCACAGCAGGGAAAATTTTGGGAACCACTGCTCTAGAGCACAGACATAGCCTCAATGGACAATGCTGTCTAAGAGAACCTGATCTTTTGCAAAAAGTCACTTTTGAGCAATATTTTATACACTTAATTTGATCACAATTTGAATGTAGCCTCTGAACCTCCACCTACAACCTAGTATTTCAGTATATCCCAATTTCAGATCAGAATGAACCACAGTCAAACTTTTTAAACAGAAAACACACAGGCTGAGATGACAAGGAGGTCAACTACAAGGACAACCTTGCTCCTGTCACCAGGACATTAGGGACAGCTGTATCAGATTATAGTAAGTCAATAAATGGTCAACTTGTCTTGAACAATATGACAGGGGTTCTCAACCACTGTGTCAGGACACATTACTGTGTTGCCATACAGTGGTGTGTCATGGGGAGTCAGAGAGATGGCTGGATTCAGCCAGGAGTGAGTTAGCTAGTATGTTCCAAAGGGTCACGACAGGCTGCCAAGTGTGTTGTGACTCACAGAAGGTTGAGAACAATTTACTATGCTATGGATGGGGTAAAACTTGATTCCTAACCCCAAACGGTGCCTATTTTAGACTCTGAAAAGAAACAGATAAGCTACTAAAAATATGGGCAGGAAAAGGGGATTATTACAGTACTATGAAAATTCCGTAATATATTGCATTACTGAGTTTCACAGGTTGCATAATGAGTGTAAAGAGTTATTTATATTTTCTTCTGGAATGTGCTGCTCTTAATTGCACTGAGTTTCTTGAGGCACCTGTCTTAAACAATCACCCCTATTCCTTTCTTTTGGTAAAGAACTGCCACCACCATATTCATGCTAATCCATGCTTCTCTAAAACTAAGTGTTCAGCATAATGTTACAACAACTGAACTATTACAGGTTCTTTTTCTCTACATAATTACTCTTAGAAATTAAATTCCCCATAATATACTTATATGACTGTAACATGGCAGGATCCAGACAGCACAGAGTAAGAATGATATGTAAAATAGCATTGACCCATTAGCTACTGAGAAAATTTTGTTTGGGATGGACTGATATTAAAAAGGCAAAGTACAGATGTGTGACAGCACACTTGTAGAAAGGGATTTAAGTTCCTGTCTGAAAGATCCAAATTCTTCAACCTCAGGCAGTTCAAGCCTGATGTAGTTATTAAATGGCCATCCTAAAACACCTTTACTAGAAGTAGATCAAGCCTAAGTTGGAGATATTCCTCTTCTCCTTGCTCTTTGGACATGCAGTTATGTTACTGAAACCAGTAGAAACCGTGGAAAATAAGGAAGTGGTTTCAAATATCTATCTGGATTACACTGCTATTTGCTGTTGTCCTATTTTTACCTTGCTGCAAAAGAACCGACCCAGCTGAATCACACGGAGCACATTTTGGGTAATACAGAGCTTCTTTTGACCAAGGATCTCAAAGTAGATTCCCCAAATTAGACAAGTTTGAATGTTCATTCAAGAGAGATCATTACATACAGTATTAGTGTAACCAGGAAGCTGTAGCACAACTTAAAAACAACAAGAATTCCATAATGTGGCTAAAATAATCTTGAAATGTTCAACAAGATTCCCATCACAGTCCACATAGGACAGTAGCCAAGGAAAGTCATATTATCGTCCCACTCTCTCCTCTGAGCTCCTGAAACAATGTCAGATCAGCAAAAGATACAACCTGCAGGGAAACATGGGATAGCAAATAAATGCACACCAAACAAGGTCAGCTACTAAACATACTATTAATACACCATTTAACACACTCACTTAACAAGACTGCAGATATCTAATGATTAGATGACAGGACTGAGTTTTGACTCCCAGGTTTCAATCTCAGATGTAACATTTAGCATTAAAACTGTGGAAAAAGTTCAAAAAATTTCTTCATATCTGTGTCTCAGTACCCACACCTATCCAATGGCTATAATACATATTCCATGAGCCTCTCAAGCTTAAATGTCTATAGACCATCAAGATCAGTTGGAAGGTACTGTATGTAAACACAAATTATTAAAGTCATTTCCCTAATAATGCTGCTGCCATTAACGCAGTCCATTCATAGTTAAGAATCTCCAAGAGACAAGCTGCTATGTTGCAGAATACTTTAGTTTAAGCCTACATATGATCTGCTTTTAGAGAACTTCAAAGTAAGTAGCCCATGCTCCAAAGAAAGTTCCAAAGACAACATGGTCACAAAAAACTTTCCACTGGAAATCTGCCACAAGTGCTTGGAAATATGGTGACAAGATCTCTGTCTACTTCCACACAGTTAATCATAAGTATATTGTATATCAGTAGTAATAACTTCATTGCAAACTTGTGGAACTAAGGTCTTGTGTATACAGATATTTACTGACAGAACTATACTGCTATAATTTAGGCAGTACAACTTTATGGGCACCCCTATTCTCAAGTAAGCATACACACAAGAACTAATACCAGTATGATGATAATATTAGGGTTGTGCCAGAAAACTTCCAGTGTGCTGGCATAACTACAGTGGTGTCTATACAGAGTTATAATTACTCCAGAATAGAAGTGCTAACAAAATTACCAGTTATGTACCAGTATAGTTCTGCCAATAAATTTCTCCATGCAGACAAATTCTAAAACCAACTAATTAAATTGTATAGCTTATATAAAAACTAAGACCAAACTTTCAAAGCAGCAGTCTTGATGCTATCCAATTGATAAAAGCATCATTTGTGATTGTCAACATAAAAAAAAAAAAAAAAAAATCAAGCCACATTTATCAGTGTCCACACATCTCCTATATATTGAACTTGAACCATCTGCGATCTAGTACAGCAAATCCTAAGAAAATTACCTCAAAAAGGTTAACAGAATGTTACTTCCCAGTATGTAAACATTTGGAAAATAAAACATTATTGTGTCATACTCAGAATGGGTTTCTCTTCACCCTGCATCCTGACATGACTGAGGCATCACAGCAGCTGTTCAGCTGACAAACTACAAGTTGAAACAACCTGATACAAAGATAATGAACTTTTAGCTTATCTGTTTTATTACTAAAAAGTAATCCAGACAGGAGCTTAACATCTTCAGGTAAAAGCAATTCAGACCTACATGCCAAATCATTTTCTTTTAATGAATACCTTCTACTACTGTAAGTAAAAAGGAAAGAAAGACAACTACAAAATGCTAATACAGTCAACTCTCCTCCAGATGGAATATACCTAAGACAAGTTACCCCTTTCTCCAGACAGACAGTGAAAGGACATCAAATACACAGAAGCCTGTGGAATAGATTATATGCAAATATAGGACATTACTAAAAGCCAAGGGTACTTTTAGAACAGTATCTTTGAAAGAGAATAAGAAAGTATCTTTTAACCCAGTATCAAATCTATTGTAAGCCTTCTGCCAACACTGGCACCTGAACACTAAAGAAACTGCTTCAGAATAAGAAAAAAAATTGCTACAGCACATGCTAAACTAATAAACCATATGTTCAACTGTACACTGCTCTGGCCTTCTCCAAAAGGTATGTCCCTTTTGACTGCAACGTTTAAGTCACCATCTGTTTCATGCTAGAAACTGTAAAACAGCAAATATTGTTTTCCAGTCCTATAGGTTTTTCAGGATCCTAGACTCAATATAAACACATCATCATCTACATTCTTTCCATCATCCTTTTAGAACAACCTACCTCACAGCTGTGCTTCTGCAATCTATACTTGCTCAGAGACACCAGCAGAAGCATACTATAATCAGTTTGTATTATAGGAATGGGTTTTGACTCCCTAGAGTCTAAAAAGAGGTTGAGATGTCCAGACTCCAGCCTTGAGACTTAGGTAAAAAAGGGCTTACTGTGGAGTAATGACTGAGACAGGGCACTCCCAAAGATCAACTCCTTCCAAAAGGAAACAGAAGAGAGGCAGAAAAAGTTTTAGCGAAGTGGGTGCCTGGACTCTCTTGGTGTGGACAGAAGTTGTAGCTTTTCTGTGATCCCAGACTAAGAGGAAAAAGAAAAATAGCTAAATATAAAAGTTTACTACTATAAAGGTTTTTCCCTCTTCCATTCCAATTAATAATTAGACTGACACCCAAATGAAAAAGCAAAACAACTATTCCATCTCTTCCCCTGGAATCTAAAGCTTTATTTAAGGTGTCCTTCAAATAAAAGTATATTGAAACCAAATATTTAATAGTCAAGAGTTAAAATACTTTGTTTACTTATGCTGATCCAAGGCTGAAACACAGTGGGAAATGCAGAGCATAGGCACTGCACTGAATAAATACAGCATTATAAGACAGACTTTGGCTGGGAAACAGGGCTGCTCATTTGTAGCTAACTCTTTCACCCTTAAATCAATAGCCACAATCCTGCCTACATCAGTAGTGACTTTAACTCTTCAGTGGTTTGTGTAAAACGAACTGGTGTTCTCAAGCTAGCTCTGAAAAGAGAACCATTGCATTTGACAAAATGTCAAGCCTGCTGGCAAGTCTCTACATATTTCTTGGGCACTCCTTCATCCCTACAGGGGGTAACCTTTGGTCTGTTTGACTGTGACCCTGATGGTACCATAGGGAAAACTCATTCTTTCTTGCACTGTATCTTCTCTGTAGACAGAGCTTACAGATGATGTCAGTTTCCACTAGACTTCTTCCAAATGTTTAATGTTTCTGTTTGCCTACTCCAGAAAATGCTTTTGCTAACAGCTTCTAGATTTGTATATCTGGGGAGTAGCATGATGGCATATCAGTGAAAATCCTAAATATTTGAAATGAGCTTCCCTTGGCTAGTTCAACCTATCCTAAGTTTAGTGATCTTCATGATGCAGTGCCACTCAATTTATTTCGCCTGAAGGAGCATCAGGACATATTAATGTTTTGCAATGATTTCGGTAGTTAGTTGTAACTGTTAATGTATGGTTCAATTTATAAAATTCACCAGGTATAATATAAAATATTCTCATGTGAATTGTTCGCTCAAGTAGTGTTTAAGGTTAAACAAGCAAGTAGTTTTGACTATATGAACTCAGAAGTGTTAAATTTCAAGAAGTGTTAACACTTGTTCAAATGCTTCAGTTAAAGGCAGTTTTAGTTAAATTTCAGCTGTGACTTCAGTAAGAGAACTAAAATACCACTCCATCAAATCTATGCTTCCATCTAAAGTTTCTAGCCTTTTACAATGTAAAGGTAAATAACTGACAAAACATTGGACAGTTTTGCTAGAAGAGAGTCTTCTGCTCCAACCTCAGCCCCTGGCCTGGAGTTCTGCTTCCAGAATCTTCCTCAACACATAAGCCCTCTTCCACCCACCCCTTCTCTTATCTTCAACACAGTATTGTGAGTGAAGCTGACTGGAAGAAACTGCTGCATGCTACCATCACTTCATTCAAGCTTCCAAGCTACTTCCTCTACCAGTACCACCCTCCTGTCAAAAGCTTTTCCCCTCATCTGCTCCCTTCTTGCTTCCAGTACCATATTTCCTGAGATATAGTGAAATGACACCCCATCACAAGACTAGGCAATGCAAGTATGCCCAAATATGCAAGACCATTTCCAGGAAGGGTAAACACATACAACTGCTCCCATTTATTCTATGGGAAGAGGAACTTAACTCCCCCACCCCACTCAAGTGTATGGAAATCTGTGTAAGAGTAGACAAACAAAGGTGGTCTCTGGATTATCTGAAGGGTCAACAGGGTAAGTAAAGGGATGTGCCCAGCCCTTATAATGAGAATGGTGTATCAGACTGTATGTGAAAAGCAAACATGAGAAATTTTTGTCTATCCTATAGAACAGCTGAACTGGAGGATGGCTGAGTCTCTGACCCATGTGTAGGGCTAGATAAAGTTGTTAATTGGTCAGACACTATTTGCATTTATACAATGCCTCTGCAACTATTCTACAAATTTTCAGAATGTAGGTGGGGATAGTGGCCCCAACTAGGAGAGTAGTTTCGCAAGATAAAATAGTATCTGAATTATAGGAAGACTGCTAGGAATCAGATGGTAGAGTTAAGATTAGTATTGGAACCTTTACTAAATTTCCCAGAGACACTAACCATTACTTGTTTAAAAAAATGGGAATAAATAGTGTTAGAGAGCAACAGGATTGATCTTGTCATTGTTACAATGAAGGCTAACAAATAATATTGGATGTTTCTTGTCTACTGCAATCACCATACAAAACTCCTCTGAACCTCCAAATGGAAGCCGTGAGTGGCTAAGGCAAGAAAAGGGGAAACGGGAAGAGGAAGAACTGTTTTGATTTGCCTCCTTGTCACCAGCTGGTGGCAATACAATTTCCAAGGCAACAACTGTGTTCGTTTTTAACATGTTCTGAGCAACGAAAGCAAGTTACTGAAAGATTCAAAAAGTATATTTAAAACTCTATTTTCAAACTTCAAAAAAGCTCTGTTCTTCCCACAGCTGTGTCACTTCAAGTCTCTAATGTTGAAATGGTTTAGAGAACATCTGCTTTCCTTTCAACATGTGGTTAAAACAAAGAGCACTCAGGATGCAAAGTTGTTTTCAATTTCTAATAGGAAACAGACCTTAGATAACCAATATTCTTACAGGGAGATCCTTAACATCCCTAGTGATAATACATATATTAATGCACAGACAGTTGGCAGTCTGCATGCACTGCTGGCAGCTACTCCACCAAGAACAGGTGAAAGACACTATATTCAACCCTGGGAAAATTTCTCCCCTTGACTTCTGGCAATCTAAAGAAAAATTTTTGTAACACAGACTGATTGGAAAAAAAACTAATCAGCCTGCTGCTAGTCTTCTCCTAAACATCCAAAAATTTTGGAACAAGTTTTTAAAAAATTCTACTTACTCCAATCAAAAACTGTTTTTGACGAGTCATAATCCACTTCACTTGTGCTCACTCTCCAGTCACTGTGGTAAGTGCTGGACAGTAGGTATTTGCATCTGAGCTGCTAGATATTCTATATTCTATTTCATTTTGCAAGGCTCATTTGAAACCAAGTAAGGAAAATGCTATATTTTATTATCCTTAAAAATAAAAAGCAGCAATGATATGGCATATAACGAAAGAGACACTGACACTACTTTCTCATCGCCTGTGTCCACACTTGGAGAAATACCAGTTACAGTTCTAGATTGACTTGGACATTTACAAGTCATTACAGCAATATTAGAGACTCTTTTGCAACACCAATACTGTACTCTTTACGTAAGAGAAGTTACTGAATTGCAATATTTTAGCTGATAGCTCTGTCAGTGACGAATGCTGTTCTCTATGACTGGAAGAGGTTCAGCAATTAAATAGCTATGTTTCAACTACATTTGATTTTTGTAGCATTTTAGACCCTGCTATCCATAACCAATATTAAAAGTAATTCCACATTAGACATCAGAATTGGGCATCAAAGACTTTAAACTTCACCAAACGCAGATTCATTTATTTATATCAAATTAGCTTCAGATATGAAGTTATGTAGGTCAGCCTTGAAGTGGCTAAATCAGTTACCTCCAAAAAGCAATCTAGCTGTATTTAAGACAGCTCTGTTTTTAAAAAGGTTAAGTTTGAGACTATCACAAGCAAGCACTTCAAAATCTTCAACATCATGGATGACTGAGCATTATTTAACACTGTGCTCTGGGTACATATAATGCTATATACAGTCTCATCATTCTGCAGGACCTACACTAGGGAACTGTAACCTGCGGCTCCAGAGACGTATGTGGTTCTTTGCTTGCCCCCTTGCAGCTTTGGGTTCTGTCCTGTCGTTCCCCCACTCACCCCCCTCCAGTAAGCTGCCCATGCTCCAGCTCTACCTCCACACACCACTCACCATCAGAGGACCCTGCGTGGGCCCACTCCTGGTTCCAGGTTTCCCCCACCCAACAGGGGACCTTGGCCCAGCTCCCCCACTACCCTCAGAAGACTACACCCATGCGGCTCTCAAAACACTTGATTATTGAAGGAATTTTTTAAAATGGCTCTTATCTGTTGGGCTGTCAACCCTTGATCTAAACAGAAAAGAGCTGTCACTAGCATCTAATGGTAACAATAAGCTTTCTCCTCTGGTAACTAAATTTTAATTTTTACAGATGGCTCTCAGGGACCTTCTGAAGACTATGAATCTAATTCTTAACTTCTGATGAACATGTAAAATAGACAGACTGGCCACTTTTAAAGTGTCTTCCAAGAAAGTATTGTGTGTCCATGGAAAGCAGGTGCTCTAATAGTACAGGCTTTATCACCACAAGTTGATAGATTCACTCAAATGGAGCAGCTTGTAAAAGACACCATTTCAGTAGACACCACTATGAATCCCATTTGCCCAGGCCAAGAAAGAAACTATCCCCAGCAAACGCCATCAACGACTGCAAACTAACCTTCCATTTAGAGAAAGATTTCTAGCCTCTCTGGTTGCCAAGACCACTTCGATTCACTCTTAGGATAACTGATGCAGTGCTGTCGTGCTAAATCTGCAGAAAAAGTGCTCTGGTGCCTTTTCTGTTGCTCACAGATTCCACAAGCTCCTGCCACATGAGAGTTGAGATGTCTTACCAGTTTTCATTATTCTTCTGATATATGTGGACATTCATGCAACTGGTATTCGGTGAATTTCACTGTTCTGCGGCTTTGGAAAGCTATGAGAAACAGTACAGGTAGGCATTGCAACTATCCACTGTGGAGGGAAACTCAACACTGAAGGCTAAGGGAACTGAAGAGTAGCAGAAAACTTCTTTCCAACAAAAATAGCTGAGAGAGAGACAAAGTAAAAGACTCAGTACCCAGAAGACTGAGGGAGGTGAAGAACAGTGGATAATACCCCAGCTTGCCTACATGAGGAATTTGAATGAAACAGCTATTTTGGAACAACGCAGTCCGCAACATCTATTCTGAAATGTTTCCTTATTTTACTACTATTCTAGAACAGAAATAATTTTATTCCAGAACTACTTTGCTCTGGAAACACATTTAATACTCTGGAATAATGTAGGTTTTTTCGTTTTTTAAATAAAGTCAAGCAGGGGGTTAATTCTGGCTTTAGCGTGGACAGCAAATATTTAGTGAACTTTACTATAATTGACTGAATAATTTGGTATTTTTTTATCCTATTTACCCCAATTTTTATTTGCTGACTAGAAACTGACTAGGCATAGATTAATACTAGTGAAATTCAAACATATTCAAGGAATATTCTGTTGCTGACCAAGCTCTAGCTGAAAGCTAACTTTACAAACATTACCTGAAAGTGCTAAATATGTAGCAAATGTTCCTTTAAATTACAAGAGAGATGGGTTTGCACAAGTATGGTGGTACAGGTATTTTTTAGCTTGGTTAGTATGCTTATTCAAGCTCTTAAATCAACAGCTAAAGTTTTCCACATACTGATATTGGCTATGATTCTAATAAAATCCTTTGGATTTCTGTAGTCCAAATGGAACGTTATAATAAGGCTTTATAACTTTTTCTCCTTTCATTCAAGTTCTCATTCAATAGTTTTATTGTGCCTTCTGATTTTTCAATTGGAAAAAACACTCCCCAGGAAAAAAAAAAAAAGTTAACTTACAATGAACTTTATAAGAAGGGATTCTGAACCCAAATTTAACATCCACTTCATGCGCGCGCACACAAAAATTCTCAGTGGAACTATTCAAAAAATGAGATATAATTTGTCAAAATTTCTACAAAATTACTAAATGTTGAATATTTCTGACAAACACTAATCTTCACTGACCAGCATCCAAATACACTTAAGACATTCCCAAAGAAGTCTAAACCAAGATCTCTTGTAACTTCTTATAAAGATTATAATAGTTGCTCATGTAATAGTTGCATAAGGTCTGCACTTTCACATAACCGTGCACATATTAATGACTCAAGACTACATGAATGCCATACAAAAAGCAGAATTTGTCCTCTCTCAAAATCCCATACATCCGTGAGCATGACAGCTAGATGTATAAAAACTTAATCCTAACCCTCATACAAGGCCATAAAATGGTGCCTTAACACAGAGGATGCTGTCAGTTTGCAAAACTAGGATTACACAGATTTTTTTCAGTATACTAACCGTGATAATATTTCTACACACTGTGCAAATCACATTCTAATTCTCCATTCTGAGACTATATTCCAAATTTAAATATCTAAGAAATAGAATAGTTGGAGAAATAGAGTTAAGACTGAGTATTAGTCAGGAAGACCTTCTGCTCTTGAATTTTCTGGAGTGTTTCATCTGCTACTGAAATGCAAGTACTTTTTAAGACACACTTAAGTGGGCAGTATCTTGCCTTTATTAGTACCAACTAAGTTTCCATGAAAGATTTATGATCTATAGTAGGTTTATAAAACTATAAAATACGCAAGAGCATAATAGAATTAAAAAAAAAACAAAACAAAACAAGTAAGTGTTCCCAATTCAGTGCTATACCCTCCAGTGTTTCCCAATGGGTGCAGTAACCCCATCCTGGGGGTGATTTTGAAGTTCAAGAGGGTGGTAAAAGTAAGGGGGCATAAGAATTCATGCTCAATGTTAAAATTTTTCAACGGGGGGCAATAGAAAAACAGTTTTTACTGGAATGGGGCGCTGCTGACGAAAAGGTTGGCAACCACTGCAAGCCTTTGAAACAGTCAGTTCTAAAGTCTCTGGAGGGGTGGGGGGCATGAAATCAAACAGATATTTGGAACTTTCCACTAAACAATCCTTCAATTTCAGCCAGATGTTGATTAAAAGCTTTGCTGACCATGCATGTGCACTATCATCCACTGGGTATTTAACGGTGGTCAAGTGATGTTTTAGCAGTGATACACAACACTGTTTTTCCTCATTACATCTACATATAGTGTTCTAAACTATTCAGCTTTTACAGTAAACAAAAAACTGACTAATTTTGACAATCACTGTGCCACTGTGTGAAAATAAAACATGGAACCATATGAGTCATGACTGCTGTCACCTGATTAATCAGGTTATCCGTATGTTCAAATGAATTTTGGATTATACCCATTGTTTTTTTCAATTTTGCCTTTGAAGACAAAGATATCAATTCCCTTCAGATTTTTCAACCTTTCAGATAAATTTCCAAAAAGGGTTCCAAGTCTCCCATTGCTACAAGCTCCAACAGTGTGCGCTGGTCTCAGATGAAAGGATCTCCATAAAAGCAAGAGACTTCAGTTAACAGAAGAGATTAAATCTATCATGAAGTGTCAAAGAACATACAAATTTTCCCATTCTGACCTCAACGATGCTCCTAATTCTGGTCATTTCAGTTTAATCCAATATGTTCCAAAAAGGCAGCTCATACATTAGGTCTTTGTCTTTAGCGCACAGCTCTGACTAGTTATTCTGCATACATGGTGGATGTTGCCAAAATAGATAGCAGTTGCCTCAAAAGGCGTTAGCAAGTCTTGAAGTCACCTCCATGTTTGAGGACCTAAAGATTTTAAAACATCTTTCACAGCCGAGTCAAATTTTTGAGATAGTGATTGTGAGTTTTTTCTAAACCTGGACTGAATACACTGCTGTATCCGCTAAATTCACAGGAACCATCTCTTGTAACTCCTTCTGCCTGAAAACTGAATTCCTTAAGTTTTTTACCTGTGATGCTATCAACTTTCAGACTGTAAAGCTACCAGAGTTGAATAAGTCTGATATGTATCAATCTTTGCTCACGTACAGACCTGTCCTCAGCAAGCACAATAATAAATGTTATTTTCTGTATGCTTTTGAGGCACTTCCAAGTTTGCAGTTACCTGTGTGTCTTTCACAAGTGGATGCAAACATGGCTTAATCCAAAATTAGGGCCACTCCTAACATGTAAAAATCCCCAAACCTGACCTGTTTAATCAAAGTGGCACACTACTGCACATCCACACGTTATGAAGTTATACCATAGCTACTTATTTGTTTGTGTGTGCGCGCATGTGTGTGAGAGAGAGAGAGAGACAGAAACACATGTACGTATGTAGTTAGCACATATGTTTAGAACACCAATACAAGGATTGACTTAAAAATTAAAATAGCTGTGAATTATGGAATCAGTACAAAGCTTAGTCTAACTTACTAGCCTATCCAAGATAACAGTTGCCTTTCTGGTATGTTTTTTTTTTTTTTAAGAATTTGAACTGACTGGCCTACAGATCCATAGCCTGCTCTTGCTTGGCTGTGAAACTAAACTTATTTGGAGATCTTCGCACTAATTCCCTGTAAGCTACTTTTTTTTTTTTTTAAACTATAACAAAGACAAGCAGTAGTGACTTTCTAGAAGTCACCCCTGAATAGCATTAATGACAAGATTATTCCTCCAACCTGAGCATCAGAACTAAAACCCAAATTGAGGGCATAATGTGGCATACAAGAGCTCCAAGTAGCAACTCTGTTAGTGATGGACAGTGTACCAGGATATTCTGTGGAAATTTACTCCAGTAGCTTCCAGCTCACATTTGGACAGCTGAGATGAACTGAGCTCTGGTCTCATCTAAATGAGCCACAAGTAGTTTGAAGAACTTAGGGATAAATTTGGTCCCTGGATGTAAGCTGAAGGGGGTGAGGGGAGTGAGGAGTTTAGACAGTAGTTTGGGGTGTGAAGATGTACAACCAACTTACTTTTAACAAACATAGTAAAAGGATGATTCAGTGATCAGATTCCTATTTCACTAACCCTCCAAGCTTATAGGAGTAACACGGTCTTCAGAGACAAACTGTTTACTGTGCCCTAACCAAGGTTCAAAGAAAAGAACTCAGTAATTTTGTGAAAACAAGATTTTGTTTCCTTTGGAATGTCACTAAATGTGTTTCACACCTCAGAGGGACTACATGGAACAAATGAAGAGCCAGTCTGGTTTCCTTTTTAGGCTGTCCAGAAGGTGAGTCGTCCAGTTCATTGGGTAGGAATGTCTTGTTAACAGTGTCCGACTTTTGGACTTCAAAGTAATCCATGTACTGCTCCCTGTAATCAACCAAGCTGTCTACACAAGAAACTTGAAATTCTAATGACCACCCCCAACCTGAAACAACATATCTAGTAGACTTGGAACCTGGATTTGTGGATTTAACTAGAGTTTCTCAAGGTCATAATATTAGAATTGCCGTGTCCAGGTCAGACCTAACAGCAGCATCCTAGTTACATCCTTATCCAATTTCTGATGATCTTCTGGCTCAAGGGCTGGAGGATACTCTTGCCTGTACTCCACAGGGAAATGTCTGTTTATGATGCTGGATTTTGCCTGTCCCTGAAGTGTATCAGGATGTATTTGACAGCCACTGACGGCAAAGAAATCTAGCTGGATTTTTACCTCACTTGCCAAAAATAGAGGATTGAGTTTTTCAGGAACTACTCATGCTGACAAGTGTCATCTCTCAAGGGATCTGCTAATACATAGACTAAAATTTCTTCAGCCAATAGAGAGCGAGCTATTGGAGCA
The DNA here is from genome assembly GCA_007922195.1 of Podocnemis expansa. Taxonomy (NCBI): domain Eukaryota; kingdom Metazoa; phylum Chordata; order Testudines; family Podocnemididae; genus Podocnemis; species Podocnemis expansa. The sequence goes on from ML682014.1 coordinate 32,011,259, forward strand.
ATCTGATGGCAGATGCTGCATTCCCAGAAAATGGCAACCTTCTGATGAAAGGGTAAATTCACCTCTCTCTCCTCAGCAGTTAGTGTCATTTATCAGTGTGATATTCTCCACCAGAATTTGCATTACTTGATAACTTAGTGCACAGCTTGGGCATAAACCTTATGCCCCAAAAGGCTGACATGCTTGGTTTTTCATTTTTAGATGCAAATCCAGATGCTCCAACCTAGCAAGATTTCTCATTGGCCACTGTGAGCGCATCTAGGATTGGGCTGAGTAAAAATATTCAAAGGCCTCCTCTGGGAGTCTAGAGTGACTGTCCAATTACATAAGGAATTAAACCAGTAGTTAACTAAGGTTGCTTGCAAACTTTTGGTAACCTTGTTCATACGGGTGACAATACAATTTGCTGCAGAATATCAGAACCTACAGACTTTCTTCTGACCCCAAATAAATCCTGGGTCTAATGGTTTAGTACAATCTCCCAAGATTTCTCAGAAAGCTTTCATGCTATCAAGAAGCAAGGCAACAGACTAAGAACACACATACTCACAGGAAAGACTAGGACAGATAAGCCATTTCCAACTCACCTGTCACATCAAACTCATTCCCTTCTACTACCAACCTCCTCAGACTAAGATGTTAACTGTGGGGAAGCCAAGCTGGTTGCAGAACCAGGAATAAGAGGAGAGATGCTGGCCCACAGAACAACGCATGCACTCTGATCAAGCAGAGATAGGAAGCAAAACCTGACAAAGTCAAGGTGCCAAGAAATTCTAACATGGGTCTGGAGTTCCATTCTTGACGCTTCCAAAATCCACACTGGGGGGCCTTGGAAGCAGAAACCTAGTCTTTCCCAGCAGTGTCTCTCGAAGTAACAGGGACAGACTCGTGTCTGGTTCACTGAAGACAGTGAATCTCACAGGTACCATGGGAAGCATTTCTGGAATCAATTTCCTGCCTTTTCCAGCACCTACAGGAACATCTGCAAATACAGACGTGGGAGCTTACGAAGTCCCTAATACAGAGATCAGCAACACCAAGATATCACTCAAATATATCTTTGTACTAAGCAAGCAACTGTTTGAAGATGACCAAAGAGTCATAGCTGTCCATCAAAATTCAGAAAAAACAGGAAGCTGTGTCTCTACCTCTGCTGCTTGTCTCTACAGGTAGGAAGAACAATCCCAATGCAGATGCCAAGTCGATGAGCACCACACTAGAGCTTCTTGTTTAAACTCGAACAAAAATGGAGACTAATGATGTTTTAGCTGCGTCTAAAACCCACCTACAGAATGTAGGTGTTTTCAAGTCCATACATCAACATCTTTAGTACTGATCAACACCAGCTTTTTTCAGTCCTGATGAGACTAAATACCATGATGTCACTCACACAGATGCACAGCTACTTTTAAAAGTGGATCTTCAGACACTTCATAATTTTGATGGTGCTACATGCTCAGTCCTGTGCTCTGTCAAACCAAATGCAAAACTACTCTGACAACTACAACTTCAGAAGTGATGGGACCAGATATCCAATAACAAACTCAACTGTCTGCCCCCAACAAACCTCTTTCCATATCCAGAGGAATTTGATGTGGCTTTCCTCCTGATGATCATGAGTTTGGATGGAATGGGTGAGCCACTGAATTCCTGTCTTGACTGGAACCTTCTCCTGTGCACTAGACACACTGAACTTGGGGGCCAAATGAATATTATATCATCATAAAGTAAAGGACTTGGAGCTGGTTTTGCGAACTGCTTTAACATGCCACCAACATGGTCAGTTATAAAACACTGCCAGCTGCTAATAGCTAGACAGGTAGCAAATAAAGACTACTATCAATATGCTTATTTGCCTTCTTTTATTTTGTTACAGTAGCCTCACATCAGGAATCAGCTATTTGTGTTAAACAGAGCAACAATCCTAGAAACCAATGCCAGAAACATTTGGAGGAAAAGAGCTAGACACCATAGGGGAGAGGAGTGGAAATATGAATGGACAAAACTGTTCCCATTGGATAACACCTTGTTAAAAGACTGCCTACAGAAAAGTCAATGCAAATCCTTTAAACCACCCTAACCCCTCTTAAACCCAAGAATAAATATATTATAATTGATTTTAGTGCTTTATGAAACTGTGTGCATTAGGCTCAGTGTTTTTACCTAGTACAGTCTCGTTCAGACACCAAGCAAGACCAACACAGGTAGAAATAGTGGTAATCAAGTTTTAAAGCAGTGGATTCCAAACTGTGGGGTGTGGAGGACTGTTTGCTGGGGTGGTGGGGGGAGGAGGCACAGCAGAGTCTGAACCAACCCCACAGGAGTGGTGGGATGCCACCCAGCTCACTTTGCCCCCAACCATGGCCCTGCTCCATCCCCCAGGCCAGCTCTGCCCTCATTCCCTTTTTGACTCCATCTCCAGTTCTGCCCCCAGCTCCACAATCAGCCTAACCTCCTCTGCTGAACCAACTGTACAGTAACAGAGCGGGGAAAAGGAAGGCTTGGAAAGATTCCATTACTGAAGGGTGGAGGGGTGACATGACCAGAAAAGCCTAGGCACCCCTGTTTTAAGGACTTCTGTAGTAACAGTGAGATGATGCATTTTTTAAGGTATTAGTTTCTCAAGATGTATTCACTTTACAGTTAGAAAACTATAAATTCATGAGTTTATCTGAATCCATGGGCATGGCCTTTCATATCTATAAACCACTTTGTTTCATTGTCTCTGTCAAAAAGGTGTATTGATATATGCACAAACAAGACACAAAATGCACCCACAATAACTATTCTTTGCATGCTGGATGAACGATAGATAGGGAGGCAACAAGAAAACAGTCAAGAGGAAATAATCATAGAGAAGACGTAAGGAAGCTACTGGTGAGTCCACGAAGACAGAGACCATGTGAATTTTATTTATATTACATATTATTTTATTTATATTACGTACATACGTGTGTGTGTTGAAGTGGCTATAGAAGTAAACATTTTGGCTTTATTCTCTCACTAATTCCATAAAGAAAATATTTGTGGGTCTATATTTTTTAAAATAAATATTTAACAACCCACCTTGCAAACTCACAAGGAGTTCTGAAAGACAAGACAGGCTCTTTCCCTCTTGCACATCACAAGTAAAAGATAAAGTTTTCCCTCTTTCAACACTTAAAGAACCATACTAAATGTGGAGGTTGGGTGGACAGGTTCACAGGCCTAGCTGCCGGGGGGGGGGGGGGGAGGCAAGGGGGACGGGACACCCTGATCTTACACAGGCATATATACTTGGCTTTAGATGGGGCAAGTAAACAAAATGAAGTCAGTGGGATTGCTCTCAGTGTGTAAAGTTAAACACAGGAGTAAGTCTTTAGGGATCAAGGCCTATGTTTATAAACTGGATGTGCTTGCTAGTGGATCAGTGACACAGACCTGGAATTCCAATAAGTTTCTCAGTGCTTGGGATTTGGGTGTTTCATTTTGTTTTAAGAGTAACTTCAGAGAAAAGCAACATTAATATTTTCCCCTTACATAAATGAAGGTCTTCATTAAGTAGATAAATTTAACATTTTCTGCACCTGCAATCCACATTTTAACTATGCTTCCACTCCCCCTACCCCAGGGATCTGCAATGCAGGCTCAGTGAGCCACCTGTGGCTCCTTGAGTGCCCCTTTCTGGCTCCCTGGCAGTCTCCTCCAGGGAGCCAGGTGTGCTCCAGAGGCTGCTGGCTAGCCCCAGCATCGGGGCTAAATCAGGGGTGCCCCTACCCTCCCACCACAACTGCATGAGCTGGAAGCAGTCCAGCAGCCGCACCACGGCCCCTAGCGCTGGCGAGGGGTGTGCCGGTGGCACGCAAACCCTCCATCCCTCCTTCTGCTGGTGGGGTGGAGCAGTGCTGCTCCACCTACCGCCAGCTGGCCACCCCTCACAAGAGCAGCCAGTGGAGAGCTGCAGCTTGGGGAGGTGGGGCCCTGCAATGGCCTGCTCTGCAGAATTCAGGCTGCTTTGACCCAGCCACTCCAGGCCTGAACAGAGGCTGCCTCACCCCCAGGCCCTGGATCGGGCCCATTCAGCTCTGGGGTGGGCAGGCCGAAGTGGCCTGAACTCCACAGAGGGGCCATCGTATGGCCCCACCTTCGCAAGGAGCAGCTCTCCACTGGCTGCTCTTGGGTGGGACAGCACTGCTCTGCCCTGCCAGCGGAGGGAGGGATGAAAGGAGTGCATGCCATCTGCGCACCCCCCACCAGCGCTAGGGGCTGCAGAGCAGCTGCCAAGCCAGCTCAGGCTCATGTGGTTGCGGTGAGAGGGTGATGGGAAACGGTTCTTCTGCTGTTTTGGGTTGCTGACCCCACCCTACCCCAAACTTAACAGTACCATCTTCTTTAAAAGAGGAATACACAAGAGAATTTTCAGGTAGGAGGAAGAGCTAGTGTACTCTGAAAATTGTTCTCTGTAGCTTTTAAGTGGGAATTCCATTGTTAGTGGCATCTTCCTTTTAGATTTCTCTCCCAATCCTAGCAAGAGCTAGCAGGACACACAAGACACAAACAAGTCTGTTCCCGTCTGTGGTAAGAATACCTGAGAATTCCCAAGTAAACAGAGAATGAGAGAGCCTAATCAAAAGTGATTTAGAAAACATGCCTTAGATACCATTTTCATCCAAGCAGGCAGATCATGCAAACTGGGACTCTTGGAAAACCATGAGATCTGTGAGAATGATATCACATACTTCAATATAATTAAGGTTTCAATTTATTACTTTCTCGTCCCTAGCACCAGACTTCATACAAACCCTTGAGTACCTGTTCAAATCTTTCTGTCTTATTCCTCACAAGACAACACACTCAAATAGACAGAAAGAGCACATACAGCAAGACCGCATCCAGGGATTACAAAAGCTGAAACCCATGAGAATCATTTAGACAAGCTGTATCACAAGATAATTACCATTAACAGTGGGATCTTGCCCTTTTTCCATCTTTATGACACATGAAGGTGATCTGAAGGGGATTTTTTTCTCCCACTGTTCATTTTTCTTTTTAAGTTGGAAACGCCTGACTTGTCAAGTTTGACCTTCTCTGGTTTTGCTAGAAACTTCTGTAGTTGTCTCAGGTGTTTATTTCATCAGTTCTTACACTGAAAGGGCACTGAAGCTTTAACCAAAAAAATCTCTACTGTTACTGATATTAGTTGCATTAAAACAGTTAGGGTGTGCTGGGAGTGGGGGGGAGGGGGAGTTTAAAACCATTCTGGCTAAAAAAAATCCCTTTCCTTCTTACTAGTTCATCTTTCAGTCACTCTTGATTCCTGCAAACTCATTTCACTAGTTTTCCAATCACTCAAGACAGATAAATTTCTAACCTAAAAAAACAGGCAAAGAGAAGAGCCTTTATGCAAAAGCCTTTCAAGACTCTATTTACACAACAAAGAAGCACTCTGCCTCACCTCCACCCCCTGACCTCCCCTCTTTATAGTTGCCATCCTGTTCAGATATCCTTATACACAACCTCCTTAAATTAAAACAAACAAGGAGTCCTGCGGCACTTAAAGACTAATGAATATTTATTGCATGAACTTTCCTGGGAGAAAATCCCAGTTAGTCAGATGCTTTACGATGGCCATCCTCAATCATCTGACAAAGTGGGAGTTTCTCCCACGAAAGCTCATACAATAAATGTATTTGTTAGTCTTTAAGGGCCACAGGACTCCTTTTTTATTTTACTTAACTAGAGTAATATGGCTTCCCCTTTAGATCCTCCAGTTAAATTATTCCTTTATCAGTGGATTTGAGTTGTGAGTAGTTATGTTATAGTAAGAGGAAAGGTGGCCTTCCTAAGGCAGAGCACTAGCAGAATGGGCATTAAAGACACCCGAGTTCTGCATTCTCAGATCTAGTACTATATGACCTTGGGCAACAGTTATCCCAGATGACCTCTCTGAGATACATAAGTTACAAAAAATGTAAATTGCTCCACAGGTATATGTAGCACTTTACACCTATGGATAATGTGCACATTTTGTTCCCTAAAAGCTTACCATCTAAATGGGAGGGGAGGGGTTCTGGAGACTGAGAATGCGATGACACCAATGAGAACAAACAATGTTAAGAAGTGGTTTTAAAGGAAGTGGGAAGCTTTTGTCAGTCAAAGACAACATTTTCAGAAGTATTTTATCTATCATTTCTATCACATTAGTACATAGATGGCTCAGTCCTGGTGCACTAGGCACTGTAAAAAGATGAAGCAAAATAACAGAGATAAAAAGGGCAGTAAGACAAAAGATTTGAGAGGAACAAGGGAACAGACGTAGGTGATTATGAAAAGTCTTGCACCTGATGAGGATCTTGAACTTGATGCGGTAAGATGCAGAATGCCAATGAAAAGATGCCAGGAAACTGTTTGGTTCTTTTCCAGTAAGGAGATGGGGAAATTGTCAAAGCAGAGAGAAGCAAAGATCAGATTGGTGGTACTAAAACTGACAGACCTGGAAGGCAGCTGAAGAGTTCCGAAGCAGGGACACTGGTCAGGACAAGATTACAACTATAAAAGCAAAATATGACCAGTACATTGACAGGGATTTAGCCAGTGGAATCAATAAGAAAGAGACTCATTTGGGAGGTATTAACAAGGAAACTGTGACAGCATTGGCCAGAAAAGGAGAAAAGAATCACACACACAGCACAGATTACAGGCCTCTGAGAGATGAAGGATGGTGGTGATGTTGACGAAAAAGGGAGATGGAGGAAAAAGAGTTCAGCTTTAAAAGTGTAAGTCCAAGATAGCATATGTACACGCATGAGAAATGAGAGGCAGCCAGAGATCCAAGACTGATGAGAGAAGAAAAAGAATTTGAAAATTGTTAGTATGGGGGAGGTAGAGGACGTTATAGGAGTACTAAGATCTGTTATCAGAAGGTCTTTCAGACCAGCAAATAATTATATTAACTGCATCTCATCACCTCTTTCAGAGGTTCTTGCTTCACTTTCTGACTGTTTAACGAGTACATTTGCTAGTATCGGGCTTACGTTTATACAGGTTTTTTTCTTACTGATATTACTGTGAATCATTTTAAATTGTCTGTACTTTTAAAACTAGTCTTCTAAATTACAGGGCTGGGGTAACATATACAAAGAATTAAATTTGCTTAATACATATGTCCAAGTGCTCTCGACTCCAAAATACTGTATCGCATTTCTAAATTTCTGGAATGCAATAATTTTTTTTTGTGAAAAATCTATTAGTTTGAGAGGTTATAAGAGGAGACAGCTATTTGGGTCAAAAAATGTTTTAACTCTACAAGCCACTGGAAGAAGTTTTGCAGTCTAGTAGTCCATTGGCCACCATCTGAGAACCACTTTCATAGAAAGGAAAACCCAAGTGCTTTATACATTATATACAAAGGCTTTGCTTTACATGAAGCATGGGACATCAAGACTTAAAAGAGATGCAGCCGAAATCAAATTAACATACAAATTAAATTGTGTGAAAGCAGGGCTGAATCGTGACTGTGGATCCTTTTCACATTATAACAGGTAATTTAACTTCACCCTCCTCTCTTTATGCTGTTTCCTAAAGTTTGAATCCTTACAAATGCTCTGATTTGCTGTTGTGGTATGACCTGATCCCATGTCTTACACTCCCCTGCATTTATTTTCATTCACTTCTGTAAGTTCTCCCTCTTCAAAGCACCTGATGAAGTGGGATATTCTCCCATGAAAGCTCATGCAATAAATAAATCTGTTAGCCTTTACGTGCCACAAGACTCCTTGTTGTTTTTTTTTTCCACACAATACTGTACAGTAAAAAGAGTTTAATACCATATTGATTTAAAACTGCAGAAGAACGTAAACAGGAGGAGCGTAATAGCCCAATTTTAGAATTTGGCCATTAGCACGCTCAGCCTTGCATAAAGTCTTCTGTGACATTTAATGACCGCAAACACGGACTTTGGATTTCTCACCTGAGGAATCTAATTCTCTTCCCTTTACATCTCATACTGGTTTGAAACACCATCTTCTCTACTTCAGCCATTTGCTCGTCCCACTACACAGCCTCTCAGCCCAATCATCTTGTCCAGTGGTTTCCAAACTTAGGTTTGGGACCTAGTACTGGGTTGCAGAGCCTGAGTCACAGCACGCCTTGCTGTCACCTCCAAAAAACTGGAATGCATTGCTCAAAGATGTAACTGATGGGTCATGCGCATAAATGATTTTTTTCAACTGGGTCCCAAGAAAAAGAAGTTTGAAAACCACTGATCTAGTTCACCGTCCCCCAGCGCATTCCCTCTTCTCCCCCTGACTATTCTCTATCACCTTTCCCAGATGCACACCCATGGGGCTCAGTCCCCTCTTCTCCCTCAGTACGTCCTTCCCCACTTCCTACTGTGAGCTCCTCACACCGCCAGAGTTGTGTGCTATGGGTGCCCCTACCTCCTCCACCTGCACCATCCTGCTCTCCTTTCCTCCTCCCAGTCAACTCCCCCCCTTCCTGCTGCGCTGCCCAGCTACACCACCCCCGCCCCGAACTTCCCCCAAATCACTGCAGCCTGGCCCTGTGCCCCCAGCCCTCCCTGTCAAGCCTGCCTTCCTGATGCTTTCACACACACACACACCCCCACAGCACCTTCCCCCCGGACCCTCCGCTCGCCCTGGCACAGCCATCGCCCCCGGCTCCGGCTCCGTCCCCCGCCCCCCAACTCACCTTTGGCCTCCGGGCCCGCCCCCCAGCTCCATCGCACTCACCGGAGATACTGCGCGCACAGCAGGCTCATCCTCCGCCGCTCGCTGCCCGTCCCCGCCGCCCCCTCCGCGGGTCTCACAGCCGGGGCCGCTCCGCCGCCCTGGGGCCGCCGCCGCCGCCTCCGGCCGCCGCCATCTTCCCGTGCTGGGCCTAGGCTCCTCCCGCCCGCCGGGTGTCCCCGCGCTAGGACTCCGGCCCGGGAGTGGGCGTCGGGAGCGAGCTGTTCTCGCGAGACCCGCTCCGAGTCCGACCCCGCGCGGCTCTCGCGGCCCGCCTCAGGTGACCAGGCTCGAGGAGGAGCCGCCGAGACCGCCGCGCGCCGGGGTCAGGCAGGAGGCTTGGGGCTTCCCAGCCAATGCCGTCCGCCTCCCCCTCACTTCCGGGCCCAGCCCCGCCTCTCCGGGCACACTTCCTGCCGGTGCCACCGCCAAACCCTTCCCCCGCCCGGTCGCCGCCAGCCCCTCGCCGAGCCGCCGCTATGGCAACGGGGGGTTGCTGTGCTGTCACCATAGCAACCGCCCAACGCGCCGCTCTTCCTGATTGGAACGGAGCCAGCGCGACTGGCTCCGCCCCCGCCCCATGCGCCTCGTGACGATGCTGCTCGCGCTTGGCTGCCCGCCCGCCCTCCCGCCACTCGCTTGTCACCCCTCCCCCACACCTTCCTCCTTAATCCTTCAGCCCAGGGGCCTCAAACTCAAATCACCAGCAGGGCTGTATGAGGAGCAGTGTGTTAGTCCCAGGGCCACACCACTGAAACCTTTTCGTACAATGATATAGCAAATAGCGGGAGCAATAGTGTTGTTGGGCTGCAGGAAATAGCTTTAGGGGCATTGAGGCACCTGCTTCAGCCCCTTCCCCTCCACCATCTGCCGCCCTTAGTCTTTCCCCTAATGTGGTCCCCTTCCTGCCACCCGCCTGCTTCTCTGTGTGGAATGAAAAACAAAGAAGGAGTCCTGTGGCACTGAAAGCCCAACAAATAGATTTATGTACGCAATAAATAAATGCGTTAGTCTTTCAGTGCCACAGCACTCCTTGTGTATTTTACTGAACTAGACCGACACGGCTGCCCCTTTGGAGCTGTGTGACATGAATGACGCACAGTGGCTACCTCTGCTGTAATCACCAGCTGGGCTTTTCTGCACCTCCCTCTGAAGCATCTGGTCAGCAATGGCACCAGACTAAGGGCACTACTAGGCTAGGGCAGACAGCAAGGTGCGAAGCCTGCTGTGCTGCCCTGCACTCCCCCCGCCGCCCGCCCCATGCCTGCATTGCTAGGAAAATCTGCGAATTCCTTTCCCGTGGAGGCAGAGCAATTTCAGATATAGTCAATCCATTTTCCTTAACAGCAGGAGGCAATTTTGCTTTGTCACAGTTTTATTCAGGCAGGATTCACGGCAGCTCGGATAGCCTCACACTGTGACACTTAAAACGAGCGAGATTTCAAACAATTGGGAATGAGGTGCTCAATGCTTCACTTCCACATCTTTCCTAACAAGAGGGAACTACTTAAAAAAAACAAACCCTGATGCAGTCTAGGCAAGACTCACACCAATATTAAGGAAGGCTACCACCTGTCAGTAATGTTTTCAAAAAACCCAAAAAAACTAGCCATTCTGCAGACCCGCTTCCTTCCAAGATACACCCTGTATGGGTAATCGTCCTTTCTTTCCTAAGTGGTCTACTACTCTAAGTATCTCTTAGCAACTCACTAGATCAAATACAGTTCCTTAATCCACATATTTCCTTGGTTTCACGTGCTGTCCTTTTCAACCCATCACTGGCTAGGTGAGACCCTGCAAATAGTATAGTGGCTAGCACCTCTGCTTAACATGCAGAAGGTCCTGGGTTCAATTCCCAGGGGGTTGGACTCAGTTATCTCACAAGGTCCCTTCCAGACCTATGATTTGATTTGAAAGGTGTGCTTGCTCCTGCTCCCCTAACCCTAGTGCTATCTTTGTTTCCTCCCTGAGAAGGTGAGGTAGTTCCCCAGCTCTCTCCCACCTCCCCACTTTGCTGACAGCTTTCTCTTCCTCTCAGCTACTTTTCAGCTGGGAGGGTGAACTGGCTTTCCTTCTCTAGGAAGCTGCAGTCTAGACTCTAGGGCAATTAGGGCTTGATTTTCAATGAATCACCACCCACAATAGCCAGATTTCTGAGTTCAGCACTCAGCTCAGTGTTGCTGACTCTTTTACCATTATCACACGTCATTATATTAAGATACTTTTCTTAAAGCCCAAGATGCAGGTGTTCTGTGATTGTGTGAGAATCTCAGCTTTTTTTTTTTAAGAATGTTTCTTTCTGCTTACAGTTGCAGAGAAAGTCTTGAAAATATGAACTCAAAAAGCTCAAAAAACAGAAGTCTCACATTGTGCCACCAGTGGAGATCAATTCCATGCTCTATGAGAAAAAAAAATCTTTCCAAAATATTTTGGATTCTTGGCCAAACTCTATGATGTAAACTAGGCTATTCCTTATAATATTGTAACTTTCCTAGACGTAGCAAGAAGCTCTGTGATACTTCTTTATATAATCATTTAAATGTTTATTTGGCTTTTGTTTTGTTTTAAAGCCTAACAGAAAGAAAGGAGAAACGTCGAAGCTGAGTCCTAGGAAAGGCTACAGCAATAAGCGTGCATTCTGATTCCTTAGGTAGATCAAACGATCATCACCACAAAGCTCTGAGTCAGCATAAAGAAGCTTGCACGCCAGGGCTGTGCACTGGAACATGGCTGTAAACTTGTTAGCATTTTGACCTGTCATATGGCACCCTTTTGACTCAGTGAGGCTCCACACAACCCTGGGTTTGGCAGAATTATCTGAACGAGATCTGCATGGGACTGTTGTGTGGTTAAATTTGTGAATGATTATGACATGTTTGGGTGGAAGACACTTATAGGAGAGCAAGTGCATTAGAAAAGAAAGCCCAAAGTGGTAGGGCCACAACCTGTAGTGTACAGAAAATCACTGTGTAAAAATGTATTTGTTAAATGGTCTGTCATTAAGAACACAACAGAGGATTTGCACCCATGAAAGCTCATGCAATAAATAAATTTGTTTGTCTTTAAAAGTGCCACCAGACTCCCTGTTTGTTCTTCATCAAGAACATTGGTTCTTCTCCAAGTACTGCTCAAATCCATTCCCATTCTGGTGTCTATGTGCCACAGTGCACAGTTGCCCAGTAGCTTTTTGCCCTGTCCCCATAAGGTCAGTGGCCAACACCCCTCTGACCTGGACACCTGAACAGGATATAGGTGGCCCTGACCCTACCCCCCTTCAGTTCCTTCTTTCTGCCCATTGCCACAGACCTGGAACTGCCTGCTCTTGCAGGTTTGCAAGTGCCTGTCCATTTTTTCTTCTACTTCTTTTCTTCATTTTTCTGCAATTGTGGAATCATTTTTCGTATCTATACTGCCTCCCAGCTTGGACTGTACTGGAGAACCCATCTCTCCCTCACTTCCCGGAGGTAACATGTGACCCAGCACAGACTCAGCCATGCCTGGCTTTAAGCCCTGTGCCACATGTGGAAGGGCTTTCTTGATCAGCGAGCCCCATGAGAAATGCCTGAAATGCCTTGGGGAGGCCCATCGGACTGACAAATGCCAAATTTGCTCGTCATTTAAGCCAAGGATGCAGAAGAAGCAAGAAAATCACCTGCACTCCATGGCTCTAGAAGAGGCCCTGCACCCGACTTCAGTGCCGAGCATTCCACCATCAGCATAGCCAGTGCTGGCACAGAGAACGCACTCCGTGCCAGCTCCACCTTGGCATTGGTCCCCATCTGGAAAGCTGAAGAAACACCGTATGGGTTTGGAGTCTGCATCAAGGGCTTGCCCACAAAAGGACACACTTCACCACTAATGCAGGTTGGGCAAGGGGACCCACAAACCTCGGCACAGAGACCACAAACATTACTGGCTCAATCCACACTCAAGGACTTTGAGGCAGCCAAGGCACCACTGCAGTTGCCAATCCCCACTCCACCCAGACTGATAACATTTAAGGGAAAACCAACACTGCCTTCTAGGGCCTGGCTCAGGGCACAAGCTGAACCCAGCCCTTCAGCACAGCAGGAACCTGTGCGGGACCAGGGCCAGCACATGGAAGTTTGTCCCAGGATCGGAACTTGACACCCCATTCCCCATGACTCCCTGTTTGGGAAGGCTGTCATAGCCCTTCCTTGCCGTGGGTCCCATCATCCCTGATGAAACAATCCAGGGACACTTGGCACAGCCACTCATCCCCAAGGGTATCCACCCCCTTGGGCTTGGAGTTCGAGAGGGGGGACGATGGGGCTTATCTGCAGTTCTTGCCAGAGGCCTAATCCCGGGAACACTCATCGGTGGCCTCACAGAAATTGCACCACACCAGATGGAGAGCCCGCTCATTGAGAGACTTCAACACTTGGCACCAACACCGTTGTTCGCTTATGTCCCCACCGCTGGCACCGAACTCAATACGCCCGGCGGAAAAGCTCAGGAGGAAGTGCCCACCATCATCTTCCTCGCACAGGGAGACTCAAGAATCACCTTCCCCTGCACCGATGCATCACTCCCCACATGGGACCCCCCTTGGTACTGATGCAGAAGAGGGGACACTCCCCACACGCTGACTGGCACAGAAAGTCATCCCTGGCACAGATCCCAGCACTGCAAACCTTTAAGGACTGGTTGGCATAGTGGGCAGACTGGGAATCATGGGACTCACCCCAAAGCGACCCAACATCAACCATGTCCTCAAGACCTGCTACTTCACAGGGGGGGGGTCAGGATCCAGAGGCATGAGACGAGGACTTGGACCCAGAGGAAGGTCCCTTGGGCTGAGGGAGAAATGACTCCTGGGTTATGTCCTCTTTCTCCCTTGATGAGGTGGCCTATCAAAAGTCCCTATCCTTTAGAGAAGACCCAAGTGTGCATCAAGAGTTGCTAAAGCGCATGGCTGCAAAGCATTACCTGCCAATCAAGGTAGGCAGGAAGGACTTTGACCCCTTCTTTGACATGGGTGATTCGCCCCCCCCCACCCCCCAGCTAGAGTGGCAGTTCCCATGCACAACAGGGTGCAAAAAATTGCCCGCGCCTGATAGACACCATCATCGGTTGCCCAAGTCTTAGAAAGGAAATAGCATGTCCCTGTGAACAAATTCAGCTTCCTTTTCACTCACCCCACTCACTTGTGGTGGATGCAGTGAATCAGCAGGAGAGACAAGGACAACCTGCCACCACCCCAAAAAATAAAGACACTAAGATACTAGATCAATTTGAGAGAAAAATTTATTCCACTACAGCTTTGCAACTACTCATTGCCAATCAGCAAGCTCTCATGAGCAAATATGTTTTTCATTTATGGAAGGTGATGCAGAGGTTTCAAGACCACATCCCCTCCAACCATGCGGTGGACTATGATGCTTTAGTCAAGGAAGGGTTGTTGGCAGCACATGTGACACTACTCTCCTCATGGGATGCCACAGACATGGCCAGCAGGGGAGTTGCCTTGGCAATTGCCATGCATCAGGCTACATGGCTACAGGGTTCGGGATTATCCCCCCAAATGCAAAAGTCCATCCAGGACCTCCCGTTTAATGGCCCATCACTGTCGAGTAGATGGATTCCAAGTTGCAGGGAATGAAGCACTCCCGAGCAACACTCCACTCTCTAGTGATATAGGTCTCTCAGATGGCTCGGTGGTCCTTTCAAGCACAACAGTCACAGCCCCAGCACCAAAAGCAGCAATAACAGCAGCAGCAGAAGCAGGGTCCACATCACCAACCCTTCCAGTTGTTTCACTGCCCTATGAAAGTGGGGACAGGGACAGAGTTAGAGGTGGAAGGGGAGGAAGGTCACAGGGCTCCAACCAGTTCACCCACCAGGGCAATAATGGTCACCCCACATCACAGAGGCAGAGAGTTAGTGCTCTCACCTGAGGGGTGCCATTTTGAAACAGACTGGCCCCCTTCTGACACCAGGGATCTGAGATAACATTGGACTGATTGATATTGGATATGGTGTCAAATGGTTACACCATCCAGTTCAGGACTAGGCCTCCTGAAGGAAAACCGCTCCCTCACTGTCGCATCAAGGACCCCTTCCATGAGGCTCCTAGAGCTGGGAGAAATACAGAGAATACCCATAAGGAAAAGAGGGAGGGGTTTCTATTCAAGGTACTTCTTTGTCCCAAAGGCAAATGGGGGCCTGAGACCCATATTGGACATAAAAGCCTTCAACAAGTTCATACAGAAAATAAAGTTTTGAATGGTTTCCCTATCTCAGATCATTCCTTCCCTCTTTAGATCCAGGAGACTGGCTCACAGCCCTTGACTTAAAAGATGCCTACTTTTACATTTTGATAAGGTGAAAGCACAGAAAGTTCCTCCACTTCACCATAAAGGGAGAGCACTTCCAATTCACTGCCTTCCCTTTTTGGCTCTCACTGGCCCTAAGGGTTTTCACAAAATGCATAGCAGCTTGAGGAAGCAAGGGGTCAGGATAGTTCTATACGTGGACGATTGTCTAATACGGGGGAGGACCAAGGACCAGGTCTGACACAGCATCCAATTTGTCCTAAGACTGTGCAAAAAACTAGTCCTCCGCATAAACCTAGAAAAGTCAAAATGCGCCACAAAAAGGTGAATAGAGTTCATGGGGCGCACCTAGATTCAGTGAGGGCAACAGCCTCACTACCCCATCCAGGTTTCAGTCCATGTCTATCATCATTGCAGAACTGCACCTTGCCCCCACCACAACAGCGAGGCGATGCCTCCAGCTGCTAGGCCACATGGCCGCCTCCATCTATGTGATAAGGACAGCACGCCTCCGTATGAGACCTCTACAGTCTTGGCTGGCAGCGGTTTTCCACTCCTAATGCCACCCACTAAATCAGGTAGTTACCATACCAAGGGAAGTCCTGAACTCCTTAACAATATGGCAGGACCCAGACTTTGCATGTAGGAGTGTCCCATTCAAGGTCCAGACCCCCCCACTTACCCTGATCACTGATGTGTCAGACCTAGGCTGGGGAGCGCACATAATGGGAGGAATTTCTACCCAGGGAACTTGGCTGCAGGCAGACAGCCCTCTATATATAAACATAGAGGAGCTGAGAGCGATATGCCTGGCATGGAGGGTCTTCTTGGACATAATAAAAGGGAAAATGACACAGGTCCTAATGGACAACATGGTGGGCTATGTTCTACCTCAACAGCTGGGGGGGGGATCCCACTCACCTGCACTATGTGCAGATGCTACCTGGCTATGGGAGCTGACCCTGAAACACAACTTCCACCTAATAGCTGCCCACCTTATGGGGGTGAGCAACCACCAAGTGGACAAACTTAGCAGACAATTCCTGCCCTAACACCAGTGGCCCCTACACCCAGGGGTGATGAGCCAGCTCTCTGGGAGGTAGAGTTCCACCCACATAGACATCTTTGCAACATGAGAAAATCGCAAATGCAACCTCTTCTGCTCACTGAAGGGCTGGGAGAGGGGCTCTCTAGTGGATGCCCTTGGGATAAGCTGGGAACACCCACTACTATAAGCTTTCCCCAACTCCCCCTGTTCCACATGTTCCTGTTAAAGATATAGAGGGAGGAGGTGGATCTGATCCTAGTAGCCCCAGCTTGGCCGCCATGTCAGCCCTGTTACAGCACCCTCCTTCACCTCTTGGCAGCCTGGCACATAACACTCCCTCTCAGAGCAGACCTACTCATGCAGGACTCTGGGTGCCTGTATTACCTGGAGCTGAAATCACTATGCTTAACAGCCGGGAAGCTGCATGGCCAAGCCCTGATGAACAAGTATGTTCCAGTAAAGTCCAACAGGTCTTGATTGAGAGCAGAATACTCTCCACGAGGGGGAAAATGGAGGCAGTTTTCAATCTGGACTACCAAAAGGGGGGCATCCTCTTAGTCCACCACAATCCACTCCATACTCAATTACCTCCTAGACTGAAGCTTCCCTTCCTCAGGGTACACGTGACAGCTATCTCAGCCTTTCTTAACTCCTTCGAAGGGGTGACCCCCTTTTCTCACCCCATACTGACAAGGTTCTTCAGAGGATTAGAGACATTCTACTCCCAGGTCAGAGACCCAGTTCCTCAATGGGACTTAAAACTGGTCCTAGAGGAGTCCACAAAACCTCCCTATGAGCCCATAGATTCATGTACTCTACTGGTCCTATCATGGAAGGTGGCATTTTTGGTGGCCATTACATTGCCAAGGAGGGTGTCTGAATTAAGGGCCCTCTTCTCAGCACCCCCTTATATGGTGTTCCATGCTGACAAAGTGCAACTCCACCCTCACCTGGCCTTCCTACCCAAGGTGGTGTCACCTTTCCACATAAATTAGGATATCTGTCTCCCAGTGTTTTCCCAGACCCACAGGTTATAGAGAACCAGAGAAGATGGCATACCCTCAAAGTCAGAAGGGCACTTGCTGCATACATTGAATGAACTAGACCTTCCCACAAAATGACTCAGGGTTGAATATAGTGTCTTTCACCTGTTCTCCTCCTTTGACACCTAATAGAGTGACATAACATTGCATACCTTAATGTAAACATTGAAATCACATTTAAAATGACACCTTGCCATTTGAGATACCTTATTTTCCATCTTGGTGCTCACAATGCCCTGTGGATAACTTCAGTGTTATTGCTTTAAAAGAGAAGATGGTCACAATATCAATTTGAAAGGTTTTTTTAATCCAAGTGTATAGCATAAATTGTTCTCTGACTGCTAGCAGACCAGCTGTGAGTTGAACTTGATTATGCATGAACTGTGTGAGCTGAACATGATTTGTTCACAAAAACTCGATTCTTCATCACTGCAAACCCGCATCTCTGCTTTTGTATGTGTAACCTGTCTGCCAGGGCGAGATGGCAGAACAAGGGCCGGGTTCTGTATCTAGGGGTTTCCAAATAACATTACAGCACCAACCAGCTCAAGCCCCACCCAATCGTCTGGGAAATCATGCACTACTCCCTGGGCACCCCAAAGGATAATGCTTCCCCACTCGCAAGCATGAGTCTGAGTGTAGTATACAGAACTTTTAATAGTAAATAAAAAGAATGTAAAGACCCAATAGTGAAAATCAGTGTAGAACAAGGTTCCCAACATAATCCCACACAGCATAACAGAATGTGTGAACTCAGTAGCAAAACCAGCACTGATCTGAAGAATCAGTTCAGAATAAGGTTCCCAACAAACCCCAAGGTATGTAGTGAATATCTCTTACACCAGCTGTCCACCAGCGCCACCCACTGATCACTAACTCCGTCCACTTGCACCGTGCCTTGGCTCCATCTGGTATCAGCCAGCTCTGCCTGCTGGTCACTAACACTGCTCAGCCCTCTACTGGCCACTGCCAGCTCCATCCACTGGTCACACACACTGTCTAGCCCTCTGCTGGCTGCTCTCACCATCCACTAGCTCCACCCACTGGTCACTCACACCATCCAGCCCTCCACTGGCCACTCTCACTGTCTGCCAGCTCCACCTGCTACCCAGCCATCTGCTGGCTGCTCTTCAGTGATTTCAGCTCAGAGAGGAAGTCTCCTCTCTCAGTGATTTCAATTCTTAAACTCAGAACAGCAGCAAACAGCTCCTTCAATTAAAATAACAAAATAAAGGCTTCGCAAGAAGCCTGATCACTCATCTATCCTTTCACAGTAGAGCAGAGAATAAGGCAGTGCGTCAGACAGAGCTTTAATAGAGCTAACCCCCACCCATTTCTTACTTTTTCCAGGCTGAACACAGAGGGTTAGTCCTTTTTTCAAGTTCCCTTTTACTAATTGTGATGTTTTACCCTTTAACAAACCTAACAGAGTTTAAACAATCAGAAGAGTAGCATATTACAAAAAGAAAGTATTTCATGTTTCTCTTCAGTAGAATTACAGATATTGAGAGATTTGTGAACAAATCAACCTAAATACCATTAACCATCATGCCCTGCACCCATCAGTGAGACTACAGGCTAATACCTAATGGTGCTCCTTGTGCTCATGCAAATACAAAACCCATGAAGATTAGTTGCCCCCCTTATAAGTTGTTAGGCACAGCTTCTATACCTGCCTTACACATGCAGATGTTAAAGGGAAACAGTCAGAGCTTGAGTTTGGGCATTCCGCTCAGGGTGGGATAGCCCATTTTTCTCCTCTTCATAAGAAGTTGCTCTGCTTTTCTTCATTGTCACATATTCTGCACAAGGAAGTGAATCCCATGAGTGAACATGTGCAGTGCCCTGAAGGAGCAGGGCATGTCACCCAACAGCAAATATACATAAAGAATTCTTGGAGTGCCAATTGCATAGATCAGCTCACTAGACAGGAGGATGGGTTGATTCAATCACTGACTTGTTTAGTCTTGTTTGAGCCACTTTAGATCCAAGATCTACCACAAATCCAAAAAATGCTGAGAGAGACTTCTGTATAGTAAAACTAGTTTCTTATACTTTACTGTCTGTCATATGAGGGGGAATGCACCTGTGGATTTTCAAGTAAAGCTAATTGTCTCTTACTGAAGGCTTTATTTGAAATATCTTTTGAGCGGCATCATATAATTAAAGTCTTTTAATCTTTTGAGGTATGAAGTTTTCAGTACTTGTGTTCTCTATTGGCTTATCAACTTGTGGTGGTACTAAAAGGTACTGGGAGCTGTCTGAATAACAGGGGTTTCAATGACATGTCAAGAGCACAGATGGATTATCAGCAGCAAAATGAGTTAAAATAATTTTCTCTTACGCTGCTGGCATGAGAGTCAAATTAAATCCTGAATGGCAATGGGGAGAACCACAGTTTCAGCTGAGTTATGTGTCTGTCCGCAGTGACTTTAGCTTAGTCCTAATGCATATCCAACAACCTTTTGCCCTTCTCCTCATGGGTGCTCTTCAGAAGGAAAAAGAAAGGAGAAGGGAAAGTTTTCACCAGCAATGTCAATCTGCTTTTCTCCACTCCCTACATAAACCCCACAGACTTGGATCAAATTAGCTTTCCCAAAGTGACTGTCTTCATGAAGTAATTTTTTGCTCCCCACGTAGATATATTACCAAACATGTTACCAACTTTGCCCACCAACTCGGGGTATGCTCATTTATTAGGGTTACTTTCTCTTTGGGGAAGATGATAATTCTATTAGTGTGCTGCTTGTGTCACTTGTGTTTCTATATAGGTGCGTCTGAGCAGACCGGGTCTATCAGCACTCTCAGCTGCCCCTTATGTGTCCCTGAACTCAGGAGGCTGGGTCACACAGCACTTCTCTGCCGCTACCCTTATGTGCCCCTGTACCGCGCCAAACTAGGCTTCATTATGGATCTTGAGCAGGCTGGGTCACACAGCACTTTTCAGCTGTCACCCTTATATGCCTCTGGAGTCAATCAGGCTACTATCCCTATCAATAAGCAAACCCTACAGGGTTGTGGGCATTACAGGGATCTTTGGCTAGGTAATAGAAGCGTTGCTGCAAAGCGATATAAAGAAACCAAGACCACAAAGGAGAGGGAATGACGTCTTAGAAGAGTCTGGAAACTGGCTTGATAACAAAAGGCATTTTATTGCTAGGTATCTAAAACTTGTAATAATAATAATAATTACAAAAAGAGAGAAGAATACTCCAAAATACCCAGTTACAGCATTGATAAACATAGAAGGAAAGAAAAACACCCAGCTACACTATTACCTAGATTCTACTGTATCAGGCCGAGAGAGAGAGTCATAATTAACAAAGAGGGAGAGAGGTTGAGAGAGAGAGAGAAGCTGGGGGCGGGGGGGGGTCTCACCACTCTGTGTAACAGAAAGGTTTCCAGGTTGTGCAGATCAGGGTCAGAGGCTGGATGGAAACAAAGCTCCCACAGCAATCAGCAAAGAAGAGGAAAAGCCAAATCCCAGTGGAAATGATACAGCTTTAGATCCAAGCATCAGGACTCAGGTCTCAATCCAGACTCAGACAGGATCCAGTCAGGACTTGCACAGGACACACACTACTGTGCTGTTGGATGTGGGTAAAGGTTTTTTATAATGACTTGTTTAAGTGGCCAATACACATTCCTGGCTGGGTGTAATGGTTTAGAGAAGCTCACAATACAATCAGGCAGACTCAGTATTTTGGGTATCAATTATCATGTCTATGACTAGAATGGTCTGATAATTGCTGAGTTTGTTCATTTTGGTGTGAGAACCCCCATCAGGCAATGCTTCCCTGCTTCTTCAATCCCAGGGTTCAGTGCAGCTCTTGCTTTGGAGCCTGGCTCTCCATAGTCAATGTAAATGCTCCATTAACTGTGCTGATGGCTTTTGGATATGGGTAGATAAGGATGTCTCCTATTTCCTACTGTTTTTGGTTTTCAGTTCAAGCAGAGGTTGGGGGATGGAGAGGGGAGAAGGCACAGGCTGGATACTATGCTCTGATTCCTCGAGAACACAGAGCTAACACGTAACAAACACGTGGTGAAAAGTAGGGAAGTAGACGTTTGGCCAGCTCACCACATAAAGAACCTGCTCAATAGAAAGAGGGTGCTCTGGGAAGAGAGTGCTCTGCTCAGTAGATCAGGGTCAACAGTCCCAGGCAGTTGAAGAAGGCAGCAATGGTTAGTCAGGGGCAGCCTTCAAGCCTGTGCGTCAGAAGCTCTCAGTTGACATTGCCTCTGAGAAAGGGAGTCCTTTGTGGTTTTCTTGCCACTTGTGAACCTGCTGTTCTGTCACCACCAAGACATGCCATGGTGGATGGTCACTTGAGAGCTCATTCTTCCTACAGCCAGCCACCAGGACAGTGAATAGGATCATACATACATTCATTGTGTTTTCTCGGATGGATTCTACATTAATTGGCGAAACATGATAAAACTTCATTTTCTTTAAAGTAAAATCTCTCTCTTCTCCTTGAGTCCAGTGTGCGCCATCAATTTGGTAGGAACAAGTTTATAATTTTGGCTCATTGTTTTATTAATTGAAGAGGGCTTGAAAGGATTTGCTCCACAGATAGCAAAAGAGAACAAACACTATTTGAACCCAATACATAGTGACCTACATCTCCTCTATACCAAAAATTTAAGGGCATGCCAAGGGTGGTGCTGTGGCACTCCAGCAGGAAATGTCATCATCCCAATCCAGACCCTATTTTAAGTATTTACACAGCCCCCATCACCACAAGTAGTGGAGTACCTCACAATCTGAGATGCATTTATCCTCATGCTGCCTCTATCAAAGAAGAGCTGTTCAGCTTGTATGGATGGAGACCTTTAAAACACAAAAAGATCAAGATGCTTACTTAAAATTATACAGCTCAGGGTATGGAATTGAAACTGAGTCTCTCACACTAGGCTTGCACCTTAACCATTAGGCTATCAGTCTTCTCTAATACTACCCTGCTATCCTTCAGTTATCTGTAGGTCTGTATACAGTGTCATCCTAACACTTTCAGAAGGTTCTCCCTTTCTCTGAAGTAAACCGTCCTTCTCCCACTGTTTTCATATAATAGCTCAAACACAACTAACCTTCCTCTCAGTGAGATCCCTACCCTTTTAGGCTGTGAGATCTTTGACACAGTGACTGTTTCTCCCATTCTAAGATGAAAAATTATGGGTTGACAGTACATATCAGTAATTTAAGGGTATAAAACAGAAACAAACTAGCCAGTCCACAGATACAGTGATCCCACGCAATAACCATTCAATTATTATTAAGGCATTTTAGTGTTTGTGGTCTGCCATTAGATGAAACTTCTATTAATAATCTGAATAGGCTGTATAGGAAGAAGTCAAATGTAAAAGATCTCAGTTAAATGTAACTATATGGAAAATTTGAAATATCTGTGTTATTCACTTGTTAAGATCATTCAGGACAAAAACCAAAATAAAACAATCCCAGCAACAAAACCAAATCCCACCTCCAAAACTCATGAAACAGATACTACATTTCCTAAGTTCCAAAGGGATAGCTGCGTTAGTATAGTTCAGAAAAACAAACAAGGTGTCTTGTGGCACTTTTAAAGACTAACAAATTTATTTAGCGCACAAGCTTTTGTGGGAGAAAATCCCACGAAATTCGTCAGACATTTGAAGATGTACTCAGTTTTAATTAATAACTCAGACTAATTAATGGAATTACATGTAAAATCTCAGAAAATCCATTGTGTACTCAAAATTAAAGGCTATAGATTGGAGGAGGGAATGCTATATTTTTCACATAAAGCAAAAGGTTAATTCCTTCTTTAAGGCAAAACAGAAACTAATTGTAACTATGGAGTTGCAACCAGATCTTCCATCAGGTTCATTGCAGTTAGCTATAGCGCAGTGTTGGCATTCAGTAAGAATAAGTCTTTGCAGCAGCTTGGAAATGTAACTGCAACAAAGAGGCAGCTTCTTAAAAATGTGAGGCAGGTCACTTGAAAGTATTCAGCTTTTTTACAGACTCGGTGCAAAGCTGTGGCCTTGAAAGTGACAACACAAAGGCATTATGATGGTGACACTACCAGAGCAAGCTCTCCTCCCATGCTGCCCAAACAAACAGACCCTACGAGATGCTTGCATAAAATTGGATGTTACAGTGACTGTGTTACAGTCAGAGATCCAATTGAGAGAATAAGCAAAGGAATCAAAAGATTACTTTCACAAGTGCTATGTTCCACAAACTTAGAAGTTTCGTACTAAAAGATTAATTCTTTCCCGTGTCAAATAAATTTACCACAACTTGGAGATGCTAAGAGATCTGCATTTGCTTAGTCCACCTGCCTTCATTTCAGAGGGTGCTGTAAATACCACAAAAAGTACTTGGTCCAGTTTTCAAAGAAAATATTAGAAAAAGTTTGCTCCACCTTTGGCTTAGCTCTTTCTTTGCTTTTTTGCTGTTTTTACCGCTATTGAAGGGGCTAGTTTTCCCCTCTAAAGACCATCCTTAGAAGGTACTTATATATACAAACCCCATTAGCTCATTGTAGTTAATATCATCATGCCCCTGTGAAGTAGAGCAGTGCAACTGAGGCACAGAGAGACTGTGTGATCTACGTAGGAAGTCTGTCATGGAGCCAGGAATTGACCCCACGTCTCCCAAGCAAAAGCCCTAATTACTGGACAAGCTTTCCTATCAGACTTAACTACCTTGAACAGGTACATAACACAAGCAAAGTTCCAAAGGGGCAGCCGTGTTAGTCTAGTAAAGCAAAAAAAGCAAGGAGTCTTGTGGCACTTAAAGGCTAACAGATATATTTATCGCATGAGCTTTCATGGGCGAATATCCCACTTTGTCAGATGCTTTGAAGAGGGAGAACTTACAGAATTGGATGAAAATAGATGCAGGGGAGTGTAAGACATGGGATCAGGTCATACTGCAACAGCAAATCAGACCAAGCAGAGATTGCCCATTAATATGTTCCTGCCGGTAGCTAGAGGAGCCTTCACGGGGGGGGGGGGGGGCGGGACACGGACAACAACCATTTAGACTCCACCCTCTTTAGTGCTTGGCCCCTTTGCTGAAAGAGTCATTAATGGAGTACTTTGTGATGTATACATTCGGGCTGCATGGAGCACACCAACACGCTGCAAACAGGCCACCCACCAGCCTGCAGAACCAGAGCTCTACAAGTGAAAGTTAATATAACTAGTTACCTCAGCAAGCCAGCAAGGTGGGAACACTTATTTCTCTCTCTGTGCTCAAAAATGTAGCTCAGATTATTACTATGTGGACCTATAAACCTAGTAGAGCTGAGCTATGAGTTATATGACCTCATATATAACTTCATTATATATCCCCAATGAAGGCAGAATTAGATCAGTTAAGAGGCCTTATTAAATAGTCGAGTATCTGGGCCATTTTTCAGCTGCAAGATATAGGCAAGATGGGACTTTGTAAGTAAGCTACACTTGCTCCTTGGAATGTCCTGAAAAGCCAGTCCCATACCCCCATGGTCCTGGTGAGGACTTGAGAACAAATGTAGTAGAGACCTCTTAAAAAAATTAATTCCAGGTTTTAACACAAGACTTTGCCATTGATTTAGTGGGATTGCAACATAAGAACAGATATAGCGGGTCAGGTCAACAGTCCATCTAGCCCAGTATCCTGTTTTCCAACAGTGGCCGATGCCAGATGCTCCAGAGGAAATTAATTGAACTGGGTAGTTACCAAGTGATCTACCCTGTTGTCCACTCCCAGCTTCAGGCAGTTGAGGGCTTGAGGGCTACCTGGAGCATGAGACTGAATCGTTGATCATCTTGGCTAATAGTCATTGATGGACATGTCATCCATGAACTGATCTAAATTTTTCAGAACGTCTTATGCCTTTAAAACTGATGTATTAAAACAAAGGCGGTCTACTGACCAGATTGTTTCAGGTCACCACACCCTTCAAGATTCTATAAGAAGTAGATTTGATCCTCTCAAACATAGTTTTTTTCATGAATTGGAAGAGGAAAATAAGCTTTTCTGCTTTTTCAGCTCCCAATTACTTTTGTAACTTAAAATGAACTAGTCACTGAACTGAACTAAATGAATGCACCAAAATGAAGTAAATGTTCTTCTGCATCTGCAGCTCTTAACTAAACTCTGGTTCTATATATTTGTCAGTGACTTCACCCATTCAGGAGTTTGACTTTGTTTAAACCATGACAGCAAACATACTACTTAATATTATTTTTGGTATTTGATTAAAATTACTACAAATAAATAAATTACTTTAATAAGCTTAGGACTTAACATAAGTTATCAATTTTCAATGCTTAGTTTTTTAAAGTAAACATGTTTCTAACTAAATAAAAATTACTTAAATCTTAAAAAAATCATTTACATTTTTTAAAGTCATCATTATTTATCCTGGCAGTCTGAAGTTGCTCAGCAACCTACCATACATCTTGGAGGCCATCCTCTTGTTTTCCAGAATCTCAGCTCACGTTTCGAAAATTGATTTGGCCCTTACAGCTGTGAAGATAATCTTCAGATTGTGACTCAAGCATAAACCAGTGCTGTATTATGTCAGAGTCTGCTGAAGGCTTGAAATGACAGTTCAGAGGGGTAAGAAATTCCTCCATTCATCTTGATGGAATATTGACACTGAATGGGAATGTTAACAATTTAATGGCTATTCTTTCAAAAAGATGCTTGTGCTCTGAATACACAGGATACATGAATTTGCACATTTATGCTGCAGAGGGCCACTTAAAATAATGGGCTGCAGCAGATCTTTTCATTCAATAATATCAAACATTCTGAACTTATCTGGACCAAGGAAAACAGGCCAGATTCTGTGCTCTACCCACAGTGCAGTCAGGGAAGGAAGCCATGGTAGGGAGGGTGGCTTTACACCATAGCACATTACTGCCTATCTTGGCCTCAGCCATGTCTCCTTCCTCAGTACGCCCTTATGCTGGCCAATATGAGGCGACAGCCCAGGAGCTCTAGCATAGTGTTTCCCAACCAGTTTGCCACATCCCCCAGGTGTGCCATCAGGCCTGAACAGGTGTGCCATGGATTTTTTTGAAAAACTACTGAGTTCTGGAGTCGCTCATGAATATTCATGAGTTCATTTGGAGACTATATGGCAGTGTGCCCAAAATAAGTAAAGGTATCAAGGTGTGCCAGGGCAGAGAAGAGGTAGGGAACCATTGCTTCAGCATATTCCTTCCAGGCACTCTGCTCCCCTTATGGCCAGAGCAGCGGAGTAAGAGACCATAGCAGAGGCCAAAATCTGTCCATATTACTCTCTGATATTTGCCTGATGTAGTCCCCAGTTACCCTGACACATGGCTACTCCTTTGGTAATTGCTGAATCTTGTTACATTTGTACTCATGACATCAAACCTAGACCTTGATTTTGTTTAGATTCACTAGGGGTATGTTCACACACAGTTCTTATTTCAAAACAACAGGGGTTGTTTCGAAATAAGAACTGCCATGGCCACATGACATACGGCCATTTTGAAACAAGGAAACCCCTTGTTTCGAAATGGGAGCCGTACTTTCGAAATAGGTTAAACCTCATTTCATGTCGAAACGAGGTTGTTTCGAAACCAGTGGTTTCGAAACAACCCTGTGCGGACATGTTATTTCGAAACAATTGTTGTTTCAAAATAACTATGGACCTTCCTCCCAGGGTGCTTAGCAGGGTGACGAGGAGGATCCCCGCGTCCCCTTCTTCCCAGCCGCGGGGCTGGGGACAAGCCCCCCGGCGGGGAAAGCCGCGCTAGACCCCTGCCAGCTGGGGAAGCCCCTAGCCCCTGGGGGCTGACTGGAGCTGCTGCAGGTGCTCCCGCCAGCCCGCCTGGGCTAGGGCTACCTCTAGCAGGCAGGGGTCTAGCAGCTGCCACCCAGAGCTGGGGGATCCCTGCCCTTCGGGGGTTTTTCCCCTGCCTGGTTCTGCGGGTGAGAGCCAGGCAGGGGATTCAGTGGCAACATGGCCCGCAGGGGGGCCATGTTGCCACACATCCCGTGGTGCCCTGCCCCGGAACCAAAATAGCATGCCCACAGTGTGGACATGCTATTTCGATTCCCGCTTTTTGCTTATTTCAAGGACACAGTTTTGTTATTTCAAAACAAGTTATTTCGAAATAACATGTTATTTTGAAACAAATTATTTCCAAATAGCTTGTTTTGAAACAAGCCCTCCCTGTCTGAACATAGCCTAGGAGAGGTGAGGTGGCTGCTGGGGAGTTGCAAACAGGGAAATTCCTTGTTTAGCTCTACATAATATGAAAGCCAATTTCTCCCATCCCAGACTCAGATACACGCAAATCAGGATGTCAGATGCACCCACAACTCAGCACCCTTCACATCAGTGATACTGTGATCAAGTACTTTGTGAAAGTGGAAATTGACTTGATTCACCTGCACCCTCTTTTATGGGCTGTTAGGCTTCTGCTGTGTAAACTAGAATATATACAGAGAGGTACAAAGTCTCTTCTTCCCTGTGAAAGTTATATTTTACTTCTCTCAGCTTCTCCCCTTCTACTGAGGAGGAACTGGATGGCTCAGAGGACTGCAAATAAGAGGTGAAGACTTCATCTCTTTTAGCAGGTTGAATCTGAGATGATTTGGCAGTGTCTAAAGTTTAGAGACTAATGTGAAATGACTTGATGAAATTTGTCCCTTTCGTATATATCAAAGCACTTAACAGGGCAAAACCAAGAATGATTATTCTCATTTTACAGATGTGGAGACTGACTTACTCCAAGTTACACAGCAAATTATTGATGAAAGCGTTGGAATGAAAACTCAAGTCTCCTAACTGCCATGCAGGGACCTTATTCAAAAAAACTCTTTATCTCAACCCCAGGGCTGTCAGGGCAGTAAATTCACTGAAAATTTTAAAGAAACAAATTATATTATTGAATCAGCTTTGAAAAAGCTTAAACTGACCAGTGCCCCAATGCAGAAAGTTTGACATTTTCTAAATATTTTAAATGCAGTGCATCATTCATTTATCAGTGCTTATAATTAATGACACTGTCTGACCCCTAAGAACATGGCACAGATTTCACTAAGTGCATTTCATGGGTCTTCTATTAGATTTGTGATGCCTGTAAGATTTAGGCTGCAAAGAGACATGTGAAGAATGAGAGTTCAGTCTGATTTTTAAAATTTTTCCAGTTCTCAATAGAGCAAACTTTACAATCCTCTCCTCTGAGGAGAAAAGATGGACTAGTCACGACCAGACTCCTTAATCTTCAAAGAACTGAATTCCAGAGTATAATCCCTTGCTGTCACTGTGCAAAAAATTCTGTATGTGACCAGTCTGCAGAAGATTTTGTGACAATATACTTCATACGCTTCTGATCTTAGGCTGAAAATAGACATTAGAGTGACTGACGCATCTTCGTATTTCAGTCCATAGTCTTTGAGCAGCTGACACTCTTCAGAGTTCAGAATCT
The DNA here is from genome assembly GCA_007922195.1 of Podocnemis expansa. NCBI lineage: Eukaryota > Metazoa > Chordata > Testudines > Podocnemididae > Podocnemis > Podocnemis expansa. The sequence continues at coordinate 32,039,823 of ML682014.1, forward strand.
TAAATTTGTGACTCTTATGTTGATGAATGTGATGGTCTAGATTCCCCCCTTCTTCATGTCTCTATACATTCCCCTTCCCTCATTTTACACACGTACACACAGAGATGACATTCATATTTCTGCAACTACATACTATAGTATATTTAGGCCCCAATCTTGAAAACCGCTCTGTGCATGCAGCAGCTTGAACGATCAGGACCTTATTTTGCACTTGTGACCATGTCTTCTACACTCTGCCCACACATCCATCTCCTCCACGACTACTAACATCCCAAGCTGCTGAACAGCCTCAAGTAGTCACTCTCTGATAAAAAATAAATAAATAAATTAAAGAAGAAAATCAAGCTTTCAGAGGACTGATTTCTCCTTTCCCAGGGAATGCTCAATTCCCCCACTACCCATTGCTCTGAAGTTTAGGAGGGGCTAGGACCTATCACATTTTTATGGTCTAACACCTTGGGATAGTATCCATGCAGTGCTTATGGTGCCTTCTCTTGGCCATCCTGGGATTAGCTTTTGCTAGGTGCTGCACCCTCTTCAGCTCGTATACCTCCTGTCATCTTCTCACTCTGCAGACCCCTCCAGGTGTCCAACAACTGCAGCTTCCTCTTTGTGACTCAGCCCTCTGGCTGGGTTGCCACGCTACTTATTACCCATCCAGTGCTGATGTAACAAAGTCCTTCCTGGACTAAACAATCCCAGGCAATCTATTATCCTCTACCTTATTACTTTCCCTTGAGCCTTTCTTCTAGCCTCCCGCTCTCAGGGTTCTCACCAGCCTCTCAATTCTCTCCTCCTCAAAAGTAACTGTGGACTATCCTCAGGCTCCTCCCTGTTCCCAGGGAATGACTGCAGCCTACTTCCCTGCCTCACCCTTCTGCCATCTACTCCCAGGCTTTATGGAAGTCCCACCTATTCCTGCCCACCTTTTGCTAGCTGGGCTTGACCATTTATTTTTTTGCCTCCTTGTTGCTAACCTGTATAAAGAAAAGAGACAAACCAGCTTTACTTTTAATATCTCAAAGCCTAGCACAGTGCTGCAATGAGAGAATATATGGTTGCTTTAATAAATGGTGTACACTTGAACAGTGGTTCAAGTATGATTCGAGGGGCCCCAGAACCTTCCTAATGTCTGGGCCCCCTTCCTGTATTGTCAAGGCCCCCTTCATGCATGTGTGGGCCCGATTCTTCTAGATTCTGGAATCTAGGACCCTGAACTCTGGCCTGTCAGATTTGTGGGCAGTTCTGGGGTATTCTGGCTTACTTTAACCTCTGCACTTGAACTGCAAAATTAATGGACTCATTTCTAAAGGCCTGTGTATTTGTGAAAAATTATTTTCATAAAATCTAAATATGAGGACAAATCTGACTTCTGTTAAAGATCCTTTGAAAGAACAGGAGTGATCTAACATCATATGCATGTCTATTAGTCTCTAAGTGACACAGGATTTCTTGTTTGTTTTACTGAGCTAGACTAACTCAGCTGCCCCTTTGAAACTTGGTGCATACACTTACCTTATATTCTAATTTGGTTGAAAGAAGATACATGTTTCCATTTTATTTCAGATCATTAGGTATGGTGAAATTCATTCCCCCTGACCCCCACCCCTGCCTTGAGCCAGCACAAAATGTTTGTCTCACTTATGTTCCACTTAAGTCTGGCTGTGAGGACTTCATAACAGTCCCGTATAACCCTAAAATCTTTGAGCACTCAGGCCTGAAGCACCTGTTTAAAGCAGGCCATAGAACCTCACCTAATCACGCCTGCATCAAAGCTATCTCTAATGCCTAACTATGTCAGCACATTACTTTCAAACCAGCTAATGGCTGATTGTTTTTCCCCCCAAAACTGTAATGTTCACCATCACGAGAATTTCCAGTTTTTTGTGTGGAACAATGTTCACTGAAGGATTGTTCCCTGAAGTGGCCGATAGTTAAAATCTTAACACAATTGCAGTCTGCCTCAGCATATTTTCTAGTGCTTTTCCCAATTTAGTTTTTAACATCTTTTCTTCAAAAAGAGCTCTCAGTGATGCATAGACACTGCTTCGTGTTTTCTATGCTTTGTGCATAGCGTGCTTTCTGCCTGTTAATTCTGGCAGATTAGAAGCATGGTCACAGACAGTCCCTCTCAGACTTTCCAAGAGCCTTCAGCTTGCAAGGACCATTCACAAGGGGCTTTGAGTTGTCAGACATTAAAAGGGTTGAACACACTTGTCAAGAGAGAAAAAAGATGCTAGCAATGTGCAATCCTCACAGCAGCACATACAGTGTTTCTGTGACACCACAATTCCTCTGGAACTCCATACAGCTGACCACCACAAAAAAGACCACCAAAGAGACAGGGGAAGAAAATGTCCTGTCAACATCTTGGGACCCTTCCCCCAGAGAATGGCAATCTACACAGAAGGAGAAATGACAGCTTCTGAGCACAGAAGTCTAAAGAAACTTCCTGTGTGTGTTTTACTGTGTCCCATCACTTTTATGATGGAGGGACTGTCTCTTGTAATGTGTTTGTGCATCATGAGGTAAAGATCTCAGCTGAGCTTTTGTGCCCCCAAGCCTGGTATCTCTGTAGCTGGAAGAACTTCATGAATGGTTTATGGGATTTCACAGATTTGCTCTCATAACTTAGATCTGTGGCCTTTCAAAAAACAAAGCTTTTCAAGTCCAAGCCCGCAAATAAAAAGTAAAGCGGGATTGTGCAGATGGATAGGGAGAATCTTAAAAAGAAACACATAAACTGGGCCATACAGATCTTTGTTGCTAGCAGAGATAAATGACAGAAATAGAGAGAAAGAAAAAGAGAGAAGAAAAAAAAAGAAAGATGGGTACAGCAGCATGGACCTGGCAGAGACAAATAGCCTGTGGTATAAACAATAAATGGTTGGCATGTTGAAAGCTCTTAAGGAAAAGGGGAGAGAGAAATCAGTGCTTTTGTTAGAGCAGGGGTCTAAAAAATGTGGCCCGGGGCTGCATGCAGCCCCTAAAGTTATTTCCTGTGGCCTGCAACAACATTATCATTATCACTATTTGCAATATCATTGTATGAAAAGGTTTCAGTGGTTCAGCCCTTGGGCTAATGTACTAGTCCCCATGCAGCCCTCATGCTGATTTGAGTTTGAGACCCTTGTGTTAGAGGAAGGGAGAGCGAGAAAGCTCTATGCAGAATTATTCTGTGCTGGGAAAGAAACTGCTTGGAGGAGACAGAGCCTTCCTGGAGCTAGAAGGAATTCAAGGGGTAGAGATGCCCTGACCTAGAGCACTGGTTTTCAGATTATGGGTGGGGACCCAGGACTAGGTTGCAGGCCCTCAAAAGATACTGGGTCACGGTGTCCTCTGCTGCCACCGCTGCACAAGACTGGAGCGCCTTGCTCAAAGAAAGAAGCAAGGAGTCCTATGGCACTTAAAGACTAACAGATTTATTTATTGCATGAGCTTTCGTGGGAGAAAAATCCCACTTCGTCTGCTCAAAGATGTAACTGTTGTGTTGTGGGCATAAATTTTTTTTTTCAACTGGATCCTGAGGAGAAAAGTTTGAAAACCACTGCCCTAGAGTTTGCTTGAGGGATGAGGGGTGGAGGGAGCATCTGAGAATATTAGAATCTAGTCTGTGGTAGTCCATCCTGGCGTGAGTGTCTAAATGTAATCCAGTCTCCCAGAGACTTGGGGGGGGGGGTCCAGGGAGGGGACAGAAATCCAGCCTCCACAAACCCCTATGTGTTATGTGTAACCCAGGCTCCAGCAGCCCCTCCTACTTAGGGGTGTGTCTATAAAATTCAGTGTACATTAGCCCTTTCTTGGTGTGAATGGGTGGGGAGCCAGCCTCCAACAGCTCCTTGGTGTTGGGGAAGGAGAAGCCTCTCTTCAGTAGCCCCCTCCCAGGTGTGTGTATGTAATGGTGAGGGGGGCACTCACCAGTAGCCTGCTCTGGAGGAGGCAGTTGTGGGTGGATTGTCTATTGCTGTATATACAGAGCCTCATACATTAAAGCCCTGATCTTGGTTCAGGCCCTAGGTGCTGCTATAATACAAATAATAAATAAATCTGGTGGTGGTACTGATGTGCCAGTTTGCAAGAGATGTTGGGGGGTTCTGGTGCACTGGTTGCAGCCACATTTCTCCCTTCCTGCACCTTTAGACAGTTTAATTTGAGAGTCTGGCATAAAAATTGGCAGCATCCATAGACTCCAAAGCCAGCAGGGGCCATCCAAATCATCTAGTCTGCCCTCCCCAGTAACGCAGGCCACAGTTCCTCCCCAAATAATTCCTGCATCTTGACAAAAATAATCTAATCATTATTGATTTAGTCTTGCCTTGAGTGCAGCGGACTGGACTAGAATGTGATTGAGGTCCCTTCCAGGCCTACCATTCAAAAATTGCCAGCGATGGAAAATCTACCAGAATCCTTGGTAAACTGCTCCAATTATTAACAACTTCTTAACAATGAGAGTTATAACTTATTTTTGTTCCAAACATGACTAGCTTCAACTTCCAGCCATTGAATCCTCTTAGCTACCAGACATTTTTCCAGTGCTATGGGCCAAGATGCCTCACAGTCTGTATTTGACTAGCAAATTAGGAGGAGCTATACCTATTTTCTGTTTAGATTGTACATATTGGTAGCTGAGACCAAATATTTTGAAGAGCCAGATGCCAGATATCGGGGGGGGGGGCATATTTGGTTTTCTTGGTGACATTCATGTATGGGATGTATCAGAGTTTGGAATATTTTAGAACAGCAGAATGGGTTTCACTTCTGTAATCATACTATGCTGTTTGGATGACAAAGGCCAAAAATTGTACAGAGTCTAGGGACTGACTGGTTAGGCAGCAGCTCTGCAGAAGAGGACCTGGGGGCTCCAGGGGACAAGAAGCAGAATAAGTCAACAGTGGGCCCTTGTTGCCAAGAACACTGACAGCATTTTGGACTGCATTAATAGGGGCATTGCCAGCAGATTGAGGGAAGTGATTATGGTCCTCTGTTTAGTACTGGTGAGGCCACATCTGAACTATTGTGTCCAGTTTTGGGCTGCCTACTACAGAAAGGATGTGGACAAATTGGAAAGAATCTAGACTCCAGTGGAGGGCAATGAAAATTATTAGGAAGCTGGAGCCCATCACTTATGAAAAGAGGTTGTGGGAACTGGGATTAGTTAATCTGCAGATGAGAAGAGTTGGGAGGGATTTGACAGAAGCCTTTTAACTACCTGAAAAGGGGTTCCCAGGATGATGAAGCTAGGCTGTTCTCAGTGGTAATAGATGATAGAACTAGGAGCACAGGTCTCACATTGTATGTGGGGGGGAGGTCTAGGTTGGATATTAGGAAAAAAATTTCACTAGGAGGCTGGTAAAGCACTGGAATCTGTTACATTGGGAGGTGGTAGAATCTCCATCCTCAGACATTTTTAAAGCGCAGCTTGACAAAGCCCTGGCTGGGATGGTTTAGTTAGGGCTGGTCCTTTGAGCACGGGTAGACTAGATGCCCTCCTGAGCTCCCTTGTTCTAACCCTAATATTCTACGCCACATTCTAGGTTCTGCGTTGGTGGGGATTACACACTGGGCTGTATCAGGGGCTAGATTTTCAGGGCAGGCATCACTAGACATTTGAATTTGGCTGACCCCAGAAAGAGCCTGGTGCCACATCTAGGTTTTTTTATGTGGGTGTGGTTCAGTCTCCAGCTACTCCACTCTGGTGTTTGTGTGTGAGTGATAGCTAGGTGCCAGCAGTCCCTCTCTGGGGTGTGTCTGTGTATGTCTCCAGCAGCCCCTCTCTGGGGTGCATTTGTCTGTCTGCAGCAGCCTCTCTCAGGGGTGTCTGTCTGTCTCTCTTCAGCAGCCCCTTTCTGGTGCTGAAAGTGTTAAGGGAGGAGGGGAGAGAGAGAGAGACGCTGCTTGCGTCTGGCTCAGTTCCTTGGAGCCCACAGCGCCGGCTGAGCTTCGCCTCCCTCCTCCCTCTGCAGACACATCCAGACACAAAAAGAGGCTGGAGCGAGCTGGCAGAAAAGAGGCACCATGACCGAAACCACCAAGACCCACGTTATCCTGCTGTCCTGCGGCAGCTTCAACCCCATCACCAAGGGGCACATCCAGATGTTCGGTGAGTCCCCGTCCCTGCCCCCACACCGCACCTGTATTTTTCAGTGCGATTGAATTTGTTGGCGCTGGGCCATTAGGGAGGATGCTGGCTGCATCGCAGCTGGCCCGTTCTGTGTGAAGGCCACACGCCTGGGGCGCAGAGAAGCTGGATTGCACCAGCCCTTGGCTTGGGACTAGGATGACCAGACAGCAAATGTAAAAAAAAAAAAAAAAAAAAAAAAAAACAGCACACTAGTTTTTGAGGGGGAGGGTCCAGTTACTTAGATAAGAGGAAAGCCCTAATATTGGGACAGCTGGTTACCCGCCTGAGAGCACCTGGTGTGCAGGGATCCATATTGCCACAGAGGCTGGCCTAGCAGCCCTGGGACCCTGGCAGGGAGTGAGAGCCCAGGGCCCGCTGGAGGGCCAATGGCTAGTTGTCAGGAATCCCCTCTGGGAGGGGCATGTGGTGTGGAAGGAAGCCAGGGGTTGCTGGCCTGGGTGAGAGGGGAACTGCGGAGACGGGGTCTTTTGTTAGTCGAAAGGCAGAGATGTCAATCCAGTGGGGGGATGGGGGGGAGCAGGCCAGAAAAGACATGGCATCAGCTGATATTTTAGGGGCTGGCTGACAGTAGGATGAAAGATTGCAGTGGTTGCGCAGACTTTGGGGGTCAGTGGGGGGGCAGTTTCCGAGGCAAGGCTCCAGAGGAGCTTGGCCTCTGGAGGAGACGCAGCTGCTTGATACTTGATGCCAGTGTGGTCTGGGTGGGTCATACGGCTGGCTGGCGGGGGTGGGGGAGGCGTCGCTACTGTGAGTCTAGGAGCATCATGTCCTGGGGTTTCTGCTTGCTGGCTGGCTGAGCTGCCCACAGCTGGCTTTCTAGGAGTCAGTGCTCCTTGGCTGTCAGGGTGCCAAGGACTAGGCGCTGTCCATGGAACAGGTGCTGAACTCCTTTGCATCTGAATAGGGCCAGGGTGGGAGGAGACTTCAGCTAGCTCATCCTCACTAAGGACTGATTACACAGCTTGTAGCCAAGCCCCTCATTGAGAGATTTATGAAACTTAAAAAGTTCCTGCTGCTGCAGAGAAAAAACCCATAATATTCCCAAAGGGCCCTGAGGCAGAGCAGCTCTGGGTAAACTCCATAGCTTCTTTCTCACCCTCAGAAGTTAATGCAATAAAAGATATTACCTCACCTTCCTTCTCTCCCCAAAGGGATTAGCATGAATGAAGTCAGGTTCATAGATGATCTGGGTACTATCACAGCCCTTTTTAGCACAGTATAAATCATGTGCTTATAAACAGCAAGAGATGAGTAGGAATCTCCTAATAATTCTCTTATTTACACAGGGCTATTTATACAATTCTGTTGTCCAAAAATCCTCTCCTAGACTCTCACTTGACATGACTTTCCAAACACAGGTCTGGAGAGCTCTGCACACTCATAACCCCACCACACACATGGTATTTATGTTAGAAATAGAACAGCATCCCCTTTGAAATGCTCCATTTACCTTGAAACTGGATTGGATCTTATCTAAAATAATAATGTTTAAGCTAAAGAAATTTAAAGTCAAGTTACTGTAGAGGGCAGAAAGGTACTTTGAGAACTCTTTAGTATCATCTTTCCATGCAGAGAAATGATGGAAAACATGTTCACTTTGTACCTACACAATAGACCAGAGGTGGGCACACTATAGCTCACAGGAGCCTTTCGTCATGCCCTCCAACTGGACCTGGCTAGAGCCCAGCAGCCATTTCCTCTCCCCAGCCTTGCCCCACTCCACTACAAGGGTCCAGCAGCAGGGCTCTGGCACTCGGTCCTTTCCCTCACAACTCTCTCACCACGTGCAGAGGCAGCATCCCAGCTGGCTTGGAGTGCAACTACTGCACACTGCCCCTCTCCCACTGGGTGGGCCCAGCAGCAGTGTCCCAGCTGGAGCATAGCAACCGCTCCCACCTGGATCCAGTGTCACCCTGGCCAGAGCATACTGGCTGGTCTTCCCCACCCCCCAGCACTGTTCCCTTTAAGCTGTGCGCATGTGCATGCGCACACAGGTCATGAAGCCTGCGCACACAACAAAATAAAGTGCACACAAAAAAATTTCAAGTGCTAATACTGGTGCTCACAAAGAAATGTTTTTGCGCACACAAAGAAATTGTTTGCGCACACAGTCTACAAGCAGTTAGAGGGAACATTGCCCCCCAGCCATGTGGGCCTAAAAGTATCCTGGGAGGAGCACAGTCGCCCCTCCTCCCTCCTAGTCCCACCCCTTCCTCCAGCTCTTTCTGGCCTGCATAGACACTGATGTGGCCCTCAGGCCAAAATGGTTTACCCACCCCTGCAAAAGACCATAATGAGAATCATTAAGTACTATTTTTCATGCATGTTTTTTGGTGTTTCTTTCCATGATTGAATCAATTCATAGGGCTGGAAGGCACCTCGTAAGATCATCAAGTCCAACCCCCTGAGGTTTGAACCCAGGATCGTCTGAATGTTAAGCAGAGGTGATAGCCGTTACACTATATACAGGGCTGAGCAAGCTCCCCTCTTGGATTCTCCTGCTTTTATTGCCCCCCGATTCAATGCCCACACACACACACACACACACACACACACACACAAAGAGCAAGTGTGAAAAATCACAATGGGGAGGAATTAATAGGATTCTATAGAAGAAAACCCCCTAAGAACAAAGGCAGTTCCAATAAAACAGAGACATGTGGTCACCAATGTTCCCTCTAATTTTTCACAGGCTGTATGCACAAAAATTTTCTTTGTGTGTGTGCTAATATTAGTACTGTTGAATTTTTTTTGAGTGAGCTTTATTTTGTTGCTTGTGTGGGTTTTGTGACCTGTGTGCGCACGCACATGCTCATAGCTTAGAGAGAACAGTGGTAGTCACCCTACATATACAACAAATATGGCTTTCTATTTGGCCAGAATGCCTTTTGGGTGAATCTCACCAGTTATCCTCTAGGGCAGTGGTTCTCAGTCACTGTGTTGGGACACATTACTGTGTCACCAGACAGCAGTAAGTATATTGCTGAGAGCCAGGAAAATGGCTGGAATTGGCCTGGGATGCATGGGCTGGTGTGTCCTGTGCAGTCATGACACACTGCCAAATGTGTTGCAATCCACAAAAGGTTGAGAACCACTGCTCTGGGAGGCTCTCTTTCCAGGGACTGAGTATACTGTCTCTGTTGCATTTTCATTTCCTGTCTGTTTGGAAAATGTGAGACTGGACCAAAGTGTCAAATCCAAGCAGAGAACTGACTAAAATATTAAGTCCTAAAAGCCTGAATGATAAACAAAAGGAATTTGATCTGACTGGTAGTAGTGAAACTTGGAGGGATGATTCTGATGACTGGAATTTACAAATCATTGGACAGATCCTATTTAGAACAGAGAATGAACAGAAGGAGAGAAGATGACACTGTATATTGAAGATATGTGCTACCTGCTTTAGAATTACTGACAAGTTCAGAAGGACTACACTTGAAATGCTTATAGATCAATGCACTGACAAATCACAAGACAGTGTTCTTGTGGGATAGGGGTCTGCTATACACAACCAACCTAGAAAAGGGGAGAGAATGAGCAGCTCCTTAATCATCTATTGATAAGGTGTAGAAAGAAAAAAGGGCATGATCCAGAGGGATTTCAATTTGATGGACATGTGATAGAGATCTCATGCCAGCATTGGTAAAATATCCTTGGAATTTCTGAAAGTTATAAATAACATTAATCCAAAAAAATATTTCCAGAGGGGTAGCTGTGTTAGTCTGTGTACAGCAAAAGTAGCGAGAGTCCTGTGGCACCTTCTAGGCTAACAGATTTCTTTTTGGCATAAGCTTTCATGGGCTCAAACCCACTTCGTCAGATGCATGAAGTAGAAACTACAGCTGAGAGGTATATATGCACCTGCCAGGGTGGAGGGCAAATGTTAGTAAAGTCAGTTCAGAGTGCATGGGACCCTTTCATATGAGTTGGTCAAAGGGAGAGAATGTGTGAACAGATGAATCACTTTTTGTAATGGATTAACCATTCTAAGTCTCTACTCAGACCCAGTCTGATTGTGTCAAACTTGCAGATTAGCTCCAACTCTGCAGTTTCATGCTGAAGTCTGTTTTTGAAGTATTGCAACTTTCAAGTCTTGATGCTTTAAAAAGGCAGTTCCCCAAAGCTGAAAACAATTATGAGCCAAATTGTGTGGGAGGAAATATTTAAACATAGAAATGTGAATGGTAATTGGTAATGTTTTAAGAACATTGTATTTAACTAAAACCAAATATTCACAATGAGACAGTCAGGAAAGAAGGCATGTATTGTTTTAAAACATTCTCATTTAAGATGCAAGATGAAAGAAGCCATAAAAAATAATATTTAACAAATAAAAAAGCGGATGGTGAAAGTAATGAATACAAATCTGGCAGTTAGTAAATGCAGGTGATTGATAAAGGAAGCAAAAGAGTATGAATGACTAAATTGATGACCTGTAGAGTCAAGGACAACATGAACTTATTTAAATGTATCAGGAACACATGAAATTCTAGTAATGGTGTCGCTCTGAAACTAGATGAAGATTGTAAACTTACCAATCCTGATCCAGAAAAAGACAGAAGTATTTCTGTTCTGTATTCAAAAAAAAAAAACCTTGAGGATGTATTTATATTTTACAGCGATGATGAAATCCAGTGTTGACAAATGCAAAGTAATGCACATTAGAAAACATAATCCCAACTACACATTATACCTAAAAGATGGGGTCTAAGTTACCTGACTTTAGAGGTAACAGCTATCTTGGAGTCACTATGGATAGTTTTCTTTAAAAATCTGTTCAGTGTGCAGCAGCAGCAGCCAAAAAGGTTAACAGATTGTTAGGAACCATTAAGTTGACTTCATGAGGTCGACTTTAAGTCAACTTAAAGTTGACCTTGTTAAGCTGATTTAACAGAGTCTCCAGTGTAGACATATCCTAGGAGTGGACAACAGGGGATGAATTATTCAATGATTGTTCTGTTCTGTTCATTTCCTTTGAAGCACCGGACATTGGCCACTGTCAGAAGACAGGATACCAGGCTAGATGGACCATTCGTTTGACCCAAGATGGTCATACTTATACTTCAAACAAAGGTGTTGAAAATTGAGAAGGGTTCAGAAAAGAGCTACAAAAATCATAGGAGGTCTGGAAAACATGCCTGCTAGCAAGAAACTAAATAAGATTAATGTATTTAGTTTATCCAAGCTTATCCAAGAGTAAATTAAGAGGTGACTAAATCGAGGTCTACAAGTACCTACATGCGGAAGAGATTTCTGCCAATAAAGGGCTCTTTAGCAGAAAATAGTGTAATGAGACATGCAAGGTTGGAAACTGAAGCTTGACAAATTCAGGCTTGAAATAAGACACACATTTCAAGTGAGGGTAACTAACAATCAGAGCAACTTATCGAGGAAATCTTTAAATCAAGACTACTATCTTTCTAAGAGATATTCTGTAGTTCAATCAGAAGTTATGAGTTTGATGTAAAAGTTATTGGGTGAAGTTCTTTGGCTTGTGCTATCTGGAAGGTCAGATCACATGGGCATAATGATCCCTTCTGGTTTTAAAAATCTATGAATACATTATAAATTCAGACTTCTGCATTTCTTACTACACCATTGGCCCATACTTATCCTAGTACGATTATGGATATGAGTAACAGTTGAGAACTCTGATATTAAGTAAGGACAGCTCTTGTGACCAAGGGTGACAAAAATGGGCTTTTAAGGCCAAATCTTGCTCACTTTACTTATGGACATCAGTGGGACCAAGCATGTGAGCTAGGCAAGAAGAATATGGACTTCAGCTTCCATGGCTCCTTGTTCCAAAGGGGTAGCCATCTTAGTCTAGTTCAGCAAAACAAGCAAGGAGTACTGTGGCACTTAGGGTCTCTCTTTTATTTTGAAATAACACTGGTTATTTTGAAATAAAGATTAGAGTCACATGACGCTTTCTTATTTCAAAATGATAGGCTCTGTCATTTTGAAATAAGAATTGTCATTTCGAAACAGCTTAAACCCCATTCATTTTGAAATGGTTGTTATTTTGAAATAACGCCGTTTGGACATGTTGTTTCAAAACAACATGCCCAAACAGCGTTATTTCGGAATAACCATTTCAAAATAACAGCCGTTTCGATAGCAGGCTTTTCCTTAATTCGAATTAACATTTTCTTGATTCGAATTAATTTATTTTGAGATAAGGACTTTATTTCAAAACAACAATGTATGTGTGGACATAGCCTTAAAGACTAACAAAGTTATTTATCACATGAGCTTTTGTGGGAGAAAATCCCACTTCATCAGATGCTTTGAAGATGTAAGTTTTGTAAGTTCTCCTGTCTTCAAAGCATCTGATGAAGTGGGATTTTCTCCCACAAAAGCTCATGTGATAAATAATTTTGTTAGTCTTTAAGTGCCACAGGACTCCTCAATTCTTAGGTTGTGATTTTATTACAACACCCTCCAACTTGCAACACAGGAGGAGACCTCACAAGCTTGCTAGTTTCTACTGGCCACAGTTTGTAAATTGAAGGTTCAGGGCCTTATGACTAGCCAAGTTTAGTTTTATTTAGATGCCTGTTTGACTGCAGCTGAGGAAAAAAAAAAAAAAAAAAAAAGACTACAGACACCACCTCCATATAGAATGGTTCTGACAGCATTGTAATAACCCTGAAAACACACCTTGAATTGTTTGCAATGTTATATGTATTCTGAAATGTTTGTATAGTCTGAGTCACAGTGTTCCAGGAAAAGTTAAAGGAACATTGTCCACTTTGCTTAGAACCCAAATTTCAGCATTGTTTATAAAAAGGAAAAGGTTAGGGAGGGGGTTGTTTCTATAAAACCCAAAATGAATAGAAATATTTTGATTCTTTTTAGTTTCAGAGCAATCATGCCTCATTTATGTTCCAAAGAGCAATTTAAATACAAAAGCAGACCCTATGCAAAAATCACTGCACCACAAAAGTGCAGCTTGAATTTCACAAGAAAGTTCTTTGTTAAAAATAAATGGAAAAGACCTTAAATATTAGACATTAAAAGCCATCCATGCTTGCCTTAATCACATCCATTGATGGTTCCAGTTGATTGTTATCATTTCAAGTTAATACTCAGAGAAACATTGTGTGGCATTTGCCTAGCTCTGCACAGTATATACTGTAAGAAGCCAAACTTTTGATATGGTTTCCCACAGCATTCTCGTCAGCAAGTTAAGGTAGTATGGGTTGGATATGTGGACTGTAAGGTGGATAAAGAACTGGCTAGATCAACGGTTTCAGCAAGTAGGAATCAATGGCTCCATGTCTAGCTGGCAACCAGTAACGAGAGGTGTGCCCCAGGGTTGGACCTAGGGCCGGTTCTGTTCACGTTTTCATTAATGATCTGGATGATGGGATAGATTGCACACTCTAAGTTTGCGGATGACACCAATCTGGGAGGAACAGTAGACACGCTGGAGGGCAGGGACAGGATTCATGGAGACAGACAAATTGGAGCAGTGGGCCAATAGAAATCTCATGAGGTTCAACAAGGACAAATACAAAGTCCTGCACTTGGGATGGAAAAACTCCATGCACTACTATAGGCTGGGGAGCAATCAGCTAAGTAGCAGCACTGTAGAAAAGGACCTAGCGGTCATGGTGGATGGGAAGCTGGATATGAGTCAACAATGTGCTCTTGCTGCCAAAAAAGCCAATGGCATATTGGGCTGCATCAGTAGAAGTGTTGCCAGCAGATCAAGGGATGTGATTATTCCCCTCTATTCGGCACTGGTGAGGCTGTATCTGGAATACTGTGTCCAGTTTTGGGCTCCCCACTACAGAAAGGACGTGGACAAATTAGAAAGAGTCCAGTGGAGGGCAACAAAAATGATCAAGGGGCTGGAGCACAAGCCCTATGAAGAAAGACTGAAGGAACTAGGCTTCTTTAGCCTGAAGAAGAGAAGACTGGGGAGATTTGATAGTAGCCTTCAGTTACTTGAGGGGATGCTCCAAAAAGGACGGAGCTCAGCTGTTCTCTGTAGTAACAGAGGACAGAACAGGAAGCAATGGTTTCAAGTTGCAGCTTGGGAGGTCGAGGTTGGATATTAGGAAAAAACTTTCCTACTAGGAGAGTGGTAAAGCATTAGAATGGGCTATCTAGGAAAGTGGTGGAATCTCCATTTTTGGAGATATTTAAGGCTTGGTTAGACAAAACCCTGGCTGAGATAATTTAGTGAAAGTGGTCCTGCTTTTTTGGCAGGGGGTTGGACTAGATGACCTCATAAGGTCCCTTCTAACCCTATGATTCTATGAAACTTCTGAAACAAAGCCTACATCTTACTCATCCCCAGCAGATTGCAATTCTATACTTAGACGGATTGGGCAGCCGCAATGAGACCCATAACCTGGGGTTCCCAAACCAGAAGGTCAACAGTTACAAAGAGGATCTGTCCATATCACCACCTTCATATTAAAAATGCATAGGAATACCACCCAAGGACAAAGTATATAACCAACTGCAAGAGGGGAAAAAAAAAAATCCACACAGCTCCACTTATAACACAATGCAGAAACTGGCAACCTGCCAGCTGACAAGAGTGTGTTTGCTTTTTAAATCCCTCATTTCCCCTCCCCCAGCACAGGTAACTCCATGACAACAGCAGCCTGCTAATGCATGAGACCCAGGAAGTGAAGCTGATGAGGAATGGAAGTTAAACAAGGCTGGTGGGCTGGAATCTCCAGTAGAGTGACACGTCACATTTAAGCAAATTGCATAGATGGTGAAAAATACCTTCAAATGTTAAATGATCTAGGAAGTGACACTAGAAATGTATAGAAGTGTGGTCCAGTTGTTCCTCCCGACACTTACATGAAGCTCACTCCTAGGCTTTCATTAACTGTAAGGAAACAGGCAGCATTATAGGAAAGATTTTTTTTTTCCTTTTTGAGCATGCATACAAAGCAGTATTACCTGTAAGGCATCACTGTTTGTTTAGTTGCGGTTTGATCTAGTTTTCATTCCACAGCTTCTGGTGCAGTATTCTCCCCAGGACTTGAAATGGGGGGGTATACTCAATACATTGGTATAAACACTGTTACTAGCTGCCAACTGGGGTGGGGGGGTTGGAAAATTCAGGAGGAGGTGCAGGGGGGCTGTTAGGGAAATCCCTGTTCTGGTGACCTATCAAACTGCTTCCCCTCCGGAAACCTGATCCTATTTTTACAGTTCCATTCATTATAGTGCAGCCAGAGTGGAAGGATCAGCTATGTGCACAGCATCCTCCCCCACTGAATTTCTTGGGTCCTGAGCAAGCCTGCGGGATGAGGGAGTGGGGCAGAATACATATATTGTCCATCCCTAAATCTGTAGGGAAACCATATAAAAGCTTCTGGAGCTTTATTGTTATCACCATGCCCTTCGCACAGGCTATGGAAATACTGTTCATAGTGAGGTCAGAGGCAGCCACTGGTGGAAAATGACCCCATTAATGTGAAGCCAATGGAAGCCAGCTGCATGGGGTAGGGAAACCCAAAGTCAACAGAAGGCACAGGTCTGTCCTTATTTCTCAGGATCTGTGAATGGCCTGCCAGTTCCTTGTGTGGGGGACGGAATGATTTGAGGAGAACGTTAGAAGAGAACCTTGGGCATTTTCCAGGTGCCCTGCAGGACCTTCTCCCAGAAATTTTCCCAGTGAGACTTTAATAACTAATTCATGCATTTAATTACATCCATAACATCCCTGTGCACACAATCTCTCTAGTCTCCTGTATGCTGGGTTATTGTAAGATGCTATTTGATACAACCCTATTCTTGCACAAGGAAAAACATGTTTGCGTTAGGAGCCTACATCATCAGCTAAGAACAGCCATATCAGGTCAGATCACGAGTCCATCTAGTCCGGCATCTTGTCTTTCATCAGGGGACAGTGCTACATACTTCATAGGAAATGAACAGAACAGGGAAATTGTCAGATGATGCATCCCCTGTTGTCCAATTCCAGATTTTAGAGCCTATATAACTTAGGTTCTTTAAAAGATTTTTTTTCCCCCCACAATGAATCTCTCAGTCCCACCTTCTATCCCCCATTTCAAGTATGTTTGCTCTCCCAACAGCTACAAAATAAACTATTAAGACTGTAGCATATCAGGCAATTTCGGTGACTGGAATATAGCTCCTTCTAATTCACATTCATTTGGCAGTGAATTAGAACTACAACTTTTTTTTTTTGCTAATTGCAAGTGAATTTTTGCCCATATCTATTCATCTATGTGCCTATTAATGGTGCATACATAACACCAGCTATATATAGCCTAACCAAAAGATAAGATTTATAACATTTTTTATTGAAGAAGTAGTAAGAAAGGACTTTGCTGCTCAAAGTAAAAACTCTGTTGCTGCACATCTGAAAGAAAATTCCAGCAATTAAAAATCCCAGCAGGCTGCACTTTGATTATTCAAAGCAACCCATTGGAGAGCCCCTGAAATCTGTTACATTATGTAACTAGGCTTCCAAGATAAAGAGACCAAGTTTTGTAAGTAAAGAACAGTGAACACGAAAGAGATGGAGGTTTAATTTTGTTACTTGAACATCCTGACTTTTAGAAATAGGATCTCTTGGTGGTGGTGATGACCAGATTGCAAAAGCAGCTGAATAAAATGATCTCTTGTCAGCATACCCTGGTAAATCCCACGTCCTAATGAAATGTTAACATTTCCCCTTTCCTACTTTCATTTCAGTTTTAATAGTTTCTGCACATGATCACAAGCAAAATTCCCATCCCATGAAGGACAGTCAGAAACTTAAGAGGAGATTTTTCTTAGCAGCATGAGTAAGACCTAAAAGCTTCCTTTAATACAAAATTATCTCAATCAAATGAGCAAGAGATGCACAATATGACTCTAGCAGCTATTGGCTACATCACACTGAGGCCTGATTGTCCATGTTGTTGCACCAGTTTTATGCCAGTATAACACCATTTAGTTCAGTGGCATAAAATTGGCGCTACAGGTTATAAACTCTGGCCCACAGAGTAGGGAAATGCGTTCCTTATGCTGCTCTGGATGTATGGCTCTACTGGATAGAATTCAATGATTTGAACCCAGAACTTGGCAGGGAATTGATATGATCAAATATTTTGTTTTAAAATGAATTTGGGTCAGACTGCTCCAGTGCTTTGGAGGGATCACCAGTGAAATCCAAACCTGTGAAAACTATAAGAGATAGCAACATAGAAACAGTGGGAAGGACAAATGCTCCAGCAATTCCCATTGCCCCTTGTAGACACAGGGACTTGCTGGTGTGGAATATGTCCAACATGTGAGCCCCATTCAATGCTCCAGGGCAGTGGTTCCTAACCTTTTTGGTTTAAGGGCCATGGACATCATTTTTACAGCCACCGGCCTCCATCAACAGCTCTCCTGCTCCTGTCCAAAAGCAGTTTGCCTTCTTGCTCACTGATCTCCCATCTCCCTGGCTGCAGCAGGAAACCCGCATGCATTCTGCAGCTCTGCACACTTTATCTGGGTCCCAAGGCAGTGGCTCCCTTCTGTAGCCAGGGGGATGGAAGATCAGTGCTCCCCTCTCCTCCTTCTGGCTCCAGCAAGACCTCAGCACCTATGGACCTAGGCAGATCCCTTTGCAGTGCTCCCTGCTACAGCCAGGTGGATGGGACCACTGATCTCCTATCCCTTTGGCTGCAGCAAGGAACCTGCATTGGTCTTTCAGGCCTGCAGAAACATACTTCATCTGGATCCTAAGGCAGTGACTCCATTCTGCAGCTGGCAAGAGGGGAGCTCACAGCCACTTCTGGCTCCTGGAACAAAGGTTGGGGACCACTGTTCCAGAGGATGGTAAAACCCCAGGGCTCTTACTAATTTCCATCCAGGGAAACAAAGTTCCTCATTGACCTCATATGCAGCAATCAGGCCAACCCTGATGCATGGTAGCACAAGTCACCGACATACGCTTAGATCCAAAGAGGTAGCCGTGTCAGTCTGGTTCAGTAAAACAAACACACAAGGAGTCCTGTGGCACTTCAAGACTAACAAATTTATATTTTGCATGAGGTTTCATGGGAGAAAAAAATCTCACTTCATCAGAAACATCTTACGAAGTGGGATATTCTCCCATGAAAGCTCATGCAAAATATAAATTTGTTAGTCTTGAAGTGCCACAAAACTCCTTGTGTGTTTGTTCTAGATATGCTTCTAATCCTATTTAAAGCAGCAGATTGCTGTCTGTCTAAAGTAGCCAACAAATGTGGGTAAATTGTCCCAGCATCTCACCATCAGCCTGGATAAATCTGGGTTGACTACATGGTATCATCCTTCCCTTCTTTTCATGGAAGGAGTTAACCTCTCTAGCTAGGATGTAACTGGGTTCTAATACTTCCCCAAACAATCTAAGAAAATAACTTGTAAGTACTTTGGTGGAGGGGGGGAATCCATCTTTATCTGCATGTTAGAGGTGCAGGCACATCAGTGGTGCAGTAGCAGTTAGAACATGCAGTATTGTGTACTTAAATCTGTACACTGCAGGGCCATTTCAAACAGAAAGCCTGGGTCTTATTTCATTCCCACTGGTGACAGTAGCCTGACAAGTACACATGGAAGGGTGACCAGAATCAAGTCAATAATAACCAAAAGTTTATTTGATCAAATGACAGCATTGGAACATCCCTCGCCATGGTAGAAATTCATGGGAGGGAACCTAGGGGAGGACATCTTTGCAAGCATTCCTTGTTGAGATTTCCACATAGCATTCCACAAGGCAGAGATGTGGATTGTGCATGTCATGGTGTATGAATCCCCCACAAGCCCTCCAATTTTCTGGAGTCTGTAGTGATCCTAGTTGTCACTGGGAGGCCAGTACCATCCTCATACTTCTTTGGCAGTACTGGTCCCTGGCATTCCATGAGCACCTCCCTTGCATGGACTTCCACTTAAGTGGAACCCCTGTTGCAGAGGGAAAAGACACTGTATAGAGCAGACCCAGTGTGGAAAAGACTGTGTATATTCCCCAGTCATATTATCCTTTCCTTGTAAACTCCAAAGGGACTAGAGGGAGACTGATATCAACCTCAGCCTGTGCCAGCCCATCTCTCCTCCCTGAGCAACCCTCTGCCCCCCAGAGCAGATTTTGCTCTGTCTGGCAGGCAAAGGGATGTTGCCCTGCAAGTGATTCAGTCCCCCATCTCTGCTGAAATGGGGCTATTCATGCTCAGAAGACCTCTGCCAGACAAAGGACTAGCAGGGAACAGTTCCTTCAGAGGAAATATGGTCTAGTCCAGTATTTCTCAGCCTCACCACTATATGGTGGCGCACAGTAATGTGTCTGCACATAATGGTTAAGAGAACCACTGGTCTAGTCTAATGCACAGGGTACTAGCCACAGAGTCAAAACACTTATGCTCTGTTCCCCCTGCTGTAACACCTTGGGTAAGTCAACTTCACCTCCATTTCCCCTTCCATCTTTTCTGGCTCATCTAGTTAGATTGCAAACGCTGCAGGACAAGGACTGAGTGTCACTATGTACAGAGAGAAATGCACTGATATTAAACTCCATACCTAACCATTCACATGGCTCTCTAAAATATTTAGAGGCTGTTAAATATTTAGCAGCGTTTATTACATTCTATAGCATACAACACTGTCTGAAACAAAGCCATTTAACACAACAGGGGGAAGGATTGTATCTCATTTTCAAATTAAAAAAAAAAAAAAAAAAAAAAACCAGCCTGGAGAAACCTAACCCAATAACTTAATTAAAAGAGAAATAAAGAATCCAGTTTGGTTATGAAATACTTGCCATTAATTATGACAAGTTCCAAAGAGGTAGCCACATTAGTCTGGTTCAGCAAAAACAAACAAGGCATCCTGGGGCACTTTTAAAGACTAACAGATTTATGTATTGCATGAGCTTTTGTGGGAGAAAGTCCATCTTCATCAGATGCTTGAAGATGCAGAAGTACAGATGAATGGGAGAAAAATAAGTGCAGAGACGTGTAAATCATAGGTCAGATTGTTACAGCAAACCAAAGCAGTTGTTTAGATTCACACAGTGGAAAAAACAGCACATTAGAAGGCAAGCAGGTGAGGGAAAAAGGAAAACAAAATTACCTGTTATCCTGGGGGGGGGGGACTGTCACCCCTATTACTAACAAATTTATTTATTGCATGGGCTTTCATAGGAGAAAAATCCCACTTTGTCAGGCTCTTGAAGATGCTTTTCTTTTTCCCCTCACCTCCCTCTAATATGCTACTCTTCACTGTTGGAATATAAACATCTGCATTGATTTGCTACAACAGTCTGACCTGATTCTATGACTTACACTTCCCTGCACTTATTTTCCTTCCATTCATCTGTACTTTTCTACCTTCAAGCATCTGATGAAGTGGGATTTTCTCCCATGAAAGTTCATGTCACAAATAAATTTGTTAATCTTCAAAAGTGCCATTGGACCACTTGTTTGTTTTCCATTTCTTAGTATGTCTAGGCAGCTCTGGCTGTCAGCTTTGTCTTGTTTTAATGGTACATCCTATTGCTAGATAAGATTATATGTCTGTGCAGCACCTAGCACAATGGAGTTCTGCACTGGTGGAGGACTTGACACACAAATAATAAGTGACACTAATCACAAAGCTTTATATTTGTCTAGCATCTTTTATCAGAGGCTTTACTGACATTGGCCTCACAGTCCCAGTTGGTAGACATTAGCCCCAACTTACAGCTGAGAAAATGGAGGGGCAAAGCAGATAGCCTCTAACTAACCTAAGTGACACAGTCAAGTGACACAAACCCAGGAACAGAACCCGCGAGACCTGGGTCCCAGTTCACAGAATCATAGGATTGGAAGGGACCTCATGAGGTCATCTAGTCCAAACCCCTGCTAAAAGCAGGGCCGCTCCCACTAAATCATTCCAGGCAGGGTTTTGTCTAATTGGGCCTTAAATGTTTCCAAAGATGGAGATTCCACCACCTCCCTATGTAACTCATTCCAATGTTTCACCTCCTTCCTAGTAAGTTTTTCCTAATATCCAGCCTCGACCACCTCAGCTGCTGCTTGAAACCATTGCTTCTTGTTCTGTCCTCTGTTACTATTGAGAACAAGCCTAGCTCCCTCCTCTTTGGAGCACCCCTTCAAGTAGCTGAAGGTTGCTATCAAATCTGCCCTGTCTTCTCTTCTTCAGACTCAATAAGCCTAGTTCCTTCAGTCTCTCCTTGTAAGTCATGCCCCAACCCCCTAATAAGTTTCATTACCCTCCTGCTGGGGTGTCACTAGTGCCAGGAGTCCCAAGTCTCAGCACCCAAGCTCCGGGTCTTTTCCCAGGCCAGTGGTGCTCCTGCCTTCCTTTAACTTCACTTCTCATAGTTTTACTGGAAACTCCTCAGAATCACAGTACCCCCAAGTGAACGGCCTTTCACACCAAGTGGGAATTCCCCATGAAGAACACTGTCTGTATGTGAATAGGGACTGAAACTACTGCTGACCCAGTGCCTGGGGCAGTGGGGAGACACCTGGCCTGGTTTCTCTCCACGTGTCATCATTGGTGTGATAGGAGCCAGAACCAGACAGAAGAAACAATTCACAGCAACTGTGGAAAAACTGGAAGGTAGTAAGAAAGCAGACAAATCGGCCTAGGACTCAAAATACACAGAAACCCTGACCGCTGCAACAGCCAACACGGCCATCCTCTCTTTCAGAGCTGATTTTCACAGGTGTTGAACACCCAGAACTCCAGTTAAAGTCCAGGAGACCTGCATGTGCTCAACACTCCTGGAACATCAGGCCCAAGGCAGAATTACAGGACCCTCTAAGCAACATTGCTATTAAAACTACTGGTCTTATGTCAGCTGCCTGGGAGAGGTCCTCATTCAAGGGGTTTGGAGCTGTTCAACATTGCTTTCCCCCTTTTGCAGGAAGGCTGCTTTCCTGCAGTGCGTCTGAACACATGATTCATAGCTTTATGTTTTGTCATCATGGCAGAACAATCCCTAGATGACAATGCACTGTGTCATTGGTGGGTGCTGTCATGAGCAATGTCCAGAAGTCACCCCAGTATGGGGATGCAACAAGATTCACTTTTTCTGGCTTGGCATGTAGGCTGGCCACAGAAAATCCAAATGAGGAGCTTCCCTTTGTATACATGCAACATACTTGCTTCCTGGGGGATCAGGTCAGGAATTGCTCAGCAGCATCTGAATCACAGCAGCTTATGCTTGAGAAGGAAACCCACAAGCCCTAACTGAGCTGAGGACCTCTCTGAGGAGAGCACATTTTACTGTGCCTCAGCACCAGAGGAAATGCATCAGAAACCCATTTCCTTTTCAAGATCTTGCAGCTGGGCCTGTGATTCTGAAAAGAAAAATCCTGGCCTCCAGCTGTGCTAAGACTCTGTCAACAGTCTCTTGTGCAGAGACCAGGCACTGGAAAGAGTCCTGAAAAAAGCTGGTATGTGCTGGGGGCCTGTCCAATCAGAGGATGCTGGGTTGTGGCGATTGACATGCAAGGCTCCATTGTGTCACTGTAGTGACATCTCTAGTTTCAAAGCTGACAAGGTGTGTAGCAGGTGGGTGAGTGAGGAGAGGCTGCAGAGTCAGTGACTGGGTCACTAGACTGAATCATGAGGCAGGGCTCTCTATTTCCATCTCAGCCGCTGACTTCCTGCAGGGGTCACCTGATTTATATTCTCTCTACTATCCTTGGCTATTTACAGGGTGAGCTCTTCAGGGCAGGATTAGCTGTGGGTGCACAATGCCTGGCCCAGAGCCCCATGCTGGCCTCTCAGGTGCCACTGTAATACAAATAACTGTAGTGTGGACAATGTCTGGGCTACCACATGGCAATCCAGGAAGTATTAGCCACCACAGTTCAAATCATGCTTATCTTCTTTATGTAAGCAGGCCCCTGGTGTAGGAGCCACTGGACCAAATTTGGCTCTCATAGTCAGACAGCAAATGGTTTTGAAATCCACATCAGCACAGGCTGGTTGCATGCAGCTGTGTGCACATTAAACACAGTACTATCAGTGACAGGGTCACCAATCCTGTGATGCAGGATAGTTTGTCCTGGCCCCCCCCCCCTTGAGAAGGCTCCCAAACCAAGTGTTGTGAGCTAGCAGGCCAGATCACAGCATCACGAAGATCTGACCCCTTGGTGTAGGAGCCACTGGGCCAAAGCTGAATGGCACTGGTGCAATACGTGCTGGATCACAACATCAGTGATTGAAACCTGGCCCAGTGGCCCCAGGAGGGGTGGATGGGCCCAAGGCGAGTGGTGCTGTGGCCCTATTAATCATGTTGCAATGCCCTGAGCAGGGAGCCAGGCCCAACTCCTCACAACAGGTTTGGCTGCTGTTCTTCCCTAGTTGAGCACACTACCTGCACATTTATAGTTTATGCTGTATTTTTAGTTGATCATTACCAACGAGGATTAAAATGCACAATACATTTTCCTGCTCACTACCATTAACATGCTAGTTGTTTAAAGACTAATAAACTTATTTATTGCATGAGCTTTTGTGGGAGAAAGATCCCACTTCCTCAGATGCTTTGAAGATGGGGAAATTTACAGAATGGGAGGAAATAAATGCAGAGGACAGTAGGTAATGGGCACAAGTCACACTGCAACAGCAAATTGAAACAGCTGTAAAGATTCAAACACTGGAGAGCAGCATACAGAGAAAGAGGAGGTCAAATCACCTGTTGTAATGAGAGGAAAACCCAACATCCCTTTTAACTCTTGCTGCAATTATACCAAATTTTTCAAATACATTCAATTTCAGGAGCTTCTCTTTGAAGCCTGGATCTAGTATTCATCTGTCGGTGTGTAACCACCTAGTGGGATAGAATACATTCAATAGCCGCTCTCCAGTGCTTACACAGAGAGAAACCCCCAGAGAAAGCAGCTGGAGAGCCAGGATCCAGTCTGTAAAGGGACTCACAGCTAAGACTGCTCCAGAGTTCCCATCCCACATTATACTACTCCTCAGCATAAACATAACAATGAACTATATTAACTGCTCACTGAACAATTCTTAT
Organism: Podocnemis expansa; assembly: GCA_007922195.1. Lineage (NCBI taxonomy): Eukaryota > Metazoa > Chordata > Testudines > Podocnemididae > Podocnemis > Podocnemis expansa. The sequence continues at coordinate 32,063,966 of ML682014.1, forward strand.
CCTAAGAAACTAAAATTAATTTAAATTAAACAGTAAAACCCCAACTCCCAAATTTCAGGCAGAGTCACCATTATCTCAATTGCAGTCCTTAAGTCCTTGAGGCTTGAATGCACAACAGAAGCAATCCTCATCTTTTCCAGCTGCAGGAATCTTCCTTAGTACTTCTCTTCAACCAGCACCACACAGCTTGTCCACTGCTCAGCCAGCTCTCAGTCACACACCAGAAGACTCCCCTGCAAAATAGTCCAAAGCAGGGAGAAACCATCCTGCAGTCCACTCCTGGCTGAGCTCCTCTCTCTCTCACTCACTGAGCATGTTGACTCTGCAGCTCTCTCTACTTGCCCCTTTCTGGGCTGCTGCTCCTAGGCTTCTTTCAGGCATCTGACTCCAGCAACAACAGAAAAAAGCTTGCAGAGCATGCTCAAAATGCTGCCACTCCCTTCCAGAAAGTTCTGGTTTCTGGGCAGCTAAATCTACCCAGCAACATAATCCAGCTTTAAGGGATCACTAAAAAAAGAGTGCTCCCTTTTTAGGCACATAGGTTAGGCCAGTACAGCAATTAGCAAAACATTAATGGAGTGATCACCAAGGACATTGGATTTTTCTGTCATTACAAGAGGTGATTTGACCTCATTTTCCTCTGTATGCTCTTCCCCAGTGTTTGAAGTTGTACAACTGTTTTGATTTGCTGTTACAATGTGACCTGATCCCATGACTTACACTTAGCTGCATTTATTTCCTCCGATTCTGTAAGTTCCCCCATTTTTAAAACATCTAAGGAAGTGGGACTTTCCCCCACAAAAGCTCATGCAATAAATAAATTTGTATCTTAAGTGTCACAGAACTTGTTTGTTCTACTGAACTAGCCTAACACAGCTGCCCTTTTGATAATAGCTGCTACTCTTGTTTTCCTAACTGCCTGTTTTGCTGCCAAGGGTGAAATAAAAATTTTCATATATGGATGCCATGGTAAGTTAAAGTCAGAAAGATTCATTTGCAAATATCAGCTGAAAATTTCCAGGGGGGGTGGGCATCCATGAACACAGACCCAAAGAAACACCCACTGAAGGAACATTGCAAACCACCATGACAAAAAGAACCCCATTTTCTTACCAGTACTGGGGCTTGTAGCTATTATTCCTTTCTTTGCTAGTTCCCTCCTTAGCCAAAGAAAAGTTGACTGACATAAGCTTGATGCATACATGATCTTGTCACAGATTCTCCCCTGTGCTTTGGCTGTTCCATGCTTTTGATGCATAGCAGCACAAAAGTTGACAGTTTGCCACAGGAGAATCACCCCAGTGTGCAGAACTAGTGCACTTCTCTTCCAAGCCCATCTTTGCCGCTGGTGTAGGGCATCTGTGTATGCCAGCTACAACAACAGCCTCTTGGGAGTCTCTGGGGCACTAACCTAGCACCAGGGGGTCGCTGGCACTGGGCACTCCGGGGCACGTGCCCTGAACCCCAGCATCAGTGCCCCGGATCTCCAGCCCAATTGGGCCAGAGATCCGGAGCCTGGCCACCGGCAGCCATGGGGGCCCCGTCCCCAGCCAGGGATCGGGGGCCCGGCTGCCCACGGCAGCGTGGCGGTGCCTGGCCCTGTCCCTGGCCAGAGGGCGGGGCCTGTGGGCCAAGGGCTGGGCCCTGGGTCCCTCCCCCCGCCAGAGATGCCCCTGCCTAGCACATAGCCAGCCCAAGGCTGGGGGAGCACAGGGTTGCTTCATACAATACCCCCCTGGCACAAGATGTATGATGCACTCCTTTGCTGTGGTTAAGGACCTGGGACTGTAAATCCAGAGCTTCTCCTACTCTTGCACTCAAACTGTGTATCTGCTGAAGAACTAACATCATACATGCCAGAATCTACGATGTACTCACCTTGATGGCTCAAAAATGAAAACAACTAGAACATTTAAGAATGGAAATTAGGTCAGAGAAAACCAACTTTTTTTTGTTGTTGTTGTTTTTAAATATATCATACTGACACCATTTACAAGCCTGAGATTCACATCTCCTGCAATCATGGCCTCTTTTGGGATAGAAGGTCAGGCAGGCGTCTGTCCTATTTCAGTCACATGGTTTCACTTTTTATGTAAAGTGAATCAGGTTACTCCAAAGAGAGGAAAAGGAAAATGCTCACACAATGTGTTTTTGTCTTTTAAGTATATGCTATTTAAATATATTTGTGTGGTGACTGAAGACAGTAACCATCTTTCTAAAAGGGAGCAGCTGGAATACATTCTTTGATGTTTGCCAAATAGCTTATTTTTGCCACTGATATTCAGAGTCTAACTGAAATAGAATGTAGCCACATAATGCGGACTCTGGACTGCATCCTCAGCCTACCAGTGTAAATAGGTGTAGCTCCATGCAGGGCAGAGTGTGTGGATTTACCACATCTGAAGACGTGTTCTTCTGTATGATATTAATAGAGTAATGTTTCAACCCACATAATCTGCAGTGTTAACATCCAAACGATTCACTGCAGATCTGTTTTCAAGTTGTGCAGCTTTGTTTGCATCCTGCTGCAGCTTGGCTTCCCTTCAGATGTTGTCAGAGCATCTCCAGTGTCCTGAACTAATGAGATCATTTAAATCCAGCTCTACAGCCCATATCAGATTTCCATCCCAGGACATCTAGACACTGCAAGTGAAGGTGTAATTGCAGCACATCCAGGCTTGTTGTTTTAATCTAGCTACCATGGGTGAAAATAGTAGTATAGATGTGACAACGTGGATGTAGCATAATCTAGCAACCCTGGTATGTACCCTGGTGCCCCAGCAGGCTTGTACTCAAGTAATTTGCTCATTATGCTACTCTTGCCAAGATCCAAAGGGGCAGCCATGTTAGCCTCATTCAGCAAAGAAGCTGAGAGTCCTGTGGCACTTAAAGACTAACAAATAAATAAGTGTTAGTCTTTAAATGCCACAGGACTCCTTTCTTCTTATGCTACGCTTGTTACCAAGAATGCTAACTACATTAAAGCTAGCATGGCTCTGTCTACCCTGGGTATGGTCACAACTTAACTTGGAGTGCAGAAACACCAAAGACAGACAGCTGCCACCACCCTAAATCTCCTTGGAAGTCAGACACAAAAAGAAAAGAAACTGAGGTGAAATCCACTTTTGCAGTAAGCTATTTGTGCAGTAAAATGGAAAAAAAAAAAAAAAAAAAGCGAGCACGTTCCCTCCGAGTGGCAAAGTGTCCTTTCCCAGTTGGATACAGAGGTGCCTACTGGTACTAGCTCCTGCTTCAATTCAGCTGATTCTATTTTCTGCCAGCTCTGGTTCATCAGAACTGCTATGATTTTCACTCTCATGATTTGCACTAAAACAATGGCTTGTTTCAGTTTGACACAGCTGCTCCTTTGCAGTGAAATGCTGACACTCTCTTGCCTTGATTTATTTTTCATTGGTTTCTTTTAAAACATAAAACCCATCACACTTCAAGAGACCAGTAGATCCATTATCCTCTGACAACACTGCAGGCAGGTAGCTTTGGAGGAAGATGCAATTCCTCCATCACCTTCCATAATCTACATGTTATATTATGGATGGATATTATTTACCTACCCCATCACATGACCAGCTAATACAGCAAACCATAGAAACAGATTCACCTTGCCCTCTTCCCCCAATTCAAATGATTATAGATTCTATTTGTTTATGTACATGTCCACTCCTTTTTTGAAAGTTACTAAGCAATTCACCACAGTAATATTCTGTGGCTGTGAGTTCCATAGATCCATACATTGTAGAAAAGGTTATTTTTAATCTAATGTATCAATTCCTTTCCAGCAGTTCCTTTTAGCAGCTTAGCTGAATACTGACTGAAAAACCAGGAACAGGTATAGTTACTTCTCACTTCACGAAGAGCTCAGCAAAATCTAATAAAGCTGCCTGTTAACAGATACAAAACAGATACACTATCAGAAGAAATATGGCCCCCTGGATGAGTTCCTAGACTTTAAGGTCAGAAGGGACCTTACGATCATCTAATCTGACCTCCTGCACAAATATAGGCCACAGAACCTCACCCACCCATTCCTGTTATAGACACCTAACCTATGAATGAGTTATTGAGGTCCTCAAAATCATGATTTAAAAACTCCAAGGTCTAGAGACTCCCACCAGCAAATGACCCATGCCCAGTACTGCAGAAGCAAGCAAAAGAACCCCAAGGCTTCTGCAAATCTGCCCTGAAGAATACTTCTTTCTGACCCTAAATATGGTGATCAGCTAAACCCCGAGCATGTGAGCAGCCAGACACCCAGAAAGAATTCTTTGCAGTAACTCAGAATCCAGCCTGTCTAACATTCAATCCCAGGCCATTGGCATATTTACCACTAGTCATCAAAGATCAGCCTAATTTGGCAATTAACTATCTCATTAGACCATCCCCTCCATAAACTTATCCAGCTTAGTCTTGAAACCAGCTAACCTCCCCTTGGAAGACTGTTCCAGAACTTCACTCCTTTGATGAATTAGTCTTGTCTAATTTCAAGTTTAAGCTTCCTGACAGCTATTTTATAGCAATTTGTTTTTGCATCCACATCAGTGCTGAACTGTACCTTCATATAGTTTCTGGTAGCATCTGCAGTGATAGCATTTTCCAGACAAGAAAGAGGATACTTCCTGTCATGAAAAGTTACAGCAGGGGTTTCTTCAACAAGAGTCTTGTGGCATCTTAAAGACAAACAAATTTCTTTGGGCATAAACTTTCATGGACTGATGCATGACAAAGGTTCTTCTGCATCGTGTGCCATTGTGAGCCACCCACCTTGCTTTTCCTTCCCTGCTGGTACATTTTCTACTTTGACATGAACTGCTGTCCTAAACTGGGATATTCCACTCCTTCTCAGTGTCATCACCACCAATGCTTAGACCAACTACCTACTGTGTCAGGACTCATTAAGTCATTTCTTTATTCTCTTCACTCCTCAACAATAGGAGAGAATAAACCTAGGAATGCTCTGGTTGTCTAGATAATGCTTCCACAAATGGGTTATCCTTACATTTCATCTAAAAACCACTAATAGCTGAAGCTATGTATGATCAAAAATGAACTGTTTCCTCCATTTCTGTGTGCATGCACGCGCACACACACGCACAGCCCCACCACAAGGTAATCCTCCATGCTTCCAAAATCTGTTGCAGATGCTCTGCCGTTTCTGGGTCAGTTGATTACGAAATGATCACCCAGTTCTCTGTTTTTTGTTTTTTTTTAAATCTGATAATCTCACTCTATCAGGAAGCAATCAGTGGTCAACATATGGTAAGAGCATGAGCTATATTAGTCATCCGAAGGACAACTTTCTAGATAGTGCTGGACTGAGATGTGATGTCCAGGTGGCTGAACAGTGAATATTCATGAAGAGGAAACAGGTGTTCTTTTTCCAGGATTTTTTCAAAGTCTCACTTTCAAATTTCTGCAGCCTCTTTCCAGGGGTTCACTGGATCTTTATTTTTGTGGATTTGAAATCCATGAAAATTAAATTTACAGCAACATTTTGAAGTTCTAGCACAGGGGAGTCCCTTTCACAGTTCCTGTTATATAGCCTGGCTGGATGTAATTTCACACTGTAATGGTAAGTAAAAATATTAACAGAACAATTACCTTACAGATAAAAGCTGACTGTCATAGTCATGTGCAAGACATTTCAGTGAGTCAGGGTATCCTTTAGGAAGAAGAATTTGATCATCTAAGAGCCTGTTTTCAGTGATGTCAATGCAAGATTTGGTGTTAACTTCACTGAGTCCAGGAAAATAAGCAGGGCCATCCTTGGGAGGGGTGCAGGGCCCCAGGTGAATCGCTCTCTGTGGGGGCCCTCACTCACCCCCAGAAACCTCAGGCACTAGGGGGACAGGGTCAGCCAGCTCAGGGGAGGGGCAGGCCCCTTTGACCCTGCGCTGGCTCTTCTCCATCCAGGAGACCTGGCAAGCCAGCGAAAAGTGGCAGCCAGGTTTAGCACTCATGGTCCCCTCCCCTGCCACGCGTGCTGCCTCAGGCACAGAGCAGAAGGCAGCACGCATGGTGGGGGAGGGGACCGGGAGCACTGAAGCTGGCTGCCACATTTGGCTGGCTCGCCCAGTCCCCCAGATGGGAACAGCTAGCTGTAGGGGCAGCAGGGCAGTGCAGGGCCCCCAGAAGCATGGGGCCCTAAGCGATCTCCCCACTTGCTCTACCCTACGGGCAGCCCTGCAAATAAGACTGAAGAATACTGAGCATGCTCAGTAAGACATGTAATTCACAAGTATAATATCACACCAACAAACAAAGAGATGTTCAGCAAGTTCTCTAACCAGTAAATTACAAAGCCTGCAGAGAGAAGGAATGATAGGCAACCATGAATTACAAGGCTTAGCTAACATTATCCAGCAAGAGGTTTCTAGTGGCATATACCCCACTTTGCACAGAAGTCCTCTGGATTGTGGTATTACACAAACCCCAAATGACATTGACAGTAGCATTAACGCTTGCTAATTGAAGCTGCTTGCACTATTTTGACAAATAAATATTTATTTAAGTTCCTCTAATTTTCCCTTTCAACAAATTCTGAGGTTTTTTGGCATACAGAAAATTTTGCTGGAGTGAGAGATAGTTTATCTGATGCTGATCCAAAGGTAGGGACAGGGCAGCACAGGAACATCCAATATTTGTAGCATACCTTGGGGGTCTGGACAGATGACAGTCAAAGTAGTACTCTCTGTACAGCTATACTTTGCTTAGTTCTGCCTTCCAGGAATCCTGTGGAGTTTTGTTCATTCTCTCCCACAGGCTCTGTCCAGTCATCAGCAGCTAGATGCATTTTATCCCCTGGTCTAAGGTCACATGACATGCAGACTTTTAAATAAAACTATACATATTTACCTTACAAGGAGGAAACTCCAATTTGTTCACAGAGGTTTATCAGGAACTCTACAGTAGCCTATATTGCCCCAAAGGTCAGTAACATATGGAAAATGCACTCTACCCTCTTTTCTCCCAAAAGGGATATTGCCCTTAAAGATTCCCATCACTTTTTAAAATTAGATATTCAGGTCCTGTCTAGCTTGGAAGTCTCCATAGCAGGCTGAAGACCTGCTAATATAATAACATCACCAGTATCAAGGAGATTAAACTTAATTAATTGGGAAAGCAGGTGATTTTTATTCTGAGCATTTAAAACTCTTTGATTTTCTTGTCAATGACCATTTAACAAAAACAATTTGGAGATGATCTCCTTTTATTAAGGGTTTAGCCCCACTGCCAATACTGATGTGGACTGGGTTCTCCCCAGCTGGAAAGTGGAGATTTAAAATTAGATTTACCTAATACCGAGGGTGTTGGGAAGCTTAATTCAGTAGCAGCTTGAAAGTGCTTGCAGGTCTTTGAATTAGAAGACAAAGTGGAAGTATTACATGCAACATACAACTCCCCAGGTCATTTAATTAAAAGTTTTAGAATGAAGATCCACCCTCATTCAGTGTCCTATCATAAGTGTGGTCATGAAATAATGCTATAAATACAGCTCAGCTTTGCTGGCCTGAGTTATAAATATTGCTTGTTTAATTAGTAACTGCTGTTTCTTTGCCCTGTTTGACTGTTGTAGGAGGGAAAACAACATTTGGGATCTAAAAGTTCTGCAAGCTAAAAAATAAGATAAAGTTTGCTAGCATATGTGGGTTACTGTTTTCTGCAGCAAAACATATTTAAATAGACAGCAAATGGCCACCCCACAGTAACAACCAATTTTGGGTTATCTTTGGGAGCTGGGGAAGGCAGCAGCCAAATTACAGAATTTGAGAATCAGAGACATCTATATGTATATCCTCCACTGTGTGTGACTACATAGTGAACATGTATTGTTTGTGTGTGCCCTATATGCAAATAGTATCTAGCCCTTTGTAATCTCACTTTTTCCGTCTCCTATCTCTTAGGCACAGGGAGGTGACTGTGTTGTGATCCAATAGTAATATTGTAAAGCTTTGTGTTGATAGTGATCCCAATTGATATCAAAGTCCCATGGCACTTGCAGTGGTTAGACAGATTATAAGAGAGAGATCCTGCCTTGAAGAACAGATGTGAATGTAAACAGAGGCACAGACATGTGAATGGCTTGGCCAAGGTCACACAGTAGATCAGTAGCAGAGCTAGGAGTAGAATGGGATCTCCCTGTGTAGCGTTCACTTTGCTGGACTTCACTTCCTGGACAAAATGCAGTGCATATTTCACAGTATTAGATGTACCTTATTACAAGTTATTTTAACTAAGACTGGAACCCCCCAGTGCCTTTAGGTCTCCTGGGGTCCAGGAGATATTTGGTATTTGCAGCACTTTGCAACCTTCTTTGCCCGGGCCCAGCTGTTTCACTAGCGCTACCTCTCCTGTCTCAGCCTGAACTAATGTCAGACTTTTCCAAAGCACCTGCAGCAGCTAAGCCCACCCCAAGAAGAGATGTGAGGTTAAAAAATACCACTTTCTTAAATGAACAAGTTACCTGTGTTACAAAAAATACCTTAGATAACAGGTGCTCAAAAATGTTATTTTTAAAAATTTTCACACCTCACTGCTTGTGTGGTTTATTAAATGTTGTCACATCTTCCACCATCAAAATGGTCCTAAGATCAAAGGTTGTAAAACAGAGGTACATAGATTAACTGTGGTGATCTACAGTGTAAAATGTTCTGAAAACCAAATGTTGGGGTGATTAGGTGTTGGGAAGCTAAATATGTTCCTCTATGGGTTCTCTCTTCCTCATGAAGGGATCTGAAAAATGGCAGAGTTAATAGTATCATTGGATTAGTACCTTCTACTTTTGTTTAGAGTCAATTCCTGGTCAGTTTCACTTTCAGGTTCCCGTATATTAACATAATAATGCAATGTATTGTTTGTGACCAATGCAGGGCTTTTCTTCATTTGGAAAGAAAACTATGTCCAAGGCCATCATTTAATGGACATATTTTCTATTGGTCTCAGTCTGAGTCTTGTTTTTCTTGCATACAAGCTAAATATTAGGTTGACATGATAGTATCTTTTTAATGAGCAATCCTGACTTTGAGTGCATCTTGTTACCTTCACCAGCAGGATATTTTGTAAATCCAGTCCAACCAGAAAGATTCCTATGTAAAGAATAAATGCTGGGAGTGTGTTCATTTTCAAAGTGCCAGAAGGGGAAATATATATTTGAAATTGGGCCTTGAAAAATAAACACAAAAATATCTGATTTCAATAAGGTAAATTGTTTATAGTTGGAGAAATGCCATAGGAGCTGAAATGTTGTTGATTAAACTTATTCAGTGTGAATGACTGAAAAGAAATGCATCTTTTAAATAACCAGTAATTTCCAATCTAGGAAGAAGGAAACTTCTTTTAATGAAAGCTGGATAAATAATTACTTATGTTTTATAACCCTGAAGCATGTCCTGTGATCAGTCTCTCCTCACAGTGATCTTGCTGGAAACAGCATTCATTTTAAGCAGAGTAAAGTAAAGATGGATTGGAGACACAGCAGTATAAGTGAAGAACTTGCCTGTTGGATGTTGCCGCGTTCCAAGGGGGTAGCCATGTTAGTCTAGTTCAGCAAAACAAGCAAAGAGTCCTGTGGCACTTAAAGACTATCAAATTTATTTATCACATGAGCTTTCATGTTATCACATGTGCTGTTTCCCAGTGTTTGAATCTTAACAACTGCTTTGCTTTGCTTTGCTGTTTCAGGATGAGCTGATCCCATGATTTACACTTCCCTGAATTTATTTTCCTCCCATTCTGTAAGTTCCCCCATCTTCAAAGCATCTGAGAAAGTGGGATTTTCTCCCACAAAAGCTCATGCAATAAATAAATTTGTTAGTCTTTAAGTGCCACAGGATTCCTTGCTTGTTTTGCCTCCTGGAGTTATATAACTGGAAAAGCTTCAGTGGAATTCATTAGGATCAAATCAGAGCACAGCAAACCTGAGGCTAGGGCTAGTAGAAAAGTTTATAATCAGATCCAGGCCAAGAAATGAAGTCCAAATCAAGCTGCAGTCAACCCATGAATTCAAGAATAGAATAGAATAGCCAAAGCTGACTATAGAAGATCCACCCTGATGTCTGAAATCAGATGCCTCTTGGATTTATGCTGGGCAAGGAGCCAATCAGGGGCCAGGGGGCTACTGTCTATCAAACCTGAGGTGGAATTTCCCATGATCTGTGTCCACAGTGGGGAGTGGATCAGAAGGTGGTTACAGTTGCTGTTAATTAGTAGCCTGGGCCTGGCACTCCACAGTCTTGGGATCTAGATCCATGGGATCTTACATGGCCTGAGCTTCATGCTGATCTTCCAGGGACAGATGTCAGTCAGCTGCTGGTTTTCTTAAAACTACCTCTTAAAGTAACACACTGCCACAAAATATTAAGGCCAGAAGTTTAGCAGGATTCAAAATAGGATTTGACATTCACCTGGCTAACAGAAATATCCCTGAGCTGTCCCAACAAATGTTTCAATAAACTAAACTAATGAAGGATTTAAAACCTCCTGCTTTATAGGATCTACCAGCTCTATCTACTGGAGTTTTGGAGCAAGCTTCCATGGGGCGGGGGGGTAGGTTTCCCTGTAATGCAGAGTTTCTTGCCGCTTCCTCTAAAGCAGCTGGTGCTGGCACCATTGATAACAGGGAACTGAACTAGCTGAATCACCGGTTCCATCAGTCTGGCAATGCCTACCTGGTATTTGAGCTGATAAGTAAGAATGTCAGCTTGGGTACCGTTCCTGGGGCACTGAGTGTTATACTATCTTTCATTCAAAAGATGTAGAGCCCTGTCCATCTCCATCAAAATGAGGCAGTGTTTTGCCATTGGCTTCAGTGGGCACAGGATCAGGCCCATTGAGATCAGAACAGGCAACATTCACGTGCCTACAAGCTATAATGTTATGGACAGGAGCTGCTGAAGTGATAAACATACAAAGCAAAGCTAGAAATATTTCTGGAGAATATGAAAGCCCCCGGAGCGAATCACAACTCTGTGCTCAGTCAATAACTAGCATGTTTGGAAAATTAACACATTCAACACAGAAGGTGTAACAAATGGACATGAAGGGGGTTTTATTGGACTATGAAGAGAGATGAAGGCAATTGTACACATTCAGGCAGCTGAGGAGGAAGCCACAGAGGTATCCTGTTCTCTTGGCTACAGAAATTCCTCCCACCCTCTTTTTCTTGTATTTTTAATTATGCAGAGCTCAGCTGTTTCCAATTTAAAATGACAGCATCACCACCATGTAGATTATTGTATGTGTGACCAGCCTGATCCTGAATGCTGTTGAGCACTGAAGTACTTCCACTGCCTTCAGTACTCATCAATGCCTCCCAGGATCAGGCCCAATACTGCTTTATATCACAGAGGTCTCGTAACTAGCAAAACCCCACCTACACTAAGCAGATGCTCCCATCATCTTTGTGAAGTGTATAGATGTTCAGGGAAGAAAGGAAGTGTCCTACCCCTTCCATGTGAACACTTGATCTTTGGAGAGCTGAGCGGTTTTGAGAGCAGATCAAAGTTAAACCCTATTTTTTCATGTTTGTAACTTGACACAAGGGCAGGGTGAAATGAAAGCTGGACGTGTGAACACTAACAAAGCCCGAAGGAAACGAAGAAAAAGCTCCAGAGTACTATTTATATGACAAAGCAAGAAACCACAAAAATACAGGGGACAATGAAAACTAATTTTATAGCAGCAGCCGGCATGTTTTCCCTCAGTACCATCTAAACAATGCAGGAAACCTGCTCACATCTTTCCCTCTCCCTCCATAGCAAGTGGGCCTCAAGCTATTGTCCCCACAAAAGGCCCTTCCTTCTGGCTCTGTAGCTGGGTGCATGCCCTTTGGGGGTGTGGGCTTCATCTATGCAGCTTGTGGAAGTGAACTTCCTAGCCTGGATGGATGAATGAATGGAGAATATGGGAGGGAGAGGGACTCACATTATTGCTCTACAAATAGCTGTGCTTTGAAGGTGTGGCTTGGGCTGGAACCTGGACAAACAGGAGGGAAAGGGGCTCCCTCTCCCTCACTATACATACACACTGAATTGAGTTGCAGCAACTCCCATCATCCTTCAAGGTGGTGCAACTGCAACACACGGGTGGCTAGCAGAGCTAGAAGCTAGAAGCATTGGTCAGCCCTAAGACTATGGTAGGCAGAGCTAAAGGAGCATAGTTCGTGGTATTTCAACTCACCTCTGCTCAGGAGTTAAAGCATAATTTGGTGGGCCCTGGAACCCTCCTAAATTGGCTGGCCCTCCTCACGCTAGTTTGGACCCCCCCCACAATGGTGCAGGCCTCCCTCCCTCACCCCAGCTACTGTCCCCCCAAACACCTGCCCCCTACCCCAGCAGCTGCTCCTCATATGCCTACCCCCAGCCCAGCTACTGCTCCCCATACACCTATCCCCCACCCCAGCTACTGCCCTTGGCCCCAGTCTCACCGCTGGTCGCCCAACCCCCTTTTGTGCCATGCAGTCTTCCCCACTGCCCTGGGCCAACCGCCTACCCCCACGCCCTTTCCCCACCAGGCCAGCTCGCCTGTCCCCGAACCAGGAATTTCCCTAACCTCCCCGCACCCCTCCAAATTTCCAAACACCCTCCCAGTTGTCTGCTAGTAACAGTATTATACCAAATAAGTGAGCACCCCCTCAACTCCCCCTAATATCAAGTCCTGGGGAGAATACTGCCCTGAACCCCCTCAGGACCTCCTTACCTGGCCCCCATGTCACTGGAGCAGCCCCAGCCCAGGCTGAGGCTCTAGCTTGAGGCTGCTCTGATTGAGCATGCTCAGAGGCTCTGAGCATGCTCAGTCAGAGCAGCCTCAGGCCAGAGCCTCAGCTCCAGCCAGGGCAGCTCCCTGCCCTCCCAGAATGCAGTGGAACACTGCTCCAGGGCCTGCTGTTTTTAGGGGCTCAGCAACGGTGCCCCTAAAAATAGGAAATGGACCTGGAACACTGCATTCTGGGGCCTGCTGTTTTTAAATGTTGGGCCCCAGAACACAGCATTACAGCTCCATTTTCTATTTTTAGGGGCCCCGGAATGCCAAAAGCCTAAAAATAGTGGGCTCCAGAACAGCGTTCTGCCACATTCCGGCTTACTTTAACCCCTGCCCCTGCTGTTCTGAGTGTTCCCTAGCACAGCTGCTGCATGAACTCAGCCTTTTCCTTGTTGTGTACAAAGGTGCAGCTTCCCCTTCAACATAACACACATTCCTTTGCTATCTTGAGGTAAAAACACAGCCAGTACAAGGCCCTCTGGTTTTATGGTGAGGTAAGAGTCTGGCACCCCTGCCTGGGGCTGACTTCCAGGAACTCACTTTGCTGTAAAACTGAAGTGCCTGGTGTTCATTGCAGTTCTCCCTCAGGGTCACCATGCACACTAGTCACCCAGCGAGGGGGAACAACCTTTTATTACCAGAAAGGCTCTGCAGAAAAGCCCACCTACCTGTTTACCACACTCACTTCTTACAGAGCCAGGAGTTTTTAGCATCATTTTTAGGATGTTTTAGGCCTTTTCTAATATAGGCTTTTACCCAAGATGTTATAGGCTCAGAGCCTAAACAATGCAGATTTCTGCAGAGGCAGAGACTGACTGGTAACCAGTGAGTTAAGGAGTTGTGAGATCTTATGTGCAGGCTGAAGGCTCTGCACTAATGGCAGACTTTGGTTTGGATTAAAAGCTCTGAATTTCTTAACTGCAGCGGGTGAATCGTGATCATTGCTGAAAGGCAATCTGTCACTTCTGATGGAATCAGACCTCTTTTCAATCCAAGATACCCTGGGCATTGCTGTCATGCTTCTCCACCAACACCTTGAGACTGAGGGACAGCATGGCAAGCCAATGTGTTTAGTTACTCAGCACTGCTGTGTTAATGAAGCACAAAAATCACACCAGGTGTACATTGTGGGTGACCAGTGCATGGCTTGGGTGCACTCTGAGGCAGAAGGCTGAATGCATTCAACCACAGAAAAACTGTACCAATAGGCTAATGCATATCTTGGCAAGGTTTACTGCTCTTATTTTATTTATTTATGTAGAATAAAACTGTTTGGAGCATTAAGAACAATTTATTTCAGAAGACAGACAAGGTTCAGTATAGGAATATTGCCGACTATAAACAATTCCTAGAGAAAGAAAACAATTCGGGAGAGGCTATGTTCCAATTCCACAAATGCCATCAAGCCACTGATGCAGAACTGATGGGAGATGCTGAGTAACTGTAGGTTCTCACGCTTGTCTCAGTCCCAGTGACTCCCCAAAGCATAGTATCTCCTTGTGGAAACCACATGCATCTAACAGAAAATGTAGGGGCAAGTAGAAGACTAGAGTGACACAAGGAGACACTTCGGGAATGCTGAAAGTAAATCCCATTTAATCCATTCCATTTCTGGTATAATAGTTCAATTATAACATTTAACTGAAACCTGAGACTCCCATCTTCCTCCTGCATATCTCAGCTGACTCTGCACCATTCTCCCACTCAAGGCTTCGCACCTTCTTTGAAAGTCCCCACTTTGGCAATCTGCACTGAACTGGGAGGGAGGCACACAAGGTGAAGGAAGGAAGAGTTTGGAGGAGGTATCAAGAATGCGATCTGGGTACACAGGGCTGGAATTTTAGCTGCAGTTGCAGTCTCTCTCTTTCCCAGTAAAGAGCCAGTCTAGTTTTAGAAACATGGAGTCCTCTAGTGCACACTGGTGAGCTGTGAGAACTGTCCAAGTGCACCATGAAATTTTCTACAAAAGATAAAGAAAATCAAAGTAAAACAAATATTGTTTCATCTTAAACAATATTCTACCCAACCAAAATAATAACTTGTAAAACTTATGAAAATTAATCATCAGATTAAAAGTGAGGTATTGGTCTTTCGATTCTACAATGTGAACATTCTAAACACAGGTGGCCAAAGGGCAAAACCGAGATAACTTGTATTTTTCATCGGAGGATTTGAAACATCAATGCATTCGATCCTTCTTTAGCTTGTTGTATGCACTACGCTGCAAACCTCTCTAGTAAGACCATAAATGTAGTAAATCGTCATTGACACACAATCAATTCAGCTGAAATAAGTGAGTGTGCCATGACACTGTTTGTCTCATTGAAGCATGCTGTGTTACAGAAAAGGTTGAGCACCACCACCTTAGTGCAGGGGTGTGACCAGTCCCCATTTTCTGGTTGGGTCACTGACTCTCTAGGGTGGGCCCAGCCAGTCTTGCTTCTGGTCATGTCACCGGAAGTTTCCTGACAACACTCTAGTTGCTTAGCAACCGGAGTGTCCAGAGGAGGAAGGAGGAGAAAAAGCAGCCTGGCCCCTGCTGCTTCAAGGTGGCAGCCGTTGCCCAGGCTGAAGCTGAAAGGCAGCGCAAGCAGAGAACAGCCCACCCCTGCCCCTCTGCCTGCAGCACTGTTGCTTACGGCTGCAGCTACCCACTGCTCGCCAGTCTGCAGTTGTGACAGCAAAGCTCATGCCACTGCCAAGTGCTGCAGCAGGCAGGGTTGGGCAGCCCTGTGGGCCAAACGTGGGCCTGGGCTCACCCCTGCTCTGATGTGGTACATGTTACCAGGAACATTGTTGCCCCAGAGAAGGACCTGGGGCACTGGCCCAGGCCCCGCCCCCTGACCACAGGCCACGCCCCCTGCCCCGATTCGGTGCTCGAGCCCAACCCAGGCTCTGGTGCCTGCTGCGCCAACCTAGCCCCGGATCCCTGGCTGGAGACAGGGCAAGGAGGAGCAGCCGCGGCTGCAGGGCTGACCGGCCTAGGAAGCGGCTGGAAGTGGCCACTGCTGCCCTGGGTGGCCGGGCCCTGGATCTCCAGCCGGAGACCGAGAGAGGCAGGGGCTGTGCCAGGACCCAGGGCACTGGCGTTGGGATTCGAGGCACGGGCCCCATGGGCCAGGCGCCAGCGACGCCCCTGCATGGTACATTATACACACTCACCATGCTTGGAACTTTGTGTCCAGACCCACCCACAGTACAAATCTAACCATCCTGGAGAGACCCAGGTACAATCGAATTGTCCTAATGTAGTTAAAGCACGTTTCTCTCTTGCAACAACCAGGTTTTAACCATGTCCCTGTATCATGCTAAAACCTTGAATTTACAGGGAACGGGTAACAATTGCCAGAGCTGTAACACGGTGTTTTGCTGATTGGTGCACGTTCTGATTGGAACACACCCCTTCCCATTAGCGGTGCTTAGAGCCAGTGCCGCAAAGCCACCCCTTTAATAGAGCGGCTCCATTGAGCTGCTCCAGGCTGCCTGGGGCTTTGCCCTGTCAGCCTGCCCTAGTTACGGCTCTGACAACTGCAGTGTGGAAAAGACATTAGAGATTGGCTCAAGTGCTGAAGTTCAGATCCAAATCTGGGTTTGAAGCCAAACTTCCTTCAGAGTTAATGAAAAATGGACATGTGGGAGTCTTGATCAGTCCCATCTCTACCTTCAAATATCTCCTGAACTCCCATGTTTTGTTCCGTGAAACTTTCCAGTGTTTATCTCCCCACAGACAGGCCTTCCACGCACACACGTAGTCAAACTGCTGTCATTCAATAAATAATCCAACCTGATTACACTGTTGACTTTCAGTTAAATTTATTAAGTTAGTGCCCACTTACAAAAGCAGCAGTGAAAAAGCTTTACTGATGAAGAATTTAAACGTGGAGACATTTGGAAATAATCCATTGCAGATTAGAAAACTAACTCCTAAAAATGCAGTTCTGACTTGGTGCTTCTATGTTGTAATATCATATAATTATATTCCAATGGCACCTAGAGGCCCCAGCCAATGCAAGGGCCTTGGTGTACTAGGCGCTCTACAAACATATACTAAGGAACAGATCCTGCTCTCCCAAGAGTTTACAAATCTAAACAGGCAAGACCAGGGGTCAGCAACCCAAAAGATAAGAGGAGCCATTTTTAAAAGTCCCTTCAATAACCAAACGTTTTGAGAGCCACAATGGGTGTAGCCTCCTGGTAGGGGGAGCTGGGCCAGGCGGCCTGCCCCAGGGTTCCATGGTGGGGGAGCCCAGAACAAGGAGTGGACTCCACACCAGGTCTGCTGGTGGTGGGGGAAGGGAAACGTGGACCCCGGAGCTGCAGATTGCAGATCCCTGGGCAAGACAGACAAAAGGTGGAGGGATAGCGAGCCCAGAGAGATTAAGTGACTTGTTGCTGGTCGTATGCAGAGCCAAGCATATTGTGTCTTCTTCAATGTTAATCTTCCACAGATTTATAATCCTATAACTGGATTTTCTTAGTATCTGTATCCTGCACCTTCTTGCATTTACTTCCCATGTTCTGTATTTATCTAAATTAGATTGCAAGCTCTTTGAAGCATGGATCTTTTTTAGTTATATATATATATTTAGAGCTGTGCACAGAACTCTATAAATAATCATGTTGAATTTAAAAAGTGAATGAGCAATTTTTACAAGCAAGCATGTGGCAATAGTGTCTGCATCTTCATAAGAGTGTAGCATTCTTTGAAAGCAGAGAGGACAATTAAGTATTAAGAAGATTTTAAATGATTTATGCTACTGAAGATATTGCAATGGCCATAGTAAGCCTGAATAAGTTTCCAGTTCAAGTTAAATGTGTCACAAATGTTTTCTTGCATTTCTGCACAGCGCTAAACTTTCACTTCAATACATTCATAATAGGTGAAAAGTTTGTTTCTAGTGGGCAAGATTTTGAAAAGTGATGAGTGATTTTGGGTGCCCATTTTGGGGAGCTCAGCTTGACACTCTACAAATGGGTGTAATGTTTAGAAAGCCCCAAGCACCCACCTTTTCAGTATCTGGTGTCTTCAAAATATGGGCTGATGCAGGAGTCACTGGGCAAGATTATACGGCCTCTGTTAAATAGAAAATAACACTAGATCAGTGGTTCCCAGCCTGTAGCCCAGGGGCCAAAAGTGGCCTGCACAGGCTTTCAGACTGGCCCGCCATTCCAATTCCCCACCTGGGGAATTTAGTCTTTTAAAACTGTAATTGAATCAGCGCATCAATATATGCTAGGGATAAAGTTAATTTAAATTTAGACTTTATCACTTAAGCAGCCTGTTCTCCAATCCCAAGTGGGATTAAGGTCTGGAATTTCAGTAGCAACAATCAGCGAGATGCAAATAGCAGGTAAAACAGGTTTTATTAACTAATAGATTACTTGACTAATACCCAGACAAAGTAACATACCCAGAGTTGAACACAAAATAATACGGACAGGCTTACAACCCAATCCGCAGCGAGGGACCCCTTTGTGACCGCAGGCTTCAGCAGGGGAGTGATGTCCATTGAGGTACCCTCCCAGGTCCTATGGCAAAGACCACTGAAATCAGGGAATGGGCCAATAATTAAACCCATGAGGTTTTTTTTGTTTCATAGGGAAGGGGTGATCAGGCCCACCCCTACTCCCATAGACTGTTTGCAGGATTGTTGATTACCACTGTCTTTATCCTATAAACTAACACATAGATAACTACTTGTTTACTACATAGTCTGGCAGAGTGGACATGTGTTTGGGGTACCCCACTGCCCACTAATGCTCCACCATCACAAAATCTTCCATTTGCTCTACATAGCTTGATTTTAATTTGTGTTCAGTAATAGCTATTTCCACTGCATTCCTATTTCAACTCTTCTGAAAATGAGACTACAGATTTAAGTGCTTAATTATAGGATTCAAGGTTGAAAATTCTGGGGCCTGCTTTTTCCTGTGCTTAAACTATTGTGACTATGGTGCTGCAATCTTCTTGTAAATTTCCACCTCATTTCAAATCTCATCTTATCACACATATTTTCTCCTCTTAGTTTTCTTCCTGCTTTGACTTACAGCTTTCTGACTCAGTGCATTCATTTATGCACCCCAGCAAATCTTTACTGTAGTGGTTTTCTGTAATTTATAGCACATGGCCGGCTCTGTTTAAGGTTCGAAGACTTCCTGGGACATTCTTTATATCAGTGATACACAGACCACCGTGGTTCAGCAGCCAGATTAGCAATTAACATTATCCAAGTGCCCCAATAATGTGAATTCATAGTTTCATTTATTTTACATATATAGACATTACTATTTACTATTATACTATTTTATATACAGCAAAATGACTGCCCATGTAGTATTATGTTATCACCTATAAATGGTTAATAACAGAGTGAAAGCATCCTGATTGGTTAATAGCTTAGGTTGATTAATAATTAAATTACACAATGTTTTAATGTCAGATGCTGCAAAGAGCTGCAGGAGACACTTGAAAGAGCCACTTCCAGCTCCTAAGCCTCAGGCTGAGTATCACTGGTTTTCATGAAAGAAGCTATAGAAAAGGATAATTAGGGGACAATGCACTGGAATCAAATTTCTATTAGAAACAAAAGCTTAAACGAAAGGGTATGGAGGAGAAACTGCCTGGGAATTTCAAACCACATGAACTCTTCAGCAAAACCTAGCTGCATTCTTCAATCCCTCAAGGAGGAGAGAGAAGAGAAAATGAGAGACAGTGAGGTTGGGGAAGGGCATGCAGGAAGAGGGTTACAAGATGTCAGGCAAAAGGAGGACATGTCCTCCTTTAAACCTTCATGTCCTCCTTTTTACCTTCACTTCCTCTGTCTGGCAGGCATTTTAAAATACATGATTTTGTCTGGTTTTTTTTTACTTATAGGGGTTAAAGTATGCTGGAATGCCATGGAATACCTTATTTTTAGGGGAAAGCATTCAAGGGCCCCCTAAAAACAGAAGAATATTACATTTTCTCCATGTGTCCTCTTTTTCATACTTCCCTGTCCTCCTTTCCAGGCTTTGGTATCTGGTAGCCCTGTGCAGGAACCACACCTGCCACTTCCTGGTGAAAGAAAACCTAGATGCAGCAGGGCACTACAGTTTGTTAGCTTATCTCCATTTCCATTCCTCACCACCCGCTTCCCTGCTTCTAACCTGTCCACCCCACCCCACCTCGCTTGAGAGAAATTCCCAGACTTTGCTCAGCACAGCAGTTGCCGTCTCTCATACATTTTTCAACACATTACCTCCGCCACAATTGATCTCTAGCTTCCGCTTTGCATTGTGACCCTTCCCCCAGCTCCTCAGTTCTGCCTGTGGGGATGGTTTAAATGGCTTTGCCCTTAAGGATGTGGTACGGGTGCTGGGGTGCACACCTGAGCTCAGAAAATTACAGGTTTGAAAGAATTGGGTTCTTCTTCAAGCGCTGCTTGGATGCATTCAGTAATAGGTGTCTCCTTGCTGGAGTGGTTGGAAAAACTTGTCAGAAGAGGGGAGGCAGCCACCGCCCCTCGCGCCACCCGTGGCTATATATTCGGCCGCCTCCTCGCCCCCTCGTCAGTTTCATTTCTTCTGCCTTGCATGTCAGAATTGGAATGTCCACTCCTTGCAAATCACAAGCAGCCTGTCTCTTTGCCTTCGACTCACTGTCCAGCGAGGTACATCTCTTTGTGGATGTAACTCCACCACGAGAGTCTCCAGCACCGACGGCATGGTACAGCCTGACCTCATCGGTGCCGAGCTCGCCCCAGCACCAGCTGACTCCACTCTTGGCACCGCAGAGCCCAGTGCTGCAGGAGCAGGAGCCTTCCCACCTGGGCAGTCCTCCCTCTCCCAGCGAGGACTTGCCCGTGACTCAAATAGAGTAGTTTCTTGTCCCATCCACTCTGGAAGCGGTGGAGGCAGCACGAGCCCTGCTGCTACTCCCAACTCCCCCTGCCCCACCTCCTATCAGAAGGGGCAAACCAGCTTTCATCTCGAAGGCCTGGGTTCACCCAGGATGCTCACCCTCACCTACCAGTCCCCCGTCTTCCACTCCAGTGGGGGCTGACACCACTCCACTGCCGGCACTGGGCTGGGAATTTCGATCCCCTTCCCCCGTCTCCAGTCCGAAAGAGGGACCTTCTAGGGGCTCTAAACAGCCCTGGTGCCGCACATCGGCCACAACACCCTTCCGGTTTTGGCTGCAAGACAGGTCCCCCCCCCAAGGAACTCCCTCCCCTCCGCGGCAGGCTCCCAGTGCCGTGCTGTCCCCAGCAGCGGAGTCTTCTATGGGAAACCTTTCGGCGCATTTTGACCTATTGCGCCGGGCTATGGCCCATTTAGGTATGGAGGTAGAGCCCTTGTGTCTTCCCCTCGATACCCTGTTCAGGCTGGCCTTCGCCTCGATGGCGCTCTTAGCAGTCCCGCCCCACCCAAGTGTATGGGACCTTGCACGCTCCCAGTGGCAGAACCCAAGCTTCATTGGCCCGGTTTCAGATATGGCGAGTGTGAAGTGTCGGGTATCCAAGTCGAGCTACCCCTCCCTCGCTGGCCACCCAGTTCCCCCTAGGGACGTGGTCCAGATGGCAGTGGGGGCTGGGGAACCCCCCAGGGACCCCCTCACCCCCTCCAGGGTAACTAGGGAGCTGGATCTGCTAGGTCGTAATGTTTATTCTTCATTGGCCTTCCAATTACGAGTGGCAAACAACCAGGCTATAACCAGCAGATACTTGCTGGATGTCTGGGAGTCACTTGGGAAATTTAGAAATATGCTTCTGCCTGAGGCCAGGGAAGAGTATGATGCCTTCCTGGAGGAAGGCAACATAATCTCGCAAGACCTCCTCCTTTCGGCTTGCGATGCGGTGGACACCGCTGCTCGCACCATGGCCTTGGTGGTTACCCTCTGCAGGGTAGCATGGCTTAGGGAGGCTAGAGCGCCCCCTAAAGCACAACAGGTAGTTCTTGACCTGCCCTTTGAAGGGGATGTTTTGTTTCACCCCCGAAACCCTTTCTGTGGTGGGCACAGCCAGGGATCCTCGAGGAGAGGCCAAATATTTCGGCCTTCTCCCTCCTGGACCCACCCCAGACTTAGCTCCCCACTTCCCCTGGCGGGACAGTCCCTTTCCTTCCACTTTACTCATGGCGAGAAGTGGGCCTTTGCCTCCCCTTTCCCCAAGGAGGGGCCTTTCTGATCGCCACCACCGTCTTTACCCTTAGGTAAAGGGGGCCCTAGGGCGTCACTGCCGCAGATGGCCAAACCCCCCCCCCTTCTTTAGGGAAGGCAGGTCCGGTGGGAACCATCTCGATCCTTCCTCGTTCTTCCCCTTCTCCAATATTGGGAGCAAGACTTAGATCGGGATGCTGGGGGCCGATAATACAATGACGCCCACCCACAGTGCCGGTACCCCAATAGCGTAGCTACCCCCCCACCCCTTAAGCAGTGACTTCCCCAAAGACGGAAACTGCCCCTCTTCTATTCCTAGCAGCCTTTCTTCCCGAATATTCCCCACCACGTTCCCCACCCTAACACCTCACTGAGGGATGGAGGCACATCTCGTTGTAGCCTCAGCTGCTGCAGGGCTCCGAGATGCACACATCCAAAGCCTACTTGCAACAGGACTGTGCCTGTCACCATGACGCTGGGTCAGGGGTAGGGGAGGGGATACCCCTGGTCGCACCACCATTTTCTGCGCTGTGACCCCAACCCCCATTCAATAGGAATTTCTCCTGCGCACTGAAGGGGACACATCTGTGTAGCAATACAGCTACCTGGATAGCCATTTTATTGGGAAGGTAACTTTAGAGCGGGTCTTACCCCTGCACGGGCCCTAGGTGTGGCCCACTCCTCCTTTTTTTCCCACCCTTGCACGGTTCTACGTCTCTACCTTCTGGTGATCTAGTAGGAACCAGGGGTCCACCTCAGGAACCCTCACCTTTGTCTACCCTCTTTGAGGTAGCCCACTCTCCCCTGACCTCACCAAAACACAACCCTGAAGGGTAACACCTTGTTATGACCATACATTGGGAAACTGCGAAGGGTCTATCCCTTCGAGTGCCCTCCCACCTATATTTCCCGCTTTGGTATCCACTGCCTTCTGGACAGCTGTCTACGTCAGACAGAAGGTTCCCTACTTCCAGGGCACTTGCATAATCTTCTTGCTCTACGGTCCTATTCCCTGGCAGGACCTCCCCTTACCCTTCCTTACCCTTACCCTTCCACCCTGCCTTCCCACAGGACCGTCTCACTACACCACGCGTAGTCCCTTAGTGCTACTGCGGTTCCCCCCCTGCATGTTGGTGGCACCTGGCAGCTCTGCGGTCCCCTCTTTCCGTTTTCAAGGACCCGTTGACACGCACTGCCATTCAGTGGCGTGATACACAGAGAACCCATTTCTATACGACATATAACACTTTGGGGTTGTACCCCTTTTATTCGCCCTCTGGCTCTCTCTGGGGAGAAAACTTTGTTGGGTTCTCTGATCCTGGGGTGTCCTTCAGATGCAGCAGCTGCCACCCTGTTACGGTCCCATTCTCTAGCTTAGGAAGGGAACCTCCCTTGGCAGCGATGTTCTTCAGTATCCAAGTATTGAAGAGTTTTCTCCTTGGCAGCCCTGGTATGGTAAAGTGGTAAAGTTATCCCTCCTGCAAGCACTATAGGTACTGAGTCCACAGCTTTTCATGGCTCTCCTTCGATTCTTTCGGTCGCCGAGGGGCTGACAAGATGGTAGTAAGAGTTGTCTCCCATCTCTCTTATTCCCCCTTCTCGCCTTAGCGGGAGCTTTGTGATGCAAACCCTGCAAGCCTAGACTAGCAGGGTCCTCGTCCACATTCTAGCGCCCTGCGGGCCCTAGCAGGACCATCTCATCAGCATTGCCTCAGGCCACCTTGTTGTTAATGACCTTTCCCGGAACCTCTCTCCTGCGAGAAACCCGTCATGGTGCCTGCTCAGCTGAAAATGTGTGCTTCCGCGCTACCAGGTTGTTAATCAGCATACCATAGGCCCCCGTCCTGCTTGGCTCGACTCCATATGCCACGGCTTAGTGTCTCGTGGTCTTCTCAGTCGCCCTCAAGCCAATCTTATGACCTTGTATCCTCATTTCTCTCTTTTAACCAGATGGCTTGCTTGGCTGCATCCTAGATAAGGGGCATTGCCATTCCCTTACTTCTTCCTGTGTACTCAGTAGTCGCCAGATCAGTCCAGGACTACGTGGCTCCTGCAAAGCCTTTGGGTGCTCTGTGCCTACCCTTTCTTTGTTCTTGCGCGAGACACGCCCATATGGCTAGTCTCTTTTGCTAGCTTTTAGTGTTCTCCTTCAAGTCCACGTGACATGGCCTATGCCCAGACATTGTAGTCTGTTGATTACATTCCACGTTTCCCTCCTATGCAGGGCACCCACGCAACCCATTTTTGTTAGGTTGCATCCCTTTTCTCCAGCTCAGGTGACCTTGTCTGACATGCTTATGCGTTCTGCCTCAGTGGGTTCGTTCTTGCCCTGTTCAGGTTGACTCTCAGCTCTTGCTTCTTCTGGGCCCATCAAGGCCCACTCGCCTCTTGACTTCGGCAAGCGTCTTGCTGTGGGGCCTCTACCTTACAGGGCTTGTTGCTGTGCTGAAGGCGGAAGTACCAACTCCACCCGTCATCTATTGGCATGGCTAGTAGTCACCTATTACTGAATGCATCCGAGCAGCGCTCGAAGAAGAACAGTGGGTTACTCACCAGTAACCATCGTTCTTCGAGATGGGCTGCTCGGATCCATTCAGGTCCCTCCCCTCCATCTCCACTTCTGGAGGTGGCGACTCTAAGGAACTGAGGAGGGGGCAGGGTGGCGGTTGTATATATAGCCACGGGTGGCGTGAGGGGCGGTGGCCGCCTCCCCTCTTCTGACAGGCTAGGACAAGTTTTTCTGACCAATCCAGAGCTCCGGCACAGAGACACCTATTGCTGAATGTATCCTAGCAGCCCATCTCGAAGAAGGACGGTTACTGGTGAGTAACCCACCGTTTTTTTCCCCCCTCATCTTCATTTGATTGATTATTTTTAAAGGCAATGACAGAAAAGCCATTATTAGCAATGGCAAAAATGGCGTGTTCAGAAAAGACACCACCAGTTCCTTCTCTCCCCTTTACAAAAGAGAAAAGAGCAAAGAGGAAAAGGCAAATACGGATCTTTTTTTAGAGAGCACAGACAGTACTCTGCACAGACAGCTATTGTAAGGAAAAGCTCTTCTCCATCAATAGCCCATGAGGTGAATCCAGAATTTAAGGACATATACTTTTAAAAAGAAAAGAAAGAGCAATACATTTTATACGGAAAACTGATCAGTCAAAAGCTCCCTCAGATGCAGGTTTCATACTTCAATTTGTATCGATCTGTTATTTGATGCTTTAGTGGAGGGAAGACTCTGATAAGCAGTGCAGCTGATCAGATTGATTTTCCCCTCAAATAATACCACTAGCTCTTATGTGGCAGTTTTCACCTATAAAGTGCCAACAGATCTTTAATACTGGGCTCTTCACTGTAGAACAGAACGGTGGAGTATGATCCAACAGCTGGGAGCTGGAGCTACACAAAGTCAGATGGGAAATAACGTGTGCATTATTAACTGTGAGTGTAATCAACCACCAGGACATTTTACCAAGAGTCATGGTGCGTTCTCCAGCCCTGACTTTTTTTAAATGAAGAGTGGATGTTTTTCTTAAAGATCAGCTCTAGAAATTATCTTGGGGAAACTGTCTGGCCTGTGTTGCACAGATGGTTGGGCACAATGATCACAATGGACCCTTCTGGCCATGGAATCTTTGAAACTTTACATCCTAATGCATTTTATGAGCAAGGGCAGTGTCATTCTCCCTGGCACACATAGCTGCTCTGTAGCATTACAAAAAGACCATTTCTCTTAAAGTCTCACTCTGTGCTTGGAAGAAAACAAAAGTTTTCTTTTCTTTTCAGAGGAAGGTTGGTCTTGAGGTGAGGGTGCCAGAGTGGGACACAGGAAAGCTGGGTTCAGTTCTTAGACTTGCCACAGACTGCCTGTGATGCTGGGATAACAACACTGCCTTTCTCCCACCCTTTGCCTGTTGTGCTGGCCTAGGAGCTGATCCAGAGCCCATTGAAATCGATAGAAAGACTTCCATTGATCTGAGTGGCTTTGGATCAGGGTCTCCTTAGAGTGTGTAAACCCCTTGCAGCAAGGATGGTTTCTGACTGGGTTTGTGCACAATGGGGCCTTTATCTTAACTGGAGGCTCTAATTGGTACTGCTATGCAAATAAATGATCAAATTCACCCAAAACAATGGCCTTCCCAGGGGGTTGCAGATTCTCCCAGAAGGTGCCCTAGGCACTCTGGCATTTCATCCCTGCTCAGAACAATAAAACCCACAGATTCCAGAGGAGTTGCCATGTGAGTTAGTGCAGCAAAACCAACAAGAAGTTCTGTGTCACTTTTAAAGACTAACAAATTTAGTTGTCGTATGAGCTTTTGTGGGCACAAGCCCACTTTGTCAAATAAATGAAAATTTTCATTCATCTGACAAAGTGGGATTGTGTCCAAGAAATCTCATGTGACAAATAAATTTGTTAGTTTTTTAAAGTGCCAGACAATCCTACAGAAGCACAGAGCTGTAGCAAAATGTGAAGGTCTGCAGCAGTTCTGCAATACCTGGCTCTGCAGCTGAGCTTTCCTTCAGCACTAGTGTCCAGAGGCATTTGATTCCCTTCCCTTGATGTCCCCAAGCTGTCCCTTGCTCAAGAAACTGCTACCTGCACCAGTAATCAGACTCAGTAACTTGCAGGCGTCCCAGCCTGCTTTGCTAGCTGAGTTTTTCTCCTCACTGATGGGATTATCAAGCACAATGCCAGTGTCTCCAACAAACGTTCACAGACACTAAACATAACTCAATAACCTGTGGAGCCTGTCATTCATTTTACAGCCAGGATTCAAGCTCTGGGGGTGAAAAGGGGGAAAGTTCACAAAGAGCCAGGGCTTTTCCTCCAGCCTTTCCAGAGCTGATTCACTCCATGCCTGGAGGAAAACAGTCATCCCTTATTCCCCACAACATGCAATTTTTGAAGCTTCTCTGAAATCAAATAATTTATTTTCCACAACTGCTGCTGCAGTACTGTCCTCAGTTTACCATTGTTCTTAGTCTTAGAGACTAACCAGCAGCTATCTGCTTACCACTGCCCTCTGCTGGGTGGAGTTGCTGGACTGTCCATTACTGCTAGTGGTAAATGGAGCCTCTTCTTAAGTTTAAGCAAGAGAGCCCTGTGCTACTGGAACAGGATGTCCCTGGTGTTGGTGTGATGTTCCAAGAGGCCACAGAGAGAGCTGTGATGCTCCTATGCAGCCAGGTGTTTCTGGCCCTATCATTCTGACCCAATAGAGGACATAAGAAGGAGAAAAGATAGGAATGGTGAGATGTGTATCCATAGCAAGTTGGGATGGTAGGCCCCTTTGCCTGCAGAAAGGGAGGCGGAAATGGCTGAAACTCTTGCTACCTTGTCACCTGGACATTTAAAGGGACCCTATTCCAGACCCTTCTGAAGCCAGAGCTAAGAGGGCATCATGTCCAACCTTGACTCTTTCCATATAGCATATCCCTAGGAATTTAAAACCTTAATCCATTTCCCAGCCTCCATTCTTCCTGTTAGTCCTCCACTATCAGGATCCCGTTTATTGAACCCAGGCCTGCCAAGTACCCAGATGACACCCTTAGCTCCAGAACCAGTACCCCAACCAACACCATTAGTACTAAGGCCTTACAGAGCCACAGCAGCCATGCCCCCGGCACCTGATTGGCTGGACAAGCATCGTTTTCATTGGATACTTGGGTTATAATGGTCTGGATTCAGCAATGCGGAGCATACCAGATTCCCTCTGAAAATGGAATCATCAAATGCTATGTCCCCTTTCTAATTTCCTTTCCCAAGCAGCTCTTCCCTCCCAATTCCTTGTACAACTAGCAAGGGCATACCAGAACACCCACTCCTCTCTCTCCCAACTCCCTAGCAGCTGCGTGTTCAAGACATTAATGATCCAGAGAAGGAAAAGAAGAGCATGTTCATGAAACCCACAGATGATACTAACTTGAGAGGAGATGCAAAGAGTATGGAGGCCAGAAAAATAAGAAGTTCTCAAGATAAATTAGAAACATCAGCAGAAAAATTGCAGCATAAGATTTGCCTTGGAAAAACTGAAGTTAATGTACCAAGGAGAAAAACATAATCCCGAACACATATATTCAGTGGGAATAGACAGTGTGATATGGTGGCAACCAAAGCCAAGGTTATATGGTGTTTCATGCAGCGGCATCTCATCACAGAGCAGGGCCAGTGATAGTCCCACGTTACATGAACTGAATGCAATTGCATCAGACATAGCAAATTCATTCTGGACTCATTATTAGCAAAATAGACAATATGGAATCAGTTCAGAGAAGAGCTCCACAAATGAGGAGCAGGCTAGAAGGGTCAACTTTATACGAGAGAGAAAATTTAGAGCACCAGGAAGAACTACCTGAGGAGAAGAGGTATTATGGTAAACAAAGAGCCAAAGTAAGCAAGACAAACCGCATCCCTTGAAATGAGATCTGATCATGCACTAGCAAAAACACTGTGTGATGATTTTAATTGTATTTTCCTCTCTTCAACAAACCTTCTACATTACAACCACCTCATCAGATAGTCAAAAGCTGTTAACAAAAAAATCATTAATATTTTTCCTATTATGAATTTTTGACCAGCATTACATGGGACATTTACAAACTAGATGAGACTGAACAGTAGCTAATATGCACAGAGGACGGTCCTGGATTGTTTGGGCATGTATCTAAGGACCTAAGTAGCTCTTTTCAATTCCTAGCTTCTATGTTGTTCCCATCTGTCCCCACTACGAAATTGCAAAATAGTCTTAATTTCTGCCAACCTAATTTGAAAAGGCTCCAGAATTTACAAGTGCTCCAAGGGTGCAACTCTGACTTCCTGACAGCTGCTTCAGAGTACATAGGTAGACAAATGGGTGCACTGGCTATAGCATGAAGCTACCAGAGTGTTATTATATATACAACATCTAGAATCCAAACAGAATACATGGCTGAAAACAGCAGGGTTTGTACAATACTGTAGCTAATTTTCAAACAGCCAGGGGACAATGAGAAGTCATTTTTGCTACTTTTTATTGCCTGAAATAGCAGCTTAAAGAGTTGGCACCAGATTCTCACAGTTGGTGTAAATTAGTAAAGCTCCTTTGGCTTGGAGTTATGCCAAATTAAATCAACTGAGGAGCTGGTCCATTACCTGTATGTTCACCTCTCCCAGTTTTCTCTGCATTTCTCTGATTTCTTTTCTTTTGTTTTTTTATGGTCTCTTCTGGTGGCAAAATGCAAAACGTAATTGGCTTTTTCTAACAATAATCAATTTGTATAGCAGATTATCGTGCCAAAACACTGCTGTCAGGGCATCAGCAACTGACGTCAGTGTGCTTCATTAGCTAGCAGCTGATGCAGAGCCAATAGAAGGGGCACTGAAAGATTCAACACACAGTGGCTGTTTGTCCGCAGTTTCACGTCTGTGAAGTAATTCACTGCATGCAGCTGTACCTGCTAGGGCTGTAGTCTCATCAGATCTCACAAATAAAAAAGGGGTGGGGGCTGTTGATTTTTGTGGGCATTGGATCAGGCCTTAAGAAAGGAGGGGAAGGGGGAATTTAGTAAGTATTTGGATGGGAATACTACAAAGAAAAAATAGATTTGACAGGGGACATGTGCTGGTGATTCAGACGTAAGCATTATCTCAGGGTTAGCAATGACTCCATGTTCCCAGAATGACACCTGGGGACACTGTGCTCCTAGAGAGGTTATGTTCAGGATGAAACTAAAACCAAAGGCCTGAATGTTCCATGTTGCTAACTCACACATTTTATTGAAAGTCTTGTGATATTTGGCATTTTTATTAAGGCCCTAGCTCCTGGAATCATGTTGTTTTGTGAGACTCTCCATTTTCAATTAAAATAAAATTAAGTTTCTAGCTGACATGGTTGTAGAGAAAAACTGGAAAACATAACCTGAATGTACCCTAAAGGCTCAGACAAGAGGGCCAAGAAAAAAGGAACCACATGGATTTGTTTTAAAGATCTTGTGATTTTTGAGCCAAACAGTCTCATGATATTTGAACACTTGTAACTGGCAATGCTGCCACTTGTGCTCACTAAAGATTCTTTAGTTCTAGCTTCTTGGCTAAATTCCAGTAGCTGTAATTGTTACAGGGTTTATCAAAATATGCTCTGCAGTTAGTTTAATCTGATATTCTTCACTTTGTGTCCTAAAGTGGTGTCCTGTGTTGCAACGCATGAGTTGCAAACCACTTTGTCAGATGCAACAAAGTGTACTGCAGCCCACCTGAAAGCTTATGCCCGAAGAAATTTGTTAGTCTTTCAAGTGCCACAGGACTTCTGTTGTTTTTATGATAACAATGTTGTTTTAATTTTTACCAGACTCCATGAAAGCAGAAAGCACCTGTAAAGTTTTATTTCTCTTGTGTTCTAATAATGGTGTAGGTTGGAATTTTCAAAGGCCCTTGAAGGAGTCGCATTAAAATTCACTGGGACCAAAGTACTAAGTAGATTTCCTTTGAAACTCAATTTCAGACAAAGGGTCAAATTTGCAAAAGTGCTTAATAGATTTTGGAGTCCATGTCCCATTTTC
Organism: Podocnemis expansa; assembly: GCA_007922195.1. Classification (NCBI taxonomy): domain Eukaryota; kingdom Metazoa; phylum Chordata; order Testudines; family Podocnemididae; genus Podocnemis; species Podocnemis expansa. The sequence goes on from ML682014.1 coordinate 32,094,414, forward strand.
AAAAGTGACTTTGGCACCTGGGCCAAAAATTTCAAAAGGGAGTAGTGCCCTTGAATGACTCTATTTTGGGGTACCCAAATGGAGACACTTGAAAGGCGTCAGATTTTCAGAGGGCAGGGGCTTAGAGCTGTCTGAAGCGCTGGCCCTGTAAGGCAGGGTCTCAAACACATGGCCTGCGGGCCACATGCGGCCCCAAAGTTATTTCTTGCAGTCCACAGTGACATTATTGTTACTGATATCTGTAATATCATTGTATGAAAAGGTTTCAGTGGTATGGCCATCAGCCTGACATACTAGTCCTCATGTGGCCCTCTTGGTGATTTGAGTTTGAGACCTGTTTAAGGCATCTCTGGCTGGCCACTCAAAAATTCAAGCACCCAACTCACTTGTTCCTTTTGAAAGTCTTAGCTTTAGGCTCTTACATCAATTAGACCCTTTTCCAAACTGTTACCTGTTGGCTCTAAATGCATACTAAGGAGTGCAACACCAGTGACCAAAAATCTTCTCTTCTGCAAGATCTGGTTCAAGAAAAAATAGAGCAAACTGATTTAGTGACTTCTCCCCCCTCCCCACCCCCCAAACAAAGCAAAAAACAAACCTCTTCTGGGAGGCTGAGACTTTGGTGACAAAGGGAGTGGTCCTTATGTGTGAGCTCTAACACTCTTAAAAGATACTTCATAAGGGATGCACTGACACCCCTGTAATTCGGACAATGTTAGTGTGGGCCATTGCAATAGATTCAAGAGGCAGAGCCCCTAATTCACACCAATGAGTCCTCAGAGCAACTGAAGAATTGGTTCGACTCCTCAGAGAGCTGCCACATAGCAGTTGGGCTACTCCTGCATACACTAGTTATTTGTTGAAAGCAACCCCCTTCTACTTCCCGCCCCCATGTTTACTGCTGGGCTAGGGTAGCTGAAGGAAAGGGGGGGGGTAATGATTTGCCCGTTAAATCATGTTCTTCAGCAATAACTGCTGGCTTTTCTCTTCTATATCCGACATGGGTGGGGGAGCTCCATCTGTGCATGGAAAACAGAACTGCTGCTCTGTACAGGTGCCAAGGAAAATAATGCAAAAGGAGATTATGGGCCAGATCCTCCAAGAAACACACCATGATTTACACTTGCTGAGGGGCTGGCCCCATTCTGTTCCCCAGGGCGGCTTATTTAATGCTGAAAAAATAATTCAGGTCATTTTGGGCAACAGAAGGAACAAAACCCCCTTCCTATGCCTCCTCTTCCCTGCCTCATCTCGCTGCATAAAAAAAGCCACTTAGAGCAAAGTGGAAGTAATCCAGTGAGTGGGGGGGCATCTGTGCCAAGGTGTCTGCACCCTGCCCTGCAGTACAATGCCCTGTTCTGGTGAGGCAGAACAGCACTGGATGAAGGGAAGAAACAATCAGATCTCATTAGTTACCCATCCCCACCAGCTGAGACTCACTGGCTGCCTTCCTGGAGGCTGGGATTTTATCTCTCAGCAGCAGTTGCTCTGGTCACCCTCCTGTGCCATCATTCTCTTTGCCTCTGATGATTCAGCATGACCCTGGCAACCCCCTCTATGCTCTTCACTATCAATTCCCCCATGCAGGATTTCCTGCCTCTGAAAGGATGCTCGCATGGTTCAGCCTGTTTCAAAGTGCAGGAAAGGTTTTAATGCTTCTGTCCTAAGTGGGCTGGGCTCTGCCTGCCCCCTCCAGTCAGAGTACATACTATAGTGTAGAGATAAGTGTTTCCTCTTAACCACCAATGCTTTTCTGCAGAGCACCAAGGCTCTAACCTGTCAATTGTCTGGGCTGGAGTGAACCAGGACAGCATGAACTAGTTTGCTAATACAACTGTGTCAGACTGTGACACAGATTCCCAGAGTCAGCATCCCAGAAATAAAAGTATCTTCAAAGCCTTGACCAGATCTGCTGCATTTGGAAGCCTGGCAAGTGACTCCAATTGCATCCGTAAAGACTGTAAGTGAGAATCCTGGCACAAATGCAGTGAAGGGGAGGGGAGGGAGACGAGGACTCCTGCTGCCCTCAGTGATTGTATCTCCACATAAATGCCTCCACAGAGGGCTGATCCTTCTCTTGCAGGATCAGAGAAATGTCTCTCTTGCAGTCATAGGCAGTCTTACCTATGGGGTAGCCTGGCCAATTGCCCAGGGCAAATTCCTGGAAGGTGGGGCTGTGCTAGGACTGCCTGTTTTAAATCTCTCAGCCGCCTGCCTGGTACATGCTCACACGTGGGCCAAGGAGCGACAGTGCTCTTTCAGCTCCAGCCAGCCAGGTGGGGTGGGGGGGATGGGAGGAGATTAGGGTTTGGGCAGGTGCATGGGGCAGCGGCCCCGCTGAGGCCTGGGGGGCCCTGGCAAAGCAATGGGGAGGTGTGGGGACACTCCATCTTTGACTTTTGCTCAAGGCCCCAGAGTCACTAAGACCACTCCTGCTTTCACAGAGAGAGTTGAGAGCTTGGTGTGAGAATTCGGTTGTGTGGGAGTCTGGACATCTGACCTCCCTAAAGAAGATGACGTGGTTAGTGCTAAACCAGCATTGGCCGTAGAACCATAGAGATGTAGGGCTGGAAGAAGTCATCAAGTCCAGCCCTCACACTGAGACAAGGCCAAACAAATCTAGTCTATTCCTGACAATTCAGCAACTTCTGAAAAGAGCAGAGGAGAACTGCAGCGTTTTTAAAAGCCTGAAAGCCGCATGCTATCCCCCTCCAACCTGATAAACGTCCCTGGGAATCAGCGAGGTATGAATCTACACATGATTCTTTTCCCCCCAAGTAAAGTACTTTGTGATAGGTGAGCTCAAGGCCAGTCTTTACTAATACAAACCAAAAGCTACTGTCCTTTGCACAGAAGGTCACTCTGTCCCATGTGCAGGGAAGAGGCCTGTTTAGTACACAGTCATGATTTAGACGTGTGTAAGATCTGTTCTCACTGCTGCCTATAAGTGTCACCTCAAAATTACTACTGGATTTTGTGAACCCATATATATGGAAATGAGGCTGCATAGCCAAAACGGTGCGCAGGACAGGTGCATTGCAGATTCATCAAGCACCCGTCTTGCATAGCTATTCTTGGTAACATTAACTGGGCAGTCGGTTCCACTCAATATTAAAAACAAAAGTCCCAGGAATGTTAAGGCTCTGACATAAAATGATGAGACAAAGCCAAGAAATTAAGACCTAAGGCTAACAACTCTTCCTGAACTTGAGCAGGTTGGGGTTTTGTTTTTGTTTTTTTGGGGGGTGGGAGGAATGCAGACAGTCTGTCTGAATTAGAGACAGAGGGTCAGCTTGAACTTCACTTTCTGAGGAAGGACTCCCTTGCAGCCTGTCTACTATGTAAACAAGGCCTTGTTCATTGTTCCGAAGGGGTAGCCATGTTAGTCTAGTTCGGCAAAACAAACAAGGAGTCTGATGAAGTGGGATTTTCTCTCACGAAATCTCATGAGATAAATAAATGTGTTAGTCTTTAAAAGTGCCACAGGATGCCTTGTTTATTTTGTTGGTCAACGGAACTGAAAGCTGTTTCTGTGGGGGTCGCTCTTGTGGGGAATGTGTCACATCATTTTTATATTTCTGTAGCACTCGCAGTGAGAGCTCAGCACTGCCCCCAAAAGCCATGGTATGAAGAGCTCAGGCAGACAAAAGATTGGGAGAGGAAACAGGGGTACCATGAGGTAAAGTGACTTGCCCAGGGTGACAGCAGCTCAGTGGCAGAGTCAGGAGTGAAAACCAGATTTCTGGAGGCCCACTCCAGGGCCCTGTAATTTGGCTTTATCCACCCTCTGTGTGCTGTTTCCTAGAGTTTGAATCCTTACAAATACTCTGATTTGCTGTTGCAGTATGACTTGATCCCATGTTTTACACTCCCCTGCATATGTTTTCATCCTTTTCTGTAAGTTCCCCCTCTTCAAAGCATCAGACGAAGTGGGATTTTCTCCCATGAAAGCTTGTGCAATAAATACATCTGTTAGTCTTTAAGTGCCACAGGACTTCTTGCTTTTATTAGCAATACTATACTGTCCCAAGGAAGGGAAACACTGGTTTCAGGTAGGGTTACCAGATGCCAGGCAAAAGGATGACATGTTCTCCTTTTTATCTTCATGTCCTCCATCTGGCAGGCATTTTAAAAATATATGATTTTGTCTGGATTTTTACTTATAGGGGTTAAAGTATGCTGGAATGCCCCAAAACACCCTCTTTTTAGGGGAAAGCGTTGCAGGGCCCCCTAAAAAGAGAAGAATATTACATTAATGCTACATTTTCTCCATGCGTCCTCCAATGTTCTCTTTTGCATACTTCTCTGTTCTCCTTTCCATGCTTTGGTATCTAGTAACCCTAGCTTCAAGCGATATGTACAGTCCAGGAAACTATTTACTTCAGAGGGGCTGTTGCCAGTAGGTACTTGCTTTCTTATACTCCTTTGTAATTGCTTCTCTCTCTTCTCCCCACTTCCTAGCCTCACTTCTGCCCCTCCCTCCAAGTTCCTCAGCCTCCACACCCCTGCCCTAATGGAAGGGAGAGGCCCTGCTGTCCCCCCCCCCCCCCAGTCTTGTCACCAGGCAGTGAATTGGGGGGAAGGGGGAGGCAGACAAAGGCAATTTTGACCCAAGAAAACCTGAAGAGAAAGAACCACATTCACCTAGCAAGCACAGAGTGCACAGCCACTGGAAACAACTGGATGGGATGTGACTGCCCAAGAGGAAGGGGCCTTTCCCCAGGCCATGGTGGCCTGGGGAGCAGTGTCCAGTCTCCATGAAAGGTACAGTTGTTTCTATCACAAGCGACCCAGATGAACAGCAAAGCCAATGCCATTGAGCCTGCAGCTAACAGGGCTGCTCCCCACAGGCTCTCTGCCAGTTAGTTCCCCCTGGCCCTGCTATGCAGAAAGCAGCAGTGGCCAGCATGCACAGCATATTGCAGGATATGTGGTGGGAACTGAGACTTGGAGGTGAAAGGACTTCCAGGTAGAAGAGCTAGACAGCCTCAGCAGGAATGGGGATGGCGTGAAAAGCTTTCACTAGAAGTCAGAGGCAGCTGGCAGACTGCTAGAAATCCTGCCAGAAAGAAAGCAGCAGTGACTGGCCTCTGGGAGTGTAGTCTAGGGACAAGCAGGTAAGCTGATCCCAGCTGGTATTCAGACAAACCCATACCACCAAAGCACCAGAAACAAGGCCATAAAAGGGATTTACACCATCAAGGATAAATATAGCCCCTTGACTGTAATGAAGAACCTTACACTCTTGTTGGCTTCCCAAGGGGAGCCCAGCTAGTCACCACAAAGAGGAAAGTGCTGGGGTTATTGCTCCTATTCAAACTGCAGGAACAGAATAGCTCCCTATTGGGACTGGAGAGGGAGCCAGGCTTTTTCTTTCTCCCAGGTTTAACGGCCTAAAATAAAGAAAGGTTTGGACACATCTGTGTAAAGCAACATCCACAGTTACCATAGGAGGGATATGAAAAAAACCCATCCTGGATAACCCCCCTTCCTGTGTGAGGGCTTTAGCCAACTGCCAACTGAGGGGGCTTAAGAAGAAATTTTCCCTGCAGGCCATTATTCCATAATTGTCTAGTCAGGGATTTCTTGCACTTGCTGTGGAAGCCACTACACTGTCCACTTCCATAGAGACAGGATGTTGGACTGGATGGGCCACTAGTCTGTTTGGAAAGAGCAATTCATGTCTTCCTAGAAATTAGGGGCTCTTTGTGAGGGAGATCCTGAAGCAAGAGAGATTGTTTGGTCACCCAGCCAGCATGGCTCTTACAGCAGGGTGCCATGGCAGTTGTAGTCAAGCAAGCCACAATTAATTTTTGTGCTTTGCACAGTCCAAAATGGCACCTGCCATCTGACTACCCAAATGTGGTGCACATTAGGGTCATGCAGTGTGGAGGACACCATTTTGTTCTGTTAAGTGGTGTCCTCCACGTAGCTTGACCTGGCACATGTGTGGGTGCCATCTTGGGTCCTCAAGAGGAGCTGTATGGAATCATCTGATCTGCAGGCTGCCAGATGGACAATGCCCATCTGGTGGCATACAGGGCGTGCATAGCACTGAGCACCACACTAACTCTTCTGCATCTCTCCTCCCAACAAGCAACCCTTCATTGCCATTTAGAGCTGAGCCTCATCCAGCCTTCTCACACCCCCAACCTGCCAGTCAGTGCAGAGACGAAGCCCTGAATGGGACAGAATGTGACACATACCCAAGTTATCATTGCTGTGCTGATGTCACCTCAGGCACGCCACTGGACTGGTTCTCTGCGCACATTCATATACACACTGCATGACAAAGCTGACAGTGTGGACCTCTGTGAGCTTAGGCCTAGGGCAGATAAATGATTATCCAAAAAGCTGAACAACTCCAAAGCAATCTTGTCCACTATGGCTATTCCACAGGACTGATTTGGAAGTGATACATGATCAAGGCTTTTGAGAGTGAAGGATGACTCTAAGCAACACACAACTTGAGCCATTGAAAATCAAAGCTATTTAGGAATTCCAGAGGCACAGAAAACTTAAACTAATCAGCTCCTGATCCCTCTGTCACTTACACACACACACACACACACACACACTACTCAACTGATTCAATAGAAACTTGCTTTCAAAACAATATCTTCTGGGCAGAATCCTCCAATGCAGAATTTCAGGTGAAAGCACATTTTAACTGATGCAATCAACCACTGGAAATTAAAAGTTGCAAAGAAAGTGCTGGTGCTGACTTCATTTCAAACACTTTTTACTACATCGAGCCCCAGCAGCTCTCCCAATAACATTATCTCAGCTCCTTGAAAACTTGGTTAAATACTGTTGAATTTTAAAATGAGAATCCTCAAAAACCTAATGCATCTTGGATAAAAAACTGCTCCACCTTTTCTTCTCTCTGTGCAGCTTCCTTTTTTCCCCTTCCCTTTAGCATCTTGTTTGCAAATCTTTCTGGCACAGTGGGTAAACTTTCTGCAGGGACAGTGCTTATATAGAGTGGACACAGGTCTCTAGAAACAGCCAGGAAGAGCAAGCTGGAACAAATTCTCTAATAATAAAATGTCCCTGCACCCTGGCAGTGATGGAAGCTGCTAGTGTTTTTCTTTCCTGCCTGCCTTCAAAAACTTATCAGAAATTACATTTATGAAATTAAGAGCCACAAACCTTTCCCTAGCTGGTGCTGCTAAGAATTCTTAAGCCAGATACAATGGCAAACCAAATTATCACTAACACATGCAAAGACAGAACAAGAATATGGGTTAAGAAGCAGAAGCCAGACAGAGCAGACAAATGGAACATAAAGGGAATCAAGACAATAGCTTGTTTTCACACTAGAGAAGTTACCAACCCAATGTGCAGACTTCTGAGTTTGATTTGACTGCGTTGGCTCTGCTAACCAAGAGCAGGGATCCCCATGCTGAAAGAAAATACGCCACTCAATTTGTGTGAGAGCATGTTTCCCAAAAGGAGTCACATGAAGGGAACTGAGAGTGGTAGTGGCCGCTGTATATTCTGTCTCTTTTGCTCCCCCCAAAACCTTGCACAGGAATAAAGAAAATGCATCTTGGATAAAAACTCAGGCAATGAGCTACTCTGGTATAGCCTGGAGAGATTTCAGTTTATTCTTTTACTGCATCTTCTGGCAAGTTAATGACCTGAGCCTAAAAGCACCCCTCTGAGGTTGAAAGTATCATTACCCCTCAGATGGGCAAACTGAGGCACAAAGCGAGTAAGTGACTTATGCACAGTTGCATAGCAAGTCCAATGCAGAGCTGGGAACAGTACCCAGATTTGACTGCCACTTCTACTCTCAACCAGAAGGCCAGTTTTCCTTGTCCTGCAGGGAAAGAATACAATGTTACGTGGCACCACATAACAGGTTTTCACAGGTCATTCCAATGTCCAAATGATCCTGTGAGGGGCCTCTTGAAAACAAATGTGCTACATTGTTAAATATCCTGCTAACAAGAGAGATTTAATTGGCAGCTATAACACACACACTGTTTCAAAGAGACTGGTAATAATACTCATCCCTTAATTTCTCCTTGCAATGATTCTAGGTCACACTGTGGTTTTGGGGACTTTGTTACTTGTATTGCCCACATTAATATTTCAGCACCTCACAGGTGGTACACTGTGTGACTTTCTGAGCTATGACCGCAGCCTAAGTAAGGTTCACCCATGTTAGCTTTTCTCCACCTAGCATGGCTAAAAAGAGCAGTGACGATATGGGAGTGCTTACCCTGGCACAAACCCGCCTAGGGACATGCCGTACCCACATTGCTGTCCTATGCTGTAGTCCAGGCCGGTGCATCTTCACCACTTCTTTTAGCTAGAACAAGACTGACATAGGTGTCCCTACCCCAGCAGCAGTTACACCTCCAGTTGCAGTGTAGATGGACCCACAGGCCTGTCAAAACTTTAGGGAACTGCTACTATCCATGGCTTACAGATTAGGCTCTGAGGCACAGGACTAACAAAGTGACTTGTTCAAGGTCACACAGGAAGTATGTGATAGAGCCTGCTCTTGAACACAAGTGTCCCAAATCCTAGACTAGGCCCTTAATCCCTGGACCAGCCTTTCTTGCTCAATATTGTCTATGAATATTGCATGGCCCTGACATTTTCCACCTGTCCCCCCCTTCATTTCACTGTAGACCCTTCCTTCTTCCAGTGTCTGCATGTAATCGGAACAATCCAGTGTCCTCTGTGCTCACAGCCTCTCTCATCCACAAGGGCTAAACAGCCCGTGTGTTGAATTTTTTGGCTTTGATGGGGCAGGTCAGTTTCCCTTATGTTCAGTTCCCTTGCTCCAACAAATCACAGCACACTGACCATCGTACTCCACTTGGGGGAGGAAAGAAGTTCTCATCCTTGTTTCTGGAACGGGCTTGCAGACAACTCCTCCCAAAAATTGTCTCATTGCACAATTTATGACAGCAGCGCTGGTACCCTTACAGCAGTGTTTCCCAACCAATATGCCGTCAGGCTTCAGCAGGTATGCTGTGAAATTTTTTTGAAAAACTACTCAGAGTTCTGGATTGGTCATGAATATTCATGAGTTCATTTGGAGACTATATGATGATGCGCCTCAAAATAATGAAAGGTTTCAAGGTGTTCCATGGCAGAGAATAGGTTGGGAACCACTGCCTTACAGCACAGGCTGACATCTGCTCTGGTACTCTCCAGCCATGTGGGTCAGGCACTGGCCTGGAACAAGACAACCTGCTCTGCTGCAGGCAGAACAAGGATTTGAACCAGAGGCCCCCATAACTCAGGCAAGTGTGTCTATACACATATGGAGTCCCATTTTATTCAACCCCACACGCATCCTGAGGGTGGGCTTTGAGGGCAGAACATGATGCTTAGTTACCCATTCAGTGTGGATGCATGAGACAGAAAATGGGTCTGCCTGTTCTCTAGCGTTGGCTCTGGAGTGCTAATGACTAGACTAGACTCTTCACGCACACTAAGGTCTTGTCCACACTGCAGTTTACAGCTACGCTCTGCTTACCTCATTGCACCTGCTCTGATGCAAACCCCTCATGCAGCCTTGCTGTCTCTGATACTTGCACCTCACACTATTAAACCAGAGTTTGCTGCTCCAGTGCAAGTGAGCCCCAGTCCTGCCATCTGGTCCGTGGGAGAACACTTATGCCACCTGGAGCTGTGTACAGGCACAGAGGTTCATCTATATGGATCCAAATGCAGAAATAGGGCCCAATATGAGCAACGACAAATCTGGACACTAACAAGGGGCGGGTCTGTGTATTTTCTGCTTAGACGCTTTTCAGAGCAGAACCACATTTCAAGCATTGGTGATGCCCTGCTGGTGTCTTTAGTCTCCTTTCTATTTTTTCTTCAGAATATTTTTATTACAGATATACGACTACTTGTAAATCCAGATATTAAGCTTTGATTCTTGGAATTAATGGGTGTGGGGAAGATTCGTCCAGTGCTGCAGATGGGACTGCAGAGGAGTTCTAGTAAAACCACACTAAAATGGAAACACAAATTAGCAACAGTGGTTTGGCCAGGAGGTTTTCTTCCTTTGCAATGTATACAGGGAACCGCAGGAGTAGCGTACTACTGTAAATGGGGCATGGGGACAATTGTTCATTTAATGTGCAAACTAACTGTGGTGTGCCATGTGGGTTGCCCTGGTCATTTGGATGTTTCTGTGTATCAGGGGTCTCAAACACATGGCCCCTAAAGCTATTTCCTGTAGCTTGCAATGTCACTATTGTTACCAATATTGTTGTATGCAAAGGTTTCAGTGGTGCAGCCCTCAGGCTAACATACTAGTCCTCATGCAGCCCTGCACTAGTCCTCATGTGGTGATTTGAGTTTGAGACCCCTGCTGTATATTGAGTGTGATGACAAACTAGATGGAGTCTATGCATAGTTTTAGTATCTTTCTTCAAAAAATCCAAAGGTTCAGTCTGCTCTGTGTCTCCAAATGTGCTAACAGAATTGTTTTAAAATGTAATTCCTGCTAATATAACTTAGACCATGTATAATATAATATTAGTTATAACACAGTAGCACCCATCAAGCCCCACTGTGTTAGACATAGTATAGACACATAGTCAGAGACAGTCTCTGCCCTAAAGAGGTCACAGTGAGATAGATGAGACAAGAATGGGAGGGGAAACTGAGGTACACAGCAGTGAAGTGTGTGGACTCAGGTCACACAGCAAGTCAGCAATCGAACCAGAAATAGAGTCCAGGTCTGCTGAGCCCCTAGCCACTGTGTTACCCACTAGACCATGCCACTTTTCATACAAATGAACCCTAATGTAGGCCATAGGTTTGTGGTGCAGACAAACTGTGCCAACAGGAACAGTTTTTAAAAATCACATTTTAAAACAGTTTCTCCAGGCTCATTAACACACCAGCCTAGATAGTGCCAAAAAGAATCAATGCAAACAATTGGCATGACAGAAATTTACAGGGCCCATTTGCAGCTTGGCACAAAGATTTAGCTGCACTCCACCCAACCTTGTTCCTCAGAGGCAGGGCACTCTTTTGCACACACTGTCACTTTAATTACAGTAATGTTAAATGAATTTAGTGTGGGACTGACAGCCCAGAAGACTGAGGGGCTAGATTTAATCACAGAACAGGCCCTAGAGCAGTGGCAGTGGCAAATCAACTTTTCCCCTCACCATCAAGCCATTCTAGGGATCAGACAGTAAGTTCAGTCTCCATACACCCTTCATTTCCTCAGCTCTCTGTTGAGATTGCCAGATACAACGGCAAGCTCTGTGCTGTGGAGACCTGTCCACTAAGAATGGGGCAGACCTACCAGCTCATTTCACAAAGGCCACCAAACACCTTTCAGAGGGTAATGGCTGTTGTCAGTGGATCCAACTAAAACTAATTACACCCTTTATCTGGGGTCTGCCTGGGCGCTGTGAAGAGCTCTGTCACAGGGCAGTGTGAGTTAGCTGGTACATTGTGAATATACAACCATCTCTCCCCACCTTACACACACAGGGCTGGGTCATTAACTCATGACATTTAGCACAACAGAACACACCTCTATTACTTGAGCTAAGAGAGTATCTTCATTAGCTGTCAGTTGCAGGATCTGGTTACCCTGGAGTGGACCTGCTAACACATTCTTTGCTGTATTTTACACACACACACACACACTTGGTTTTTACATATTTTAGTCAGATCCTTGCCATGAGTAAAATAGTCAGCAACTCAGCTGGTGTTAATGGGCACCACTCTGTGGACTTCAGTGGAGGGTCACTATCACATCAGCAGACAATTCAGCTGTGGGAGTTTGATTTAATATCCTCACCTATATCCTAAAGGCAAAGGAACAGATTTTCGAGAGGACCTCAGTCCATCTGCTGCTTTTGCACAGTGACTTTTACTTGCACAATTATTTGCATGAACAAATTAAGGGGTTTGCACAAATTATAAAAATCGAGACTAGGTTTGCGAACCTGGTTCAAAATGCTAGTTAATTTTTGGCTTCACACACAGTGGAAATTACACACTGATCTCCGCCCTCGGGTCTTGTTTTGTTTGTTTCCTTCATTAGAAAGAGCCCGGGATTATCTGCACAAGACTGGAAGGTTCATTGTAATTGGTGGAATCATCTCACCTGTACATGACTCCTATGGAAAGCAGGTGAGTTGATCAGATTCTTGCTCTTTCCTGTGTGCTATTGGCAAACTAACCTGCAGGAAGCTGGAAGTGCATGTGAATGTCAGGAAGAATTAGCTCTCTGTGGTTCTAATTAAATGAACACCCTGGGGAGTGAGAGTTTGCTGGTTCCAAAACCGAGCCTGAGGCAGAATGAAATCTTATAGCTCTGCTGATGCCAGAGTAAAAGCTGTAAGATGATATCCCAGTAATACCACTGGTAAACTTGATGTGGGGACAGTAGTACTACACACTCTTATGATTTTACCATGAGTCTAGCGTTTCTCTTAAAGAAGCAACTCCTAGAGTCATGTGATTACACAAAAATCCCAGCTTTCCTTTAATCCTCCCCCCTCCCCCAGTTCGTAGCCTTCGTAGCTACAAAGGAAAGCTGGAAAATGTGAACCCTAATGGTGTGAAAACCGGAATGCAAATGATCTTTCATAAATCTCATTTTTAAAGTTACTCTCGTAGTTTTGGGGGCTAGGGTCATAATTTAGGAATGTTTGGTTTTGACAATACTGGTCTGACAGGAGGGGAACAGGGAGGGGAGGCATGAAAATCTCTATCCTCGAACTGCAGAAGCTTCCTTCTATCTGAAAAGACTCATAAAAAAAAAGTGTTCCTATTATTTGCTCTCAGGGCCAGGAGAGATTCAGAGAGAAGAGATATTCTTATGATGTCTTATAAACTGCTTGGTTCTGCCCTCTGAATCTGGGCAAGACGCAGAAACCTCCGCCCTATGCCAATCAGTAACAGTGATGATGGGTCATCTGTTGGGGTGTTGATGGGTTCACCTTCAAGTTAGTGAGCCTATGTCCCTGTAGTGAGATCTTGGACTGGATTTTGGTAGGGAAATCACAGAACTGAAGCAGGTCCCAGTTTAAAGGAGGCCTGGATGTTGTACAAAGAAAGCTTTGCTGATTGTTCCCACATCCTCTCTTAGTTACTCTTCTCTTTCAGGGCCTGGTCTCCAGCCGACACCGTCTGACCATGTGCCAACTGGCTGTCCAGTCCTCTGACTGGATCAGGTGAGGTAGCACATGGAGTATTGCTGGTAGGGATATACTGGGAGACTTGAGAAAACACCACACCCCTTTTATGAGCAGAACCTGTAGGAATCCAGTTACGAGTCACATCCACCAGCTCAGGGGAAGGTCAGGTAGGACCGAGCTTGGAAAGAATTTTCAAAGGTCCTCATCTCAGAACCAGCAAGTGGTAGCCAGGGATGTTTATCAAACATTCCTACTGAGGGAGTTCAAATCAAAGCTCCAGTCAACCTTGCATGCTGCAGCTGATGACAGACACCCTTATCAGCTAAGGATGCAGTGTGTAATTAAAGGAAGCCTTCCACTAATTACCTTAACTATGCACCAGAAAAGTTTCCGCCATTATAATTTGCATGGAAAGAGCCTGTTTTAATAGTGGCTTATTGTGAGCATGCATGTATGGACGAGGAACTCAGCAGTTTTTGTAGGTCAGAGCAAAAGCGTGTTCTTCACACAAGGAGGGACAGAGAAAACAGGAGGCTGTTGAAAAGAAAGGGCATGAACAAACACTCTGTGGAGGAGAACAGGAAGGGGAGAGAGGTACAAGCATCAGAGGGAATGGCAGAAAGAAGGGCAAGAAAAGGACTGACAAAGCACACAGTGGTCCGATCCAAAGCCATTGACTTCAGTGGGATCACTGGCTTTGAATGAGGACTGGAAACAGCTGGATAATATAGACAGATACATGGAGAGACGTCAAGTTGCATCAAATGACATACAAGCTATGAAGAGTTCCAAAGGGGCAGCCGTGTTAGTCTAGTTCAGAAAAAAAAAAAAAAAGCAAGGAGTCCTGTGGCACTTAGACTAACAGACATGTGAAAAATAAATCTGTTAGTATTCAAGTGCCACAGGACACCTTGCTTTTTTTAAGCTATGAAGAGGTTTCAGTGGATGATTGTGACTGTGAGTGCGTGTCTGTCTGGAATGTGTGTCTCACACAGCGGTGAGCATCTGGCTGTTTGTGCAGGCTCAGAGTGATGTTTTTATTACTCATACTGTGAGTGTCAGTCCCACGAACACAGACCCTAATGAAGAGCAGACAGAGATGACTTTTAACATAGCACAGGCCAGACAGGTCTGTAAGTCTAACTTCAGTACTAGGCAAACTGGTTGAAATTATAAGGAACAGAATGACCAGAAATATAGGCGAACATGACATTAGGCAGAGTGTTTTTAATTAGTGAGATCATGTCTGTGAGGTGTGTGAGGAAAAAAAAAATCTCACTCTGCTGCTAAGAAACATCCCAATTTAGCAGCTCATTAAGTTTTCAAGTAAGCTCAGACTGCAGCACTGGAGGCTTGCCTTTCACAACCTGGTGTATAGAAGAGGGATGGGAATTCCTGCACCCACATTCTGCGTGAGACAGGCATGAAATTTCTTTGCCAGAAAAGTCCCTGAGAACCGCCAGGAAGGGATTAGCAATTCATGGAAGCTCAGGGGCTCTCAAAACGTCTGAGAAATTGAAAGAAAAGAAAATGTAGAGGAGTTTCCCTGCAAAGGGAAAAAGGCTCAGTGAAGGAGCAGTGTGGGAAGTGTTTCATGTGGAAAAAAAACGACTGGTTTGCAAGCCACAGTAGCTTCCCCAGCCATGTGCACATGATGCATGGTGCCCGCCAGTGGCAGGGCAAGAGGGGCAGTTTGCCCCAAGCCCCCCATCTGAGAGGGCCCCCAAAATGAGTTGTTCATTTGGCATTTTATTTCAGTTCTGCTCCCAGTTAGACATGTTGAGGTTAATAAGGATGGCTCCGGGCAGCAGGGTCCCTTCCTGGCCTCTACACTGTGGTAGAGAATGGTGGGTGGTGAAGGACAGAGCAAGATTCCCATGCAAACCCTCTTTGTTATGTTCTCTGCTTCTCACAGGGTGGACCCTTGGGAGTGCTACCAGGACACCTGGCAGACAACCTGTAGTGTGCTGGAACATCACCGGGATCTGATGAAGGTGAGGCTAGCAGGAGAAGAGGTAGAAAAGTGGTTAGACCTGTGCACCAGTGTACAATCAGAGCATTTCTCTAATAGCTTTGATCCTCAGCATTGTCAGAGTTGATTTCAGGGTCAGCAGTAACCAGTGCAGCACAGGTTTCTCTCTCTTTCTGACTGAGTTAATTATTCCAACTCAAGCTATACTCAACAGACTAGTCCTTAGCTATGGAAAAACAACACGGAGCTACTGAAGCTGAGTGAGTAACCCAAGCTCAGGTTCTGACTCAACACAGGTAGATGAGATAGAATATTGCACATGTGCAGATCCACCTCTTGCAGCTGGAACCCCAAAAAGCCAGGAGTCAGATCTCTAGGATTGGGTGCTTATATCATCATCAGACAACACAGTACAGACTGCATGTTGCAGCAAACGATCCAGCCCAGATCAACACACCCACACTCTGACAGGCTAAAAATACCACCTCCAACAAGAAGGTAGGTGGACACAACAATTAAAGCAAAACCTTGCTGCTTGCAAAATTGTTACTGGAAGGGATTCCGAACAGCTGCCATTCCTGGAAACTGAACGGTTATTCAGACCAGAAAATAGGAAAGGCTACTAAAAAAGCATCAAGGCCTAAACTCCAACAACCTCCAAACAGAGATAGCCACTGTGCCTGCCCTAGCAGGTCAGGCAAGGGTATTAGGGCTGGTCTATACAGGAGGTGACAAACTTACCTGTCCTGGAGTGCCCCCTTTGGCGACTCCTGGCATTGCAGCCCTTCTGCCTCCTCTTGACATCAGCACTTGCATGGTCTGTTTGGCCAGGTTCTCCCATTCCCGGGCATCAACGTCCTGCACCATCAGTGCCCCACATGCTGTTAGTCACCAGTAGGGTTTCCTCCACCCCTTCTGGGGAATACTTTTATTTCACTGTCTCTTCAGAGTATGGGCATTCCCAGATGTCTCTCAGCAGAACCAAGCACCACTTCAGTCTTTCACCCCATATTTGGGTTGAGCTTTTATCCCCTTCCTGAGTCTGTTAGGACAGAAACCCACCCAGCTACCACTGTTGGGGTCTTATCCTTTTGCAACAGGAGTCTGCTCCACTCCCGTAGCTCTGCTATGTCCCTGCTGTCCTTGGTCACATGCCATAGCTCCCTTCTCTCCCATGAATCTCTTCTCCCCATGGGGCCTCTTCCTTACTGCTCTATGACCCTGGCTTTATGAAGGTCACCCTGCTTTTCCCCAGCTGAGTATGCCCACAAACAGTATGAACACACTCTCCAGGGGCCACTGAGTGGGCTAAATGAGCCTTCAGCCTCTCCTATTAACCTTTTCAGTACTGGTGTAGAGGGGTTATACACACTGCAGAGGGGTTACTCAGGAAGAGCTGTGGCACTTTAAATTCTCTTAATGTGAATTAAGGTTCACATGTAGACTAGCCCTTGCAGTCAGGAGTTCTATAAAAGGAGATTAGAAGGAAGTGGAATGAGTGCTGCAAATGACATGATTTAATCCACCTTTGGAAAAGGGCAAGAACAAACTCTCAGCACTGTGTCTACTCCAGGAAGACACTGAGCTTCTGTACCCTGGGGAAAAAAAAAAGGTGATTTCTCAGGACATGCACGAGGCCTAGGCTGCAGTGGGAGCAAACTCATAGTTAAGTAGACATGATCATTGCTGCCTGCATAGTCAATCCACAGAAGAGAGGACATTTGAAAAACAAGTGAATGAAAAACCCTCTTAGTCACCTAACAAAATAAACCCCATGGACGAAACCAGACTCCACTGCCCCTAAGGAATGATTCACATCAACTGAAAATTTCAAGGGCATCTTGAGTGCTGGGTAAACCCCAGAGAGTGTGTGACACAGTGAGTGAAAACCCTGCACTGGTGCAGGCAGAAGTGGGAATGAAGGTCACATACCCTGAATAGAAATGGGACTTTTCATTACCTCCGCAGCTAACAACCTCAGGCTACTTCCTATATCTTCCAGACACTGCAATGGGGAGATGGGTATTAAAGCTGCTCTGAGGCCTGGACGAAATGGACAAACAGGGTAGTGATCAAGTGGGCAAAGAAGAGACAGAGGAGGAACCAATGAAACAAACAGAATTAAGGAGAAAAGCACAAGACTCAGCCTGCCACTTGCCTATCCAGTGCCAGAAAGGAAAGATTTACAGTCATCTTAGCAGGGGCAGATTTTGAGGAAGCATCTGGAAAAAGAGAGGCTGGAAGCTTTAGGAATTTAGACAGGCAGCTTTCATGAGGGGCAGAAGTGGGAGAAAGCATGGAGGCATTTTTAGGGAGAAGCTGACGGGAGGGATTGAGGTGGCATCAGTGGCAGAGAGATGGTGGGTGTCAACACCTCACTGGGGTGGATGGGTTGGGGGGGGGGGGGGAATGGAGACGGCCTTAAAGGCAAAGACAAGGGCCTCGGGGAGAAGGGGAGTCTTTGGAGGAACACAAGGAGAGTAGTGCTGTGGCAGTGAGTGTCAGCTGTAAGACACTGGCTGTAGCTGTCCTCCACTGCTCAGCACCAGAGAGAGCCCAGCTGGAGTACTGTGTCTAGTTCTGGGTGCCACACCTTAAGAAAGATGTGGACAAATTGAAGAGAGAGCCAAGGGGAGAGCAATGAAAGTGATAAAAGATTGAGTAAACCTGACCCATAAAGACAGTTGACAGATACTGGACATGTGTAATCTTGGAAATAGACAGCTGAGAGCACATCTGATAATGGTGTTCATATACATGAAGAGCTGTTATACAGAGAAAACTGAGCAGTTGTTCTCAATGTCCATGGAGGGTAGGACAAGAAGTAGTGGGATTCATCAACAGCAGGGGAGATTTAGGTAGCAGAAAAAATTGTCTAACTGGTTCAGCTCTGGAATAGGCTTCTGAGGGGGTTGTGGAATCCCGCTCACTGGAGGTTTTAAAGAACAAGTTGGATGAGCAGCTGTCATGGCTGGTGAAACCTTACTTGACCACACCTCAGCGTAGGGCCTCTTGAGATCCTTTCCAGCCCTACATTTCTATGATTATATGACCCTAGCAGCAGCAGTTTGATGGTCTGAGGGAGACAATGTGGCTGGCAGCAAGGCCGGGGGGACAGATTACAGTAGTTGAGACACAAGATGATGAAAGCCTGAACAAGAGCCCAGGCAGGCAGGCAGAAAAGGCTGAATATCAGATCCGTCTCACACAACAGTGCTTCCTACTGCTGTTCTGCCCCTCTGGGTCTTACTAGCCCCTGTGCCATGGAGCTAAACTGAGGGGAGGAGACCCCAAATCCCACCAGTGCTGGTGTTACCTTGAGAGAACATTCTGGGAACAAGACAGGTTGTTCTGACTCATTTCAAATCCACCCTCCAGTCAGATGAAATTTCTATGAAGGTGCCCAGTCCTCTGAAGGGAGGTGAGAGGCGTGGATGCCTCGGTAGGCAGACATGAGGGAAAGGGATTATAGCAAGAGCTCAGGGTGGGGTGGTTTCCTTCCCCTGCCAGCCCCCAACTCCATTAACATTCCTTTTAAGTTGTTAGCTAGCAGGGCAGAAGCCATCACGTGATCCTGCAGTTAATGAGGCCCCATCTGTTCACTTCTTGCCTCCCGTTTGGAAGGGAGAGGAAGGAAGGAGGAAGTGGAGTTGGCTCAGGAAGGAACAAGCTTTGATGCAAGACTGTGCTGAGTGCAGGCCTTATTTTGCTGTCATTCTCTCCTAGAGCAGGGTGAGTTAGCAATATCTGAGTCTTTTCCTGGGCAGCGACATGGGGCTGGGAGCCCACAGAGGAGCTGACTCTGTGCAGCTCGAAAACAATGTTTAAAGTCTTCATGCGTTTTTCAGAAGTGTGCTCAAATCTCACCACAGTAGCAGATTGCTCACACTCAGCCAAATCAAGAGCCAGCTTCCCTGTTGCTCTCAGGATTGTGTCCTGATGGGGGAATGCATGACTCGAGGGACTGGCAGTTCAGCCCTTCAACTCTGGGGACTGGCTCCAATCCAGCCCAATTTAACACTTACTGAAGCCACACATTCACAGTGGTCTTCATGACATGACTCTGGAGATCCCAGTCCAGCTCCTGGTGGGCAGGCGGCTGCATCACAAAACCCACCTCCAGTTAGCACTAGTTAGAAGCCACTTCATCATACTCAACAGGGGAGATAAAAACTAATGGGCCCATGAGGCTGAACGCTCCTCTCCCTCTCAGAGATGGTCATGGGGACACTCACATAGGACTATCACCAGCCAATATCCATGTTGGCAGATGGCTCAAAAATTGAATGTGCTGTGAAGATTGAATTACCTAGAGCCAGTCTCCACCAATGTTCTCTCTAATTTTTTGTAACCTGTGTGTGCAAAAAATTTCTTTGTGCAAATTTTTGGAACCAGTGTCCAAATCTGTGCACACTGTTGACATTTTTTGTGCGCACTTTATTTTGTTGCATGTGCGAGTTTTACAATCTTTGTGTGCACACACAAGTGCACAGCTTAGAGGGAACATGGGTCTCCATGGAACAGGGGCAGGGCACATGAACATGGCAGCCTTTTCCTCTACCAACTTTATGGTGTGAGTAGAGAGAGTTTTTTCAATTCCCCAGGGCTGTAAGTCTGACACTAAAGTCACTTTAAAAGAACAGAGAACATTGGGCTCTTTGTGTGCTTGAACAGCAGAAGGGAAAATTCTGAGTTACTAAGGGAAGAAAAACTGCAAAATATAAAATCAGCCTTGCACAATTAATTGTCCATCCTGGACACCAAAATCTACTGAGCTGTGATTAATTATAATAGATAATCTAATGACACTTTACCTGCCTGACAAAACATTACTCAGCTCATCAGTGGGTGGGTAGAAAGCTGATATAAGATCTGTGTGCATGTGGACGGACGTCATCTCTAGTGACAACAGTGTCTCCCCGCTTGCTTAGCTTTGGTCTTCATTTTATACCTAAGCACCCAGGAAAGAAATATCTGAAGCCATACAATCATCCTTGTGTATTCACCTTGAGAGTTAAGGGAGCCATCAACTATATAGGGCTAAACTGGAGGGGGCTTTGGGGTTGATATTCTGTCAATATCAGTTTTTTAATTGTATCCTTATAGTGTTTGTGTACAGATCAAGCAGTCTCATTTCACATACTAGAAATCATTCTGGTTGGTACCCTATTTATGGAGATGCTTAAGGTATGCTAAGCAAGCTCCCCAGCCCGGGTCTACAGATATTGGTTACAGGTGCTCTAAAAATAGCTAAGTGGAGACCACTTTCCAGATGTGCTTCAGGTTTGAGCTTGGTATTTGAAGCTCTTTCCTTTGCTGCATTAGATCCTAGGGCCCTTTCTCATTTTACTGGTTGGGAATGGAAATCATGAAATGAGGATGGCTATGCCTCATAGTAAAGCCTAGGAACTGTTGTTAATTTGTTAGCTCTAGTGCTGGCTATCAGGTTAGAGTGAGAGATCTATGGATGTGTTTCTGGCTCTGGAGAAGTTGCATTCCTGACTCCTCATTTCATTTCTACCCTAGAGAGTAACTGGCTGCATCCTCTCCAATGTGAACACACCTTCCATGACCCCAGTGATTGGACAGCCCCAGAATGAGTCTCCACAACCCATTTACCAGAACAGCAACATTTCCAACAAGCCCACTGCAGGTAGGTCTCAACAGAGGGAATTAAGCTCTTCAAATGAAGAGTAGGCAAGCCTGTACACAGGACCCACCTAAAGTCCCCAAACCTGTTCTCTTGGAGATGGGGAAGGGGAAATGGACCTGTCCAAGGAACAATAAGTGAAGGTTTCAGTTAAAAGTCTGTATGGCTCCCAAATGTATAATTTGAGTGATTTGAGATGCCAGACCATTGCAATTCAGCAATATTTGCAATCAGGTTAGGAAAAGGCAACCTACCTGGTACTGGGTCCATCTGCTATCTTCTCTCTCCTTTCCCTATTCTTGATGGTGGGTCAGCTGGGGACATATTCGTCCATCAGCTTTCGATGAAGAGGTACTGCCATGTGAATTTGACGTCTTCACAGCAATTGCTCACCACAAGTTGAGAGAGACTCATTTCCTTCATCCTTCACACCATTCTGATCACTGTGCAGGTTTGGAAGTTAAAGTTCAAGAAAGTTCTTCATTCCTTAGTTTCTTAGACACGTTCCTTAGTCCCTGAATTGCATCACCTTTTTGTTGAGGCAAAAAGTTCACCAGTTTAAATACGAGAGGTTTTTTACGCATCACAACCAAGTCTCTAAATTGCTAGAGGCAGTGGACAGATCTGGAGTTTGTTAGTCAGACATGGAGCCTTCCCCTCTTGAGGAATCTAGATCAAAAGAGCAGTGAACAGAAGTGATCATGACTGGGAGCCCATGTATAATGACTTCACTGGCAGAGTCCACTTGAGTGTTCACATAGTTGGCACTGGGAGCAACATGGGGAAAAGAAAACGGACCATGGAGACTGAGCTACTCTCCAAAAGTGGTTTCTTTGGGTTCAAATTATGGCATATGGGCAGAGAACTGGGAGAAAGTTCATACCCCCTTGTCTGTGCTGTACCTGTTCTGTGACTGAATAGGAGGACTTCAGTTTCTAAGAGCTGGTACTCTGGCACTAAACCTACATGAAAGCGGTATCTTAAAATTGCCCCCAAGCCCCGGTCTGATTCTTAAACATGGTGGAAGTGCAATTTCATGCCTGTGTTTTGTGTAATCCTTGTGCATCACACTCAACTCCAGTGATTAACCATGCAATGAGTTGTCTGAGGACATTTAAAATAGGTTGTTACCTATTTTAATATGTTACTCATATTTGCAATCACGGTCACTCTGGGTGCAGATCTGGCACAATTCTGAGTGTGTGTTGCACACACAACTGCTCACCTAACTTCTTTAAAAATCCAAACTGGGTGAAATTAAAGAGTTTTGAGAGGGAGCTAAGATCAAGAAACAGAATGTTGAACTCTAAATACTGGGATATTAGTAACAAAACCTGCAAGGTGCCATTTGCATCAAAGTTGCTGACCAGGTCCTTAGAATATTGGTTTCTTTCAAAGACTTGATATGGAGGGAGGGGAAGCTCATCAGGATTTGAAAGTCAATTTGAAATTTGGAAACTAGACTCTAAGTGAGTCTTTCAAGCATACTGAGGCTGATAAACAGTACAAAAAGTGGGGACAAGAACTTATTGCTTTAAGAGCCCAGCCAGGAGAGATGGCCATTGGAGATTCCCCCACAGCCTCAGAATCAAATGCCCTATGTGTCCAAAGAATTCTGGAGGAGAATAGCAGACAGACCCTGAGTGATGGTTCTGATGGGTAGCTCAGACTCAAAACCTGCCTTTTACCTATTTCTCTCTCTCTCTCCTCAGCAAAGATCTTGGGGAAAGTAGGAGAAAGTCTGAGCCGGATTTGCTGTGTTCGTCCACCTATGGAGCGCTTCACCTTTGTGGGTATGTTATTAAAATGAAGATACTTGCCTTCATCTGTGTTCCGCACCCCATTCCTTGGTCTTCTTTCTCCATCCTGCCTTTTGTCCAGCCCAGAGTTACTGTATCACTCTAAGTCAGATCCTCAGCTTCTGTAAAACAATGTAGATTCATTGATAACAGTTGTGCTGCTATGTCAGTTTAGACCAGCTAAGGATCAGGTCCCTCTCACTCCCTGACAGCTTCTCCCTGGCTGTCAGAGAGATGACAGACAGGGGTTAAGCCAGAATTCATTGTGAGTAGACTAGGGGTATCAAACATATGGCCTGCAATCCTTTTCTGTCCCACCCATGACTGCACTCCGTGAGACTATACTCTCTCCCTACCAGAGAACAAGAGAGTACAGTTTTGCATACCTGGTGCTCCATGATGCCATGAGAGTATAGGCCCTAGTAGTTCGATTATGGTATGTGCACAGTGGCATCGCTGATATGAGGCACCCAGGGCACAAGCCCCAAGTCTGGCCGGGGACTCGGGGCCAAGCTGCCAGCCAGAGGTGGCAGGATCTGGCCCCGACCCCAGCCAGGGATGTGGGACCCAGTGCTGGTCCCAACCCTAGCCACAGATCTAGGGTTGTTCTTAACTCCAGTCAGGGACTTGGAGCCAGACAGCTGGCAGCGGTGGGATCTGGTGCCAGCCCCAACCTCGGATGGCCCTTTTTTGGGGGGCAGCAATGCCCCTGTATGTACAGTTCATTTGAAATATATTTAAGTCAAATCTGGCCCACCATAGCAAATGAGTTTGACACCCCTGAAGCGGACACACAGAGCCCACTGGAGCACTTGGTGAGAAGCAGTAACTTCACTAGTGAAATCCGCCCTGCTTGATTTGGGATTCACTCAAAGAGATGAAGAGGCCCAACAACAGCCATTTGTCTAGACTCCATCAGCGTGCAATGCCTGAATATAAACAAACACCACAGAGGTGTCTGGCTCCCTGAAGTATGAACTCCAGTTGCTATTGAGAAATCTATGTATTCTCTCTCACCATAGATTACAACAGTGGTCAGCAACCAAATTCGGCACATGGACCGATCCTGAGCGGCATGCAATGGTCATGCTTCCCCACTGGCCCCACCACCAAACATGGCCTTTTGGGGCCACAAATGCTGGGCTGGCAGAGGTTGCTGACCCCTGGATTATAAAGTCATATGAGCTTTTTATGATCATCTGGTGTGATTTCCTGCACAATGCAGGCCCTAGAACCTTGTCCAGTAATGCGCCCATTGAGCAAGAGCACAGACTCTCAGCCTTGTTTTAAAAACTCTGAATAATGGGGGATCACCACATGCCCTTGACACCTACTACCTCAGCCCACGTAGTGCTCAGCCAGAAAGCACTCAGTGGAGCAGGAAAACACATGGAGGTTAGCGTCACACCCCACTGCCTGACTATTAGAGCAAGAACCCTATTAACACGCAGGAGTCACGGCTGACCAGAGAAAGAGCTGTCTACCCTCTTGGGTGTTCTCAGTCATGGGCTCTCATTTGAAACTTGGACTCTGGCACTTCTCTTTTTCCAGATGAGAACGCGAATCTGGGGACAGTGATGAGATACGAGGAGATTGGTGAGTACGCGCTGTTCTGCCCTCAGGAAGGTGGCTGCCTTCCAAGACCAGATTTCTCTCCCCAGGCAGAAGTAGTAAGTACAGCTGGTGGTATGTGAGGGGCCAAGCCAGAGTTCAGAAAGTTGAAGAATGTTCTGATTTATGCTCAGCCAAAGCCGGCTAAGGGTATGTCTATCTCAGGGGTGACCAAACTTATGGAACTCAAATGCCACACATGTTAATTATTAAACCTTCGAGAGCCACACTGAGGCATATAGCCAATATACTTTTACCTACTCCAAAATTACTAAATGTAAAATTCATTGCACACTTTAATTTTATTGTAAAATAGGGCAAATATTGATCCTACTAATGTCAGATTCCAATAATTACTTAAGGTTCCATGAAAACGAGGCCTATACAGTAAATGATCTATTTTCTTCTTCATATTTTTGTTTCTTATTATTCCGCATCATGTTTAGAAGGACTTGTAGAATATGATTTTGTTTTAACAATGAGTAAATCACATTAGGGCCTACGAGAAAATCTAAACATGCCAGGCTTCTCCTGGCTGTCCCAGACCATGTAACCACTTCCCTGCCATCCCCAATCAGATTTAAAACTCCTAGGCTGGGGCTGCTTTCCTCTCTCTGACCTGCGTTTAAGCTGAGTTCTTCCACGAGCTGCACTTTTTCATTCAAGAGCCACGTGCAGCTCCCAAGCTCCAGTTTGGCCACACCTGGTCTATATTGATGGTGGCAAAATCTCTGCCATCAGCGCGATCTTCCTGTTGTGATTCAGCGGTGAGTATGAACCCACTGAATTACTCCAGAAATTGCTTCAGCAACTTCAGCCGCAGAATTGGAGTTGTTGAAAGCTGACAGCAAGGCATTTGTGGTCAGCTTCCTCTAGTATGTATCGGTAGCTTAGAAAGTTGTCAGTAGATACGCAAGGTATTTTATGTGCCTTGTGTATCTGCTGTCTGCTCCCACCAAAAAGCCCTGTAAGTATAGACTAGGGCTAAGACAGGGAGTGTGAGTGCCGAGTATGGGGAAGATCTGTGTTAAATTGGGTGTTTCAGTGACCTTGCAAATTTAAGCAATGCTGCTGCTTCCCTCTGCTGGCCAAAAGCAGTGATGAAGACAAAGAAATTTACCAAACACTTGCAAGTTCTGACAGAGCAGCTGTGTTAGTCTAGCTCAGCAAAACAAACAGGGAGTCTGGTGGTGGCACTTTTAAAGACTAACAAATTTATTTATCACATGAGCTTTCATGGGAGATCCATCTTCAAGCATCTGATGAAGTGGGATTTTCTCCTACAAAAACTCGTATGATAAATAAATTTGCTAGTCTTAAGTGCCACAGGACTCCTTGTTTGTTTTGCTGAACACTTGCAGGTTCTGTGCCTTTAACTGACCTAGGCTCCAAGGATCAACAAGTAGTACTGCATACATCTCAAAGTAAAATGCCAGCTATTATACAGGTCAACATGCCAATTAGCGGTTACTGATCCAAACGGGAAGACATGAAAGTCTATATGGGTATGCCCTGGAGTGAGCAAATATTGGAGGCTTTCTGGCAAATACCTTCTGCATTTTCTCATCTGACTAAGTGGGATTTTCTCTCATGAAAGCTTATGTGATAAATTTGTAGTCTTTAAAAGTGCCATAGGACTCCTTGCATGGGCGGTCTTTAGCAGGTGGGCAGCACAGGCAGCTGCCCAGGGCCCTGCGGGGGGGTGGGAAAGGGGCCCCTGTCCTGTTCTGGTAGGGAGCTGGCTGGGGGACCTAGCAGCAGGGCTGGTAGGGACCTGTGGTGGGGCTGGGGAGCCCAGTGGTGGCCCACAGCAGCCCACTAATGGGGCTAGGGAGTCCATCAGTGGTCTGTGTTGGGGCCAGAGGGCTGGTAGGGGCCCACATGTCCTCTCATGGCCAGTGGGGGGGGGACCCCAGTGGGGGGCTGGAAGGCTGGCTGGGCCCCAATGAGGCAGGGGGACAAAAGTCAAGGGTGGGACCCTCCACATGCCATGGGGGCACCCCATCCTTGACTTTTGCTCCAGGCCCCAGAATCTCTAATACTGCCCCTGACTCATTTGTTTTGCTGAACTAGACAAAAAAGGCTACTACCCCTTTGGAATTTACTCTGCCCTGACAGTGATGAATGTGGTGGGGAGCAGTAGGACATCTCCCTTAGAGACTCTGATTTTAACCACTTACCCAGGTCCTTGTAATATCTAAGAGAACATCTGTCATTTTAAAAGCTCCCAAAGCACTTGTAGACACCTACATACACAGGGATTACCTTTCTCCATGAGAAAAATTGCACAGCATGTGCAAAGACACTAAAATGCAGCCATTTCTGGGTGGAATGCTGTAGTTATTTCACAGCCCACAGCAATCCTGCACAACAGTCTGGGGGAGGAAATGAAATGTTATGTGAAGCTAGAGAGGTATTTTGGGTAATCAGGTTGCTTGGCTAGGGTATCACACTGTAGTTAAGCCAGTTATTACTGCAGAAAGTACTATAGGATCTTGAATGCCCACAAAGCGTCAGGCCCCACCTTTTATGTCTTATGGAAAGAATCTCTCCAGTAGCACAGTGCAAAAGGTTGGCAGGTCAGTAGTGTCATGGAGGAAACTATCAGCCCATATCTCTGAACTTCTCCATTCTCTGTTCCCTTACTTCAGAGCTTCGTATCTTACTACTTTGTGGCAGTGACCTGCTGGAGTCCTTCTGTATCCCAGGCCTCTGGAATGAATCTGACGTGAGTAGCAGTCTACAGCTGCAGATGATCCATTGTCTGCTGTTTCCTTCCCACCCCACTCATTATTCTTGCCTCTTTGCTCTCTCCCATGGTGACCTCACATGTAGCATAACAGTTCCCAGGAAACAACTGAGTATGGGAAATCTTGAACAGTTCCCTCCTGCGCTCCATTTCATTTTCTGTACTCATCCGAGCAAGCCAGAACGGTATCGTTCTTCCATCCCACTCAGCTTGTAATTCAGGTTGGAGCCAAAAACTTTCCCTTTCACATCATGCTTTCCTCCCCACACTCACAGAGATGAGTGGCACAGACAGCTGGAGACTGCAGCTACTTAAGGCTAATTCTGAGGATGTAAGGAAAATTTTAAAGGCCTTCTCCAAAACTTCTTTTATAAATAGCTGCTGTTAAATAGATTTAGGGCTTAAATTTAGAATATGAGGATGGGGGGTGTAAAGGGTTTACAAGACCCAATTTTCTTGACACTAAAAGGAGAAAGAAATTGAAACAAACAAAGCAAAACAGTGTTCACATAATCTAAACTTACCACTAATCATAATAATAAGATGACCAATCTCTTATATAGTATGACATTGTTAGGAATCCAAACATAGCTGGCTTGTGTTAGAGCATGAGAACGAGGAAGTGAAACTGCCCAGTCTTGTTTCACTGCTTGAACTGAATGAAATGTGAAATTATTACAAAGTCCATGATGAAAAGCAAATTAAACTGCTGAAATGATTTCTTCTAATCTGTGTTGCTTTAAATGTATTTTCAAATCTTTACATTGGCAGATTGTTTTATCTTTTAAGTCACATAATGTATTGGTTGCCACAAATTGTCAAAAATCACAAGTCAGATCTTCCCTCCTCCCCCAAATCATGAGAACAGTTTAAAAATCATGATTTTAACAATAAATAAATAAATTTTGGCAGATTTGTAGGGGGGGCCTCTGGCACGTTTAATGCTCACTTTGTTCAGATTTTAAAGATTTTTCTCTACAGCTGTAAGGGAAAAGATGCTGCTTCTTTAAATTATAAACAATGACATTCTCATAGCCATGTGACTCCATTAGCTGGTGCTTTAAGTTAAAACATCAAGCAGTCCAAGACTCATGCTAAAAACACAAAGATTCCACAACACTACCACGTGGAGGAAAGGATCATTTTATGTGCTTCTTTTATACACCCATCAATATTGGCTCTGGGACTTACCAGTAAGGAAGAATGTGGCTTGGTCATCGTAATCATATTGCTTCCATTCATTACCTAAGATTTTTTCCTGATGTGAGTGACAGACAGCAACATATGTAGGTTAAAGCCCCTACATTAAACTCTTGAAATTTCTAGCTAAAAATTTCATCTTCAGCAAACCTATCAATATTTATGAATTCCCAAGCCAGACACGACTATTGAGGCAGCTAGTGAATCTGACCTGCTGTACAACACAGGCTATAGAACTTCCCCCAAATAATTACAGACAATATTGTTAGACTCAGTAGTTAACACGATAGAATTCTGTTTCAAAGAACAAGGCCCAAGCTTGGCAAAGACCTTAAGCATGTGAGAAATCTGTTTCCTGACTGCGTAGGTATAATTTTTGGAGTCAGGTTTCAGGTATTCCTGGAACTAAACATTCAAAATGTGCTTTCCATGATTATTCTGTAATAGGCACAGACAATTAGGAATGTCAGAGGAAACAGCAAACAGCAAATTCATGCCCTAGAATATTTGTAAATGCAATACATGCAAATTGAGCTTCAATAAATGCATTTTTGGGAGAGAACATGCTAGGAGATTGATTCAAGAAGAGTATATGCCATGATTTGCCCATCAGTCAAGATGAACACTTCTGTCAGAGCCACAAAGCAGTGAATTACCTAAATCAGACATACATAAAAAGCAACATTCTGCCTATGTTCTAATGCCAAAGCGGGTCAGACAGGTGTTAAATGACATGCCCCCCAGCTTTACATTTTGTACCTACTGACATGAATGGAGTTCAGGCAGGAGTAAGATTTTTTTTTTCCCTACCTTTGAAAGCAGCAGACAGGAGAAATGCTTTGCTCTGTGCTGAAGCAGACACAGGACAGTAATTTAAAAACAAAATAGACAACACATACAGACAACAGACAACAATAAGAGGAAAACCAAGGACAGTGTAGGACCCTTCCTCAAAGAGGGTAAAACAATAAATGTGAAAATGGCAGAGGAACTAAGTTTTTTTGTTTCAATCTTCACTGAGAAGGTTGGTGGAGATTGGATGTCTGATGTAAAGGAGGGCAACAGAAATGAGATAAGGTGAGAAGCTAAAACAGGGAAAGAGCAAGTTAAAAATTACTTCGACCAGTTAGACGTCTTCAGTTCACTGGGGCCTGATGATGTGCACCCAAGAATACTCAAAGGAGCTGACTCAAGAGATGTCTGAACCATTAGCTATTATCTTTGAAAAATCATGGAAGATGGGTGAGGTCCTGGAGGACTGGAAAAGGGCAAATATAGTGCCCATCTTCTAAAAAGGAAATAAGAGCAATCCAGGGAATTATAAACCAGTCAGTTTAACCTCTGTACTGGGAAAAATAATGGAACAGATAATTAAGGAGTCAATTTGCAAACATTTAGAAGAGACTGATGGCTTAGGGCTAGTCAGCATGGATTTGACAAAAACAAATCATGTCAAACCAGCTTGATAGCTTTCTATGATACCTTGTGGATAAAAGGGAAATGGTAAATGTGTTGTATCTAGACTTTAGTAAAGGCATTTGATATGGTCTCACATCACATTCTTTTTAATAAACTCAGGAGGTACAAACTAGATGGAGCTACTGTAAGATGGGTGAAAAACTGGTTGGATAACCACTCCAAGAGAGTAGTTATCAATGGTTCTCATTCAGGCTGGAAGGACATAATTGGGTCTGGTTTTGTTCAGCATTTTTATAAATGACTTAGATGATGGTATAGAGAGCAAACTTATAAAGTTTGCAGCTGATACCAAGTTGGGAGGGTTTGCAAATGCTTTGAAATATGGGATCACAGTTAAAAATGATTTGGACAAACTGGTGAAATAGTCTGAGATAAATAAATTAAATTCATTAAAGATAAGTGCCAAGTACTCCACTTTGGGTTGAACAACTCATTGGACACAGACAAAAATGGGTAATGACTGCGTAGGAAAGAGTACTGCAGAAGGGGATCTGGGTGTAATAGTGGGTCACAAGCTAAATATGAACCAGCAGTGTAATACTGCTGCAAAAAAAGCAAATGCCATTCTCGGGTATATTAACAGGACTATTGTGAGTAAGACATAAGAAGTGAGTCTTCCAGGCTGCACGGATTAGACCTCAGCTTGAGTACTGTGTCCAGTTTTGGGTGCCTCATTTCAAAAAGGATGTGGAGAAAGTCCAGAAGGGCAACAAAAATGATTAGAGGTCTAGAACATTTGGCCTATGAGGGAAGATTGAAAGATCTGGGCAGAAGCACCACTGGCCCGAGAAAAGACCTGTGGCTCAGTGCGCTGTGACTGAGGGCTCGAGCCATATAAGTGCCCTGCCGCCCTGGATGGCCTGGCAGTGGACCTCGAGCTTGGGCACTGGGGCTTGGGGCTTGCGCCCCGGGAGCTGGTCACCAGCAATGCCCCTGGAGCTGGGTTTGTTTAGTCTAGAAAAAAGGCAGAGGGGATATGATAGTTTTCAAACACCAAAAAGGTTGCTATGAGGAAGAAGGAGAAAAAATATTCTCCTTAATCAAAGATGATAGGATAAGAAGCAATAAACTTAAATTACAGCAAAGAAGGTTTAGGTTGTAGATTAGGAAAAATAGTCCTAATGGTCAGAGTGATTAAACACTGGAATAAATTGCATTGGCAGGTTGTGCAATCTCCTACGGTGGAGGCTTTTAAGAGCAGGTTAGACAAACACCTGTCAGGGATGGCTTAACAGGGGCACTAGGTCCTGCTATGAGTGCAGGGAGCTGGACTCGATGACCTGTCATGGTCCCTTCCAGTTTCTATGATTTTATCAAAACAACTCAGACATGCTAGGAGATCCACCGGGACCTTCAAGTGTTGTTTTATCCTCCTGGTGTTGAGTGTTACTGAAGTTGGTGATGGGGAGCTGGGTTTGTGGAAGAAAAGAACTCCAAATAAGCATTTTAAGTAAGGGAAGGGGGCCTTTCTGATTTGGTATACAGAGTGAGTTCCAAGCATACGGGACTGTGTGAATGAAAGAAGTAAGAGGAGTAGTGTGCTGGCTCTTTGGTAATGTGGTATAGCAGGACACGAGATCAGGACTGCAGGCTTTGAAGTCTGAATGAGGAGCCTAGGCTTAGTGAAGAAGGTGACAGGAAAGCTGTGTGAGGACTGTGAGTGGGGCTACAAAGGAAGAATGGAGGAAACAGAGGAGGATAATCTTTGGGTATCTACCCTGCAATCAGGGTCAAACCCCTTCCCTCTGAGTGTAAATCACACTGAACCAGATCTCAGACCCAGAGTCCCAGAATCCCATGGGGGTGTAGGGTCCAAGTCTGAGTGAGGCAAGGACCCAGGGCTCAAGCGCTATTGCTTTGCAGTGTACAATTCAGGGCTTAAGCATCTATGCCAAGTGTTAACCTTACATTAAGAATTTTCTAACTCTATCTCAAACTAGGGCTCCAGCATCCAGCACACAAATCTGAGTCATGCCAACCATCTCAGATTCCCTAGTGCCTGTCAAAATGTGGCCTCTCTAGCATTTGACTATGGTGCACTGTGAGAAAACTTGACTGTCCATCCCAAAAGTTACAGGAAGTTTGAACAGTCCACCAACTGAGCAGTCATTTTGGTCAGTGCACCCCCAGCTGCCAGAGCCAGCAGCATGGAGAAGGCTGCTTTTGAAGAACTTTTCTCATCTGTGCATCCTGTGTCATGAAACAGGCAGAGCTTCTGTGAGACACTGGTGGACATTGCAGCGCCATTTCAAAGGTACCTAACAAAGCGTGTGATAGAGCTGGAGGCAGGGGATGCAGGCATGGCAGATGCAAACTGGCCAGAGCTGTTGATGGCACTTGGTGCAGTCACTGAATGCCACAAGCATAGGCTGGTGGGAATCACATCATGAGATCAGCAGTGGGGCCAGAACGTCTGCATGAAGAAAGCTACATTTCCGGACCTTTGTGAGCAGTTTGCTGTGACCCTCTACCACAAAGACATGTCAATGATCATGGCCATCTTGGGCCCAAAGAGAGTTGTTATAACTTCCTGGAAGCTGGCCAACCTGGCTGCTACTGGTCCTTTGCCAACCAGTTTAATATTGGAAAGTCAGCTGCGGGTAAAGTGATGGCAGAGACTTTTCCCAAGGTGGTGGTCATATATGATATTCCTGAAGCAATTGCTGGCTTTAAGAGAGTGGGGTTTCCAAATTTTGGATGGATGTCAGGGAGGAGGGATGTGAAATGGGGAAGACACAGGCGAAGAGGATAATCTAGAATAGATGAGGGAGGAACAAAGTCTGGAGAAGAGTGAAACAAACAGACGGGACCACCTGGAAATAGCTTTGGGAGTCATCTTTGATCCAGTGCCAGATTCTCTCTCAAACTAAATTCCTCTGTAATCACACACTAAGTACTCAAGCGAACAAATTACTAACACTGATACAGTGAGACCAACAAAGAGACTCGATTTCCGTAACTATTTCCTGTCTGGGAAAATCAACTGTTCACTGTGCTTGCTTCAGCTGGGCAAATAAGGAAGGAGACAATGAGAAATGAACCATTGCCTTTCCATCCAGACTCATGTAAAAGAAATCAATTCACTGACCAAAAGGTAATAGGTTGTTTTGTAATTCAAGGGCTTAAATTAAGGTTCCTGATCCTGCATTTAAGGGCTTAGATCAGCACTTGGGTACGCCAGTCCAAAAATTTTGGCTATTCTGAGAGCTGAGGGTCAGGCTTAGGTGCCCTAATTTAGATGCCAAATTTGAAAATTCGGATCCCACCCAAAACAGACTGCTGAATTCTGAGAAGGAAAAAACAGCCCAAGACCATCATCTTCAGTTAAAGCCCATGAGAGCGTGAAGACAGCAGCTCATTCCAGGTTTTCCTTTACTTGCTGCAAGAATAAGAAGTCAGAAGACTATCATTTGTCTAGGGCAGACTAATGCTGTTTTGGGGATAGCTGTTTATTTGCTCAGATATTTCCTGATATATTGAGGAGCACTAAGTTGTGGGGAGTTGTTGGAAAGGAGAAAGTACTTCACGAAGCTGGGCAAGATATTATGTCACCTTGCACTGAAGTGCTCAGCTTCCATTCAAAGTGGGGCAAATCATCAGAGTTCTGTCTGAGTTCTCGCTAAGCATCAGTTTCTAAAAATGCCTTCTTCCATTCCAATCTTTCTAGAATTCTTCATGCCTTTCACTCCAGGCAAGGACCTGGTCACACCACCTGGGCATTTGTCACTGCCAGGCTGGATTACTGTGACTTGTAGATGAAGCCAAATGTGAAGACGATACACAGGTGCCCAAGACGCACAGAATATGGCTACACTTTCCCCATGACTTAGGACACAGTGGGGCTTGTGCTCAAGTTCCTCCACTGTCTCTGAGCCAGATTCTGATGCCAGTCTGAGAACTGAGTCCTAATTTTTAAAGCCGTGAATTGCTCAGTGCCCAACGACGTCCAGGACTGAATTTTGATCTTAGAAGCCCTGCAACAGCTGTGGATCCCTGGTTCAGTGCAGATCACGGCCTGGAGAATGACGCACCTGAGAGCTGAGGACAGAGCATTCATCCTTGAAGGAAACTGGCTATGGCACAGAGACCCAGAGGAGATCAGGCCAGAGAGTGACCATCTCCAGGAAATGTTGCAAAGCCATCCTCCTGGAGAAAACCTTTCTGCTGTCAATGATGCTCACAACTCAAACATCCCCTTTCTTTTCAGAATCTCTCACCACTACCACCACCTGCAAAAGTATCCACACCCTAAGGGCAGCTTAACACCAAAATGAGAGAAGTTCTGAAGACTCACACAATCTACCAGGGATTTACTATTACTATTGATTTTAAGTGGAAGTGACTCTCTTACTACGGTGTAGGTGGCAGGATAAAATCTTGCAGACAGATAGATGTATGAAATTCTTTAACAAGAGTCTAGCACTGAGCATTGATTCAAGCCAACTAACTGTACAGAACACCCTACTAGGGAGCTAGTGTTTTAGAGAGATTGTAACCAAAACAAAATCCAAAGGAAATAGAATAGTATCAGTGACAGCATGGGAAGAAAAACACCAGGATTGTAGGACAAAGGGACCAAAGACAAGTCCTACATTAGACAAGGTGGGCTGGTTTATGTTAGGCACCAAATCAAGCCAGGAAACTAGCTTGAATCTCAGCAACAAGCCTGGTGGACTGATGAAACTCAGACTGTAAGGTCAGAAAAGATCATCATGATTGTCAGTCTGACCTGCACAGTGCAGGCCACAGAACTGCATCCATTTACCCACTCCTGTAATAGACACCTGTCCTATGACTGAGCTATTGAAGGCTTCAAATAATGATTTAAAGACTTCAAGGTAGAAAGATAGAAACTGGAAGCGACCATGAGAGGTCACTGAGTCCAGTCCCCTGCACTCATGTCATCAACAAGAACCCTCTTAGATATTACTTTAACTTGCTCTTAAACACTTCCAATGCTGGAGATTCCACAACCTGCCTAGGCAACTTATCCCAATGGTTAATCACCCTGGGTACGTCTACACTATGTGTTTAAGGTGACTGAAGGGCCTGTAAGTCGACTTAAACAGAGCCCTGTCTACACTGCAGGGCAATAAAGTTGACTTTAGGGTCCAGTAAAGTCAACTTTATCAGGTCCACTTATAAAGTCAACTTTACCATTAAGTCGACTTTATTAAGTCGACTCAAGGCAATGTGGACTCACTAAGTCGACTTAATAAAGTCGACTTAGTGCAGTGTGGCCATTAAGTCAACTTTATAAAGTCGACTTAAGCCAGGGTACCCATTTAAAGTCAACTTTATAAAGCTGACTTAATGTAGTGTGGACTCACTAAGTCGACTTAATAAGGTCTACTTAAAGTCGCCTTTAAGTAGACTTTATTAAGTCGACTTAATAAAGTCGACTTAGCTTTTACAATGTAGACATAACCCCTGACAGTTAAGAATTTTTTTCTAATGTCCAACCTAAACCTCCCTTTCTGTAATTTAAGCCCATTGCTTCTTTTCCTATCATTGGCAGTTAAGGAGAAAAATTTTCCTTCCTCCTCATCTTGGCAACCTCTTAGATACTTGAAAACTATTTCCCCTCTCAGTCTCCTCTTTTCCAGACTAAACAAACCCAGTTCTTTCAATGTTCCCTTGTAAGTCAAGTGTTCCAGACCTCTAATCATTCGTGTTGCTCTTCTTTGGACTTTCTCCAGTATGTCCACATCTTTCCTGAAATGAGTCATCCAAAACTGGACATAATGTTCCAGTTGAGGTCTAACCAGGGCTGAGTAGAATGGAAGAATTACTTCTCATACAGAGAATCCACCAGCCAGTGGCCCCTGCCCATGCTGCAGAGGAAGGCAAAAAACCACCAGGGCTTCTGCCAATCTGCCCTTGCGCAAAATTCCTTCCGACCGCCAAATATGGTAATCAGCTAAACCCTGAGCATGTGAGCAAGACTCACCAGCTAGAAAAGTCTTTGTCTAATCCCTAGCTCTTCATTATTAGGATTGCACCCCAGCCCAGACCTTCAATTTTGCAGAGCAGTGTAGAGAGATGGCCCCCAACCCCGACCTTTTAATCTGAAAATCCACAAATGACCATGATTTGAACTGACTGGAACCTGGCTTTGACTCACCCTGCTCTTTGGTTTTGGCCTTGCAAGACTAAAATCTTGCCCCCACTGCCGAGGTATACACACGAATTGAATAGCCACACTGGAACTGCGGGGCCAGTTCAGCATAGCCATGAGGTTAAACTTGTCCCTGCCTGCCATCTCTTAGGTATTCACTGCTTGTATTTGTGAACAATTAGCAATTTTGGGAAGCAATTTTCCATTCCAGATCCCAATTCTACAGCTCATCCAGTGAAGTCAGCTGGAGCTCTGGGGGTAGAGTAGATCTGTAGAGCAAGACTCACAGGACAGGGAATGTGCTGAAAAGTCCTGTAAGAAAATACAGTCAGAACAGCAGCAGGGGGTACCTATGTTTCCAGCTGTGACTGTGATTTGTAGTTCGTGGAGTTATCCTTCTGCTAGCTCTGGTCCAGCCTACGTGCCAAAACAAAGAGGTGTGGCCATGGTTGTGCCAGGGGCTTGCTGTTCCAAGTACACACCTAGTGTCCTAGATGCGACTGCACTCAGGGCCACGCCTGCTGCTTGCACCACCTTAGCTATGCTTCATCTTTAGTGCACTAGTGTAGGCAGTTGTCCTTGAACTACAATTTACACCACCAACTGGCAGTGTAGACATATCGGAGAAACTGCCAATTAGCCTCCCTAATGCCATTTATGTTTCAGTCAAAGGCTTCATGCAAAGTTTTCAGACAGAGGGTAAGTTAAGACTTAGCTCCATGATGGCCCCGAATATTTCAGCTCATCTGCTGTTCAAGTGAGGGACCTGCCAGCTGATGTGAGCTGGTTCCTGGCCTAGTGTTGCCCTCACTGGCCATGGGATGCCAGAGGGTTCTGCAATGTCCCTTTTTGCATTGTTCCCAGATGGAGGTGATTGTTGGGGAGTTTGGAATTGTGGTGGTGCCCCGGGATGGTGCAGACACAGACCGCATCATGAACCATTCCGCAATACTCCGCAAGTACAAGGTAAGTGACTTTGCACAACACAGACACTCCCTGAATCACGGCAGGGCCTGGCTCTGCCTTCTGGTCCTGGGCTCTTGCTGTGCCGTGATGCACTGGGAAGGGAGCAGGATGACTAGGAAGTATTACTGCAGCACTGCTTCCACAAAGGAGTGCCCGGTGCAAGCATTCCCCACCTCTGCATTCAGGGTGACGTCCATTCCTGGGTACAAGGCTAGTGTGAGGCCTCTGTGTCACTTAAGGCTTTGTTCCAGATCTCAGTGAATTTCCACTCAGTGCTCATTGACTGGGAAAGCCCTCCCTCCATCGCCAAGGAAGTGCCAGCTGCTCACCTCAGCTCTGGGCACTAGTGTCCTCAAGGCCAGAGAGTCCAGACATTATGGGTGCACAAACCAAGACAAGCAGCAGTCTCAGGCCAGAAATGTTCATTTGCTCGTCTTATTTTCTCAACAGAGCAACATCCTGGTTGTGAAGGATGACATGAACCACCCAATGTCCATTGTCAGTTCAACCAAAAGCAGGTGCGTGACTCTTGGCAACTCCTGCCCACAATTCCTGTTGAGGGATACCTCATCTCCCACCCTGTGGAGCCAAGAACTTCCCACAATCCATACAGATCACCACAAACACTGCCCTTTTCTATCTCATTATTTACCTAGCCCCATCTCCATAGTATCTAGTATCCAGCTAGTAAATGAGAAAAATCAGGAAAGTGGATGGGGAATAATGGGCACCTCTATAAGAAAAAGCCCCAAACATTGGGACTGGCCCTATAAAATCAGGACATCTGGTCACTTTAATTGTATCTGAGCACCTCACAATCATTATGCCATCCTGTATAAGAGGGAGGTGGCTCTTAGCCCCTCATTACACACAGGGAATTGAAGTGCAGAGAGACTAAGTTACTTAGGTCACAAAGGACCTCTGGAATAGAGTGGGGACTTGAACCTGTGTCTCTTAAATCTAATGCCTTAGCCACTGAGCCCTCCTCCTGTCTTCACCCTTGCATGTGCATTGATTGTACAGACATTCAGACCCATGGCTCCTTTGGCTAAAATGTTAGCACAGACATATGTGTGTGAGAAAATAACTGTCATAAATGCACCCTTAACTGTGGAGCTGTAACCACCTCCTCCATAACCGAACTCACATGGACCCTGATTTGAACCTTATCCAAATGGCTTCTACATGCTGGGGAAGAGAAAATGGGCTCCCAGCTCCCCTGACACGTTATAGCGGTCCCCAGCTCATGCTGGGACAGTCTGGGTAGGGTAATGTTGACTTGCTCTGTTCTCTTGCCCCCTCCCAGACTGGCTCTACAGCACGGGGATGGACACGTTGTGGATTACCTGTCTCAGCCCGTCATTGACTACATCCTCAAGAGCCAGCTGTACATCAATGCCTCTGGTTAAAGCCTGAGGCACTGCAGCCCACTGCTCCACTTCCTTACAGCTCTCCATCACACTTCTCGCGCTCTGTGTCTGTCTGTCTCTCTCTCTCTCACGGCCTCCAGTGCGTCCACCTGTCTCACTCACTGATACTACTGCTCTTAGTACAGGATTCTACAGGGAACTGTGGCATACCTCACTGGTGCGCAGTTCAGCCATCCTCTTCAGAGAACCCCTTCCCTTTGCATACAAAGGACCAGGGGGTCCAGTAAACAAAGATCTACCTGGCATGTTTTAGGGAGGTGACACTAACATCCACCTTTCCAGCATGCCCTAGGGAAGTGGCCCTGGCATCCGTCTTCCCAGCATGCTCTGGGAACAGGGCCTTGTTCTTTTCCCATCTTATGGCACTTAAGCTAAATAAAACATGGCGGATCTTTTTATTAATAGAGTTAGTGTGAGCCCCTTGGCCTTGCGACATGATGCGCTACTTCAGAACGACTCATGCTTGGCACTGGGAGAGCCTAGCTCAGACTTGGCTCTGTGTCCAGGCTTGGGCTAGGTGGATTGCTAAGCTCAGGCCACTGATGGGGACAGTTTAGCTTTGAAGCGTAAAAGGACTGTGAAAAATCTGAAATGGTGTATCTGAAGCTAAGGCTCCCAAGGGGATGGGGGTGGGGAGTTGGACGGGACAGTGCATCTCAGCTCGGCAGCACTTGCTTCTGCTGTAGATAATTATTCATTTGGCAGAGCCTCCTTGAACCTTCATTGCAAATGAGCCTGGTCACTTGGGGCTGTCTTGTAAGTGTACATGCTGTGTTTGAGTCACAGACAGAGGGCTCCCAGACACAGACCCTAGAAAGGAACCAATCGTACCTGACAAGATCATGGGAACGCAGCACTCTCAAAAACCACCAAAAACTGCTGGTCATGGGTCTCCCACACCTGACTGTTCAGTTTGATGGGGCCCAGGCTCCCTTCCACAACATGATAGCATTTGTCTGAGAAATGCTGACAGGGTCGGAGGCTCTGTAACCTTGAAGTGCTCGCTGAAATTTGACAACAGCAATTACCGTGTCTGTCTGATCCACAGGCAGCACATCCTGCAGTGCAGGAGGGAACAGATTTCTCAGTAGGGGTCACAGTGATCTGTCAAAAAAGGACTGATGAATTCATTAGCAGGGATGGCTTTGCTGTCCAAGCTCAACCCTGATCAAATCTGCCTTACACAGATGGAGGTGGGCAGAGCATAGCTCTTGAGGATCTTGTTTGAGCTACAGGGACAAGTTTCTCTTCTCCGGCCCCTCCCCAGAGACCTACCTGCTGGTATCTGACTTCTAGCTAGTTCAGTCTCCACTCCTGGCTGCCTCACTCCCTTTCAACTCCAGCTGATGAGATTCAAGGTGCCCGTCAGGAGTCTGTTAAACACATGCTACTCACGCTGGTGCTTTACCACCTCTCTAGTACACCTACTTCAGGACAAACTCTTGTGCTTTGCTGGCTGGGGCTGTGGTGGTAGCACATTGGGCTGAATGCTGACAAAGAGAGCAAGTGGAAAGGGGACCTAGACTGCCCAAGAAATGCAGAGAGCAGGTTGGAAAGAGCATGGCTGTTTAAGAGCTACAGAGGTCTCATACTGGCATGGGCAAGCTGGGTCCAGTGCAGGTTACATTTGGGGGTTGGACTAGATGACCTATGAGGTCCCTTCCAACCCTATGATTCTATGATTCTATGTGCAGATGGCTCCCATCACTATGCCATTGGCACTCTGGAGTCACTGCACCATTGGAGGGGAGGGGGAAGGCAAAGCCCAGCCTTTGGTTTCATCCCTCCCCAAGCTTTGCGCCTTCCACTTTGCCCTTTTATGTGGAGTTTTGATACTTGTCTTTAGCCTTCAGGCACCTGTTGTTCCATACATTACATTTGTACTAACAAGCCCCATTTTAACCTGATGCCATACTTGTACCAAGGCGCTATGGCTATTCCGCACTGCTTTCTCCGTTTTCCCAGCGAGGTGCCAGAGACGGCACTAGAAATTGAAGCTTGTGCCCCCCTGAGAATTGCAGTTCCCCCAGGGCAGAGGGAGTCTTTCAGGGAAGAGTCTTAAAGTGAATGTTGTTAAAGGGTTGCAGCAAAGCACAACTTGCTCCTGCGGAAGAGACAACACTGCAGTAGATTTGATGAGCTGCTACTCCAGGCGTCTGCCTGGCTTGCTGTGAACTCACTATGGCTAGTTACAGAAAGAAGCCAGGGTCCCAGGAGGCACTT
Source organism: Podocnemis expansa (assembly GCA_007922195.1). NCBI lineage: Eukaryota > Metazoa > Chordata > Testudines > Podocnemididae > Podocnemis > Podocnemis expansa. Next base: position 32,134,756 of record ML682014.1, read on the forward strand.
TTGTAAGGGTGAAGCACTGCTCTTACTTCTGCAGGAGGTATAACAGGCTTGAGCACTGGTAAACTCGCTGTGTTTTATCGTGTGTTGCAAACAGTCACCAGTCAGTCCTCAGAGGTAGGCATCATCACACCCATTTCACAGAAGGGAAGTCAGTTATCCAGCATTAAGCGACTTGCCCATGGTCCAGAATAAATCAGTGTCAGAGCAGTGATTTGAATGCAGGCAGCGCTGTAACTAGATACATAGGCTCCCAGGGCGTGCCATAGCAAGCAGCATGGAACACGCACCCCTCAATCGAGCTGTCAAACAGAGCCACTCGATATGGCAGCCAGGGCAAAGCCCCGCTCGCTTCACCCTAGTCATGGCCCTGTCCCTAGGCGCCAGTCTTTGCTCAGACCACCAGCTTATTCCTGTCTTATTGGAAAGGCAATGGGATTGTCAGTGGTGCCAACAGTGACTTTCCCTCTGTCCCCACCCAGAAAGGTTAGCTTGGGGATCATCGCTGCTTCACGGACATTTCTCCTGACAAGCAGAATGGCAGGAACGGGTTTGAGGAGCTTTGCTGGACTCTGTTTTTCTGCGCTTCCTGGCAGTAGTGTAAATGTCCAGGTGGGGGAAAACATGAACTCCAAGGGGCCACCAAGACACCTCTCAGAAACCAAAAAGGATGATGGCAGTAGGCAGAACATGTGCACATGCAGTCACCTGTTCTTTGAGACCATCTCCATTGGAAGTTCATATTGTTAGCTAGCATCCACTGCTCTACACCAATTGCTCTTGTGGGTTGCGACAGCGTATTGTGACTCTACAGGACACACCAGCCCACCTCCAGGTTGAATCCAGCCATCTCCCCTGCTCTGTGGCAATATAGTAATGTGTCCTGACACAGTGGTTAAGAACCACTGCTCTACACAATAACACATGGGAACCTGGAATCCCTTGCTCACACATTTTATAGGTGGAGTCAAGGGACAGGGTCCTTTAGCTCAATGCTTCTCAACCTTTAATGGACTGGGAAGGAATACCCTAAATTAATACCCCTAAAGGTATTAATTCCATTATGCAGAACGGCTGCTGAAAACATTCGTGAGAAAGCTGATAGTGGCGGAATATAAATGTCCCAGTCCATGGATAGATTTTGGAGCTGGCCTGGGGGAAGGCATCTCCAAACATCCAGGAGCCAATCCCCTAGATGTGACTCCTGCAACCAGGGCCGGGGCTGGATCCTGCAGCCAGAGGCAGCTCTGCAACCCTGGATGGGGCTGGATCCCATGGCTTGCAGGGGCTCCACAACCTGGTCAGGGGCCAGATTCAGCCAGCGGTGGATCTGTAACCCCAGTTGTGGGTGGAATGCCACTGGTGGTGGCTCCATGACCCTGGCTGTGGCTGGAACCTGCAGCTGGGGCTTGATACTATGGCTGGCAGCAGCTCTGCGACCCTGGCCTAGGCTGGATCTAGCTGCTGGTTGTGGCCACTCTTTGCTTCCCTACTGAGACAGGAGCTGACCTCGGCCAGACCTCAGGGCTGCCACTACAGCAGCCCTGGCTCCTGGCCAGGGCCTGCTCCTGCCTTAGTGGGGAGGCAGAGCGCTGCCAATCAGGGGGAAGCAAAGCCTCCTCCTACCCCAGTCGCAGCAAAGCTTCCAGGTGTGCATCAACATCTGCTGCCTCATACCTGGAAGCTTTGTTGCGGCCAGGGCATTAAATTGCTTCTTCCCCCTCCCCACTCTGATGGGGAGGGCCAGGGTGGGTCAGGTCACATAACACCCAAACTATATTTGAGGATCACCAGTGTTCCAGGGAACACAGGTTGAGAAACTCTGGTCTAGCTACACAGCATCCAATACTGTATATGCAGCCAGTAGATCAGCTCTTCTAGGCAGCAGCACTTAGCCAGCTTTTCACAAGCTCTGTCTCAGACATAACTTATTTCAGGGGATAGCAACAGCTCCTTGCCAGAACCACCTGTACTTCTCAACTCCAGCCTGTAGGAGCTGAGGCAATCAATGTCCAGAATGAGTTACTAAGACACAACAAATGAATAAGCTCAGAGAGAAGTGAATTGTTTCTGAAGTGAGACTAAAGAGAACTGCCCTTAACTGAGGGAAGATGAAGTAAAAGGGAATGAAAAGGAATTAACACAGTGTTTGTGAGCATTAAAAAGCACTCAATTCCCCTCTCCTTCAGTTGGGAGATGGGAAGTAGGACAATTTTTGATCTCATCCAGTTTAGGACAGTATGCCTCAGAAATGTAGCATTACTGTATGGATATGAACATACTATGTCTTATAAGTCTATCTATGCCTTCATTTATCTGCTTGGCAGAACTTATGGTATGCGGGGGGGAACAGGATGCAGCATAACTTTGGAGAGGGCTGTCAAATGGTTAAAATTGCTTTGGAAATGATGATTGGGTTGGCATAAGCAGGCAAACCTCCAGCTCTACCCACACAACACAGGTTGGCAAGGAATGGGTTTTCTTTTAAGGGGAAACGTGTGGGATGGTCATCGACCTTGCAATTTTAATGATCCAGTTTTGCTTTACTGGAATGAATTTAAAAAATTGTTTTACAAGAAAAAACAACAACAATGGGTCGAAGTTCCCAATTTCGCCTTTGCAAAAGTGTTTGGATTTGGATTTCTGTTGCTAAAAGTGGTCAAAACAACAAACCAACCAACCAATCACCTTGCCTTTATCAGTAAACTGTTTAAATTATGTAATAAAAAATGATGCTATTGGATTGTAGTGTGTCACTGCTGCTTCAGCTAGGAAAACTTCTATGCTGCTTTTGTGGCAGTTGGATGACTGTCTTCCAAAATAAGGAGAATACATTGCACTTATTTTATAGCCACTTTCAATAGGGAGGCAGCACGGTCCAAGTCTGCAGTTTGGAAAATGAGATCCTTGGCTCTTGGCTCACACAAGCTTTGTAGGAAATTGACAGGTTAGTGGTGCCGGCTCCACCTTCACCTCCTAAAAACTTTGAAGTTTATCTATGGCAAAGAAGGGACAGCCTGGAGGCTTGTAAAATCAGTTAGAAACAAGGAAGACAGACCAGAGTAAGAAGTCAAACTCACAGCTGCTACTATGAAAGGAAGAGGAAAAGACAGCCTCAGTCAGAGCCAGCAGAAGACCAACTAAATGTTTCTCTAATGCTACTTTTCTTTATAATGAAAGGAACTGCTGGCCTGGGAGACCTTGAAGGATCATGAATGGGAAGGGAAGTCTCCAAGAGGCAGGGCTAGATTAAGTGGCCTCAGAGCCCTGGGCTGCCCTGTGAGCCCTGCCGTCTGGGCATCACCCCACCACCACCACCACGGGCCCCCCCCCCCCACTCGGGACCCTAGCACTGCAGTGCAGCAGCCTGTGCGCAGGCTGTTGGTGGAAGAGACCACGGGACCAGACCCCAGCCCCAGTCTGGCCAGCCTGTCCCTGGGGGTGGGCCAGCAGTGCACAGTGCGGCCATCCGTGCAGCCCTTGAGGGCCATGGGCCCTGGAAGACTGTATCAGCCCGGACGCTGTGCCATGCACCAGCTGGCCCTGCCCCTGGAGCAAAGCAAACAGGCACCGCCTCGCCCCCAGGGGTGGACCAGCCGGCCCAGGAGCAGTGCAGGAGCACAGACAGCAGACTCTGGTCCCAGAGCCCCATCCTGACCACCACTGGCAGGGCAGGGGCCCTCCCAGTGCTCTCCCAAATCCCACCAGCACTGAGCAGGGCAGTGGGGGTTTGGATCAACATAGGGGCTATAGGCGGTGGAGTCTGGGGCCCTCCCTTTAGGCTGGAACCTGGGGCTCGAGCCCCTATGGCCCCTGTGTTAATCCAGCCCTGCCAGGAGGCACTTTTTCCTATTAACATGTGATCCACCTATGGATGTCTGAGAATCTAGAGGGCAGAGAAGAGGACTTAGAGTCAGGGCTCCTGGGGTCTATCGTTCTGGGAAAGTCAGTTAATCATTCTATTCCTCACTTTCTCCATCTGTCCCATAAAGATAATGTAAGTACTATTCACTGTAAAGCACCCTGAGAAGACACACGCTATGAAGTACCATCATCTTAGTATTGCAGCATCCTCTGCTCTACCCACTAACCCATGCTGCTGTCAGCTTTATCCAACAGTCAGTTCAGCTCTTATGGACCTAGAGAAACCCATCTCCAAAAGGAGAGATGGAAGAAAGAAACAGATATGTTCAGCCACAAGGATTTCTCATTTATTGACTCTTCCCCCCCTTTCAAATAAGAAGTGCACTTAACCAAAACAAAAAACACATTTCAGATCCATAGCATCTGGCCTGTACTGTGTGGAGGGAGAAACTGCAGTGCAAACCAGAAGCTAGTGTGTTTCAGTATAAATAAAAATATAACATAGAGGGGTTATTTAACATACAATTCTGAAGCAAGTAGCTGGCTCTTTATCAGAGAAGCCAAGCAACTGAGGGTGACTTTGTCCCCAGAGAGAAGCTATCCCCTCCTCTGGAGCATGACAGATTGCTTATCCTGCTGCTTCATGTGGAGCACAAAGGAAGCGACAAGGATCCAGCAGAGCCATTCTTTAGTGGTCACAACAGCAGAGGAACAAACTAGGATTGACTGCACAGGATGCCCACCAGCAGTGGAACTTTGTCTCCAGTTCTTCTGATTTTAGAGAATGATCAATTAAGGATCAGTCATAAGTACTCTAACTCAAGGCTGCTTTATGTGGAACATCAAACGTTGTTGCAGGGGAGAAGAGGGGATAGCACCAAACTGCTTCCAAACTGGCAGTGGAGACACATTTAGGATGTTGCAGCTGGGTTAATGGGGCAATCAATAACACTCTATAGGGGTGAATTGAACTTTTGGGTGCCAGTAATTTTGTCCAGGGCCATCAGGACAAACTACCTGCTCTCACAGAAAATACTAGGGGATCTTCAATGGCTATGCAGGGCAAAGTCTCCTCAGGGTGCCACACAGTAAACTGCAGGGTACTTGACTGACCTCAGAAGGATGAAGGGCCAAGTCACACCTCCTGAGGCTTGCACCTCTGCTTTCACTGATCCCAGATATTGCACACCTGAGCTTTTGATCATGAAGACACCCCTCCAGTTAATCCCGTGAGACTCTCCTGAACACAAAATGTGGGACAAGAAGGGGAAGGAGAGAGGGGGGTGAAATCTCCCCCTGGAGCCTGAAGAGAGGTTGAGATGATAGGAAAGACTTTCAGCCCTTTGCAATTTTCTTAACAATCTAAGGAGTTAATGACCAGCCACTCACCCCCCCCCACCTCCCTGGTGTGATCATTTTTAAACCATCAGAAAGAAATCCCTTCCTTTCCTTTGACTAAATAGTAATCCCCTTGATAAAATACCCTGGAGGAGACCTTCACCTTTAATGAAAGGGTCACAAGTTGTGTCCCGCACAAATCTAAAGCACAACAGATGTACAGGCACCTCTAGTGTTGAGAATGGAAAGTCAGGGAAAGTGTTGTAGTAGGTCACCCCAACCTTGATGACTTGATTCTGACCCTTCCATTCCACTCCCATGCACTTCTCTTGGGTTTGCAAAGGACCTGGTCCTATGCTAAGCAAAGTGAACACTGCATCAGGCAGGCGGTGAAGTGCAACAAGAGAGATGTGGGTGTTTGAGGAGAGCAGCGGGGGTCTGGACCTCATTAGGGACAGAAGATCCACAGGAGTCAGAGCTCAGCTTCATTCAGATGCCAGAGTATGAGGTTCTCCTGGCTCTGAGGCCATTGCGACAAAGTTGGCATCAAAATGTGGCATCCATGGACAAATGTCAGCATGTTGCCACACTGACTCTGATCAGTTGCACCCAAAGGATCTGTGTTCAGCTCTGCAGAGACAGCTGCAGCTGGTCCTGACAGGCTTGGCTTCCACACTCCACCCCCACAAACCCTTCAGGCCAAGCCATAGTATTTACAGCCTGAGAGACCTGTCCAGAGTTTTCCCAAAGGTCTCAAGGCTTTTCAATGGCCTTTGTGTTGTAGCAGCCTGGGGGGAGGTTATCACGGATGTTCTCCAGGTTCCTAATGTCTGCCAGGATCTCCGTAATGCTCCTCTCCAGACTCTGGACCCTCAGCCTCTGCAGACTGGCTGTTTTCTCCAGATCTGACATCTGCTTTTTCAATTGGCTGTTCTTTGTCCTGGCCTTTCTGAGGTTGAGTTCAAGCAGCCTTAGCCCTTGCTCATCCATAGGGATATTCTGGTCTATTTCCAAGAAGGAAAATAAAAAAAGAAAACAATGAATGAACTTTGGGAACTGAATCTTTCCTTAGCTCCACGCACACCCCAACTACAGTTATGCACAGCTCTCATCCTGCCGAGGCCAAGTAACTGTGGAAAAAGCCTGACAAAGACTCTAAAAGAAGGAACAACCCAAAAACAGGAGAGAAAGAGCATCATGGGATGCACATCCATGCACCCCTAGGTTATAATCTATTTAACTTTTCTGTTCACTGTTGCAATATAATTGTATAGTTCAATGCCAGTTATGCCATGCAAAGTTCCTAACTGAATGCTCTGCCCTATTGTTAGAGTATCATATTTCCTGCAGTGTCATGTGTTTGTACAGATGGAAAGCATGTTACATAGCTCAGACCATCAGGGCTATTTCACTACAGAGACTGGAAAAACATATGACAAACACAATGCAAACTGAGCTCTCTAGCTCAAGGGAAACAAAGAAAATCCCCTCAGCCTAGGGAACAGAGGGGAGGAAGGAGGTTTGAAAAACAAATACAGATACTTGCGAGAAGCTTTTGGCTTTCTTCCAGAGAAACACCATCTGGTGAGCAAGTCCAAGCGACTGGGTCTATCCACATTGCTAGGAGAGCCTAGGCACTACCAAGAGCCAGTCTCATGGGTCAGAATGAGGGGAATAGATTAGAGAATAATCTTGGAATAATGTTATTAAATAAGCATGTGTTTTATATCTTTCAATTGCCTGTGGTAACTCTTGAGTCCTTTATTAAATGATTGTGCATTGATTTGCTATATACTTACTTAAAATCATATTCTGAATCAATGAACTAGTGTTCATTTTATCTAAAGCTGTATGGACTTTAGAAGGTGGGAATCAGAGAGGCTGGGCATATCCATTTCAATGTCAAATGGACAGACAAGGGTCTGTGAGTCTATGGTAACTGGGGAAAGGTCTCAGTCCTTGTAGGACAGAAGTTTCTGGTGTAGTGTCTGGGGGTGCTCACTGGGGGAACTGTTCCTTGAACAACCAGAGGTTGTACCTGGCATAGTGGGGTAAATCAGGGGTCGGGAGTGGAGATCAGGGGGTCAGCGGCACAGTGGACCAGATTCTGGGAATGGGACATCACAGTAGAGAAAGCTGTGAAATCCTTGGAATTCATTTCTTTACACCTCCTTTACACTTGTGTAAAGTTCTTCAGAGCCTTGACTTGGGGACTTTACATATCTGAGGCCAGCAACTGACAGGTGATAAAGTATTACATTTCTGCAGGCTGGTGTGGGGCAGAGGAAATTTTGGATCTGCAGTCAACAAGAACCCTAGCAACAATTTCTAGTCACAGAGTTAGAGAAGAAGTCTGGTTTATGATGAACACACTGGGCTCAGGATTTGATTCTGACAGAGCCCATGTGGCAAACAGAGCAACAAGTTCTAGTCACAGAGTTAGAGAAGAAGTCTGGTTTATGATGACCACACTGGGCTCAGGATTTGATTCTGACAGAGCCCATGTGCCATTGCTTTTTGCCTCTGAGCTCCAAGCAAGGGGTGTGTTTCCCTTGCTCGTGCACACACACTCCTAGAAGCCTGATGACAGCGTGAATATAAATTGTTGTGTAGGCACAACAGCACTGGCTGGGGGTACTCAGTTTGCATGCATCTGTTACTGCAGCTACACTGTTATTTTTATTTTCACTAGTAGGCTGAGCTACTGTGAGCACAGGTACATAGGCAGGGGAGTCACACCCCTCACTCACAACACAGACATATCAACCCCATTTTATGAACGGGTAACCTAGGTTAATACTTCCTGTGTCCCACTCTTTGTCTTGCTGGTTTAAATTAGAAGCAGAGCAGAAACTATCAACATGTGCTTATCTGGCATCTAGCATAATGGGACCCAATCTCTTGAGGTGCATGATACACTTAATGAAGAAAAATAAGGTGATTATATACTTACCCATCAGATGGAGAATGTGTTCCAAGGCACTTAGTGTCTCTTGGACAGCAGTCCCAACACTCTGGGCACCAGCATAGGCAATCTGCACCTCCTGACCCATCTGAGAGAGGCAAGGACGAAACAGTAAAGACATATGTCATCCAAACAGGTCTGCAGTCACTTTAAAGTCATGGCATGAGAACTCACTTTCTGTGCGGTAGTGGCATCCATATCAATCACCAGAGCCTTGCTTGTTATCTGCCTTTCTGCTTCTTGGGCCTCGTCCAGTAGAGCTGTGATCCCTTTCTCCAGTGCCAGGACACTGTCAGCTGTCCTGTTGGCTTCCAAGGTCAACCGCCTTATCTCCTGGAAAAGCAAAGACAGCAAGAGAAGATATCTGAGAGGCAAGAAGGCCCACCAGGATTCATCCAAGGGAGAAACAGTGGTAACATACTTGGAAGGGTGGACTAGTGGCTTGATTTTCAGATGTGCTCTGCACCCACAACTGTCACTGACTTCACAAAGGGACTGCTGGCACTCAGCACTAAAAATCAGGCCAGAGATGAACAGACAGACAGATGACCCTATTGATGGACACATGCCTGTTTGATGGGTCCATCAGGCCCAAGCTACATCAGATTCACCCACTTGTATTGACACCAGTGTTCTTCTCCCAGCTGGTTACATGGCCCTTCAGTAGAGTTTTGCTCCACTTTAGAGCTGCCCCCTGAACTCTCTCTCTTTCAGTCATGTGTCAAAGATGTGGAACTACTCTGAGGGACTTGGGGACAGTGACACAGCAGCAGGGAGGTGCAATTCCCATCTGGGACAGACTTACACCCTGCACACCAATGAAAGCAGTGTAGCCACAGTTCCTGAGCACAGTCCTGTCCCTGATCTTAGGGGCGTACATGGATTGCAGGGCTGTCCTTAAGGGGGGAGGGGATGAGAGGGGCAATTGCCCCTAGCCCTGCAGTTCTGTGGGCCCTGCACTGTCCTGCCCTGAGCAGGGCAGCATGGGGCCTGCACCGCTGCCCGCCCCCAGCCATGCTGTCCCCTACCCCCTCCCTGCTGCTGTCGGCAGGGAGCCAAAGGCAGCAGGGAAGGGGGGGGGACCAGTAGCATACATCTGGCCTCTCCACTTGGCCAGCTCACCCCACCCTCAGGGCGGGAAAGAGCCAGACCAGGGGTGGAGCAGGGCAGCTCAGAGGCTGGGCTCCACTTTCCCACCCCTCCCCTGGGCCAGCTGTTCTGCCCTGGGAACAGGGAAGGCCAGCCCAGAGGCAGGGTGAGAGAGGAGAGCCCAGCCCCACAATGGGCCCACTCCACACCTGGCTCAGGGGATGGGCGGGAGTGTGGGGCCAACCTGCAACCCCAGCACAAGGGGGGGGCTGTGGGACCCCCACTGGCCAATTGGACCCAGGCCCCATGCCCCCCTGGGGATGGCTCTGCATGGGTGCAGGGGTTAAAGTAAGCTGGAATGCCCCAGAACTGCCCACAAATCTGAGGGAGCAGAGTTCTGGGGCCCCGAAAAAATAGAAAGATTGGGTGGGGCTGCAGCCAGGCTGGGGGACTTTTCAAATCTCCTGTCCTGACCATGCTCAGATGCATGCTCAGGGTGGGAGTGGCCTGGCCAGGGAGCAGCTCCAGCCAGGTGGGGGTGTGTGTGAAAGAAGGAGTCGGTGGTGGGGCCCAGAGATTAAGAGGGTTCCAGGGCCCATCAAATTATACTTTAACCACTGCATGGGTGGGTAGCTGAGTGAGGCTTAACACCTCTGACCTGCAGACCAGATTCCGCCTTAGAGCCTGAAGTCTCACAGACGCCAGAAAGGAATCTTTCACAACCTTCTGCTCTCCATTTGGGGCTCAGACTATGCACATTATTTCTCAGAACACTTGCATGATAAATTGAGGCAACTCACACTAATGTTAACTAAGAACTGAACAGGACTCAGGTTTAGCATCTAACACAGGAAGATGACTGCTTCTCAGCACCTTCCTCCATTTTCTTCAGTCACTTCTTTCCCTCCCCATCCTTAATTGCTGCTATTCTTCTCCGGTTCCCCAACCCTCTGCTTGTAAAAGAACCCAGGCTTCCCCTTACCTGCTGGATACCACTGGTGATCTCCTTTGCCTCGCTGGCCATGCTTCTGGCTGTCTTGGCATCTGTAGCAGCACTGCCCAGGGCTCCTTCTGCATGCCTAGCCTTGTCATCAGCGTTCACAACCATATTGCTGATGAGAGGGAATCTTTTCATGATATCTTCAGCTTCTTTTCTCCTATCATCTACCTGAAGGTGGAACCCTAAAAGGGAAAAAATATACAGCTCCATAAGATCCTACAGGGGAGAGGGCATTCCTCAGAAGCTGGGTTTGCAGTCTATTCATGGAGGAACAAGCAAAATTCACCTCTCAGCTTAGGAAAGGTTGGAACCACTGGAACTACTTATTCGCAGAAGAACATCTACAGTTAGAGAATGGGAAAATGGGCAGTGGGGGGACAGTCAGAGAAAGGAAGATTCCCAGGATGTTTGCTCCACTGTTATGCAGTGAAGGAGCTGTTAAAACAATCAGACCGTGTCTGAAGTGATCCTTTAACCCCTAAGCTGGGATTCGCAGGTATATGCTATGGTGCAATGGAACTCGCAGTGACTACTGTCAGTGGGTGAAACACCAGTGCAATCGACTGAAAGGAGGGACCCCTGCCAGAGTAAGAGGCTTTTGCCAAAAAGAGACTCACCCCTGAGATTCTTCAGTACGAGTTCAACTTCATAAAAAGTGTCATTGCCAGCACTCAGTGCCTGCTGAGCGCTGCTCTTGGCAAGGTTGGCACGGGACAACAGCTGAATCGAAGTCTGTAATGAGCCAGATGGGACACAAGGAGAAAGCAGGTCAAGCAGACAGGTGGGAAGCCCAGTTCTGTTCTCCCACAGTTATCTCTGAGGAAGCTTCGTTTTGCAGCTTGCCTGCAGAAGCTCAAAGCCTTGTCCCATTTCAACACTAACCAACCCATGTCTGGATCACATGAACAGAATAATGGAGAGGGATTGGTGTTCCTTCTGTGCCTTAATGGACGGGACAAAGTAACGTGCAGCTGCAGCTCTCGAGCCCAGGTGCTGGATCACATGCTTATTCCACCAATCATCAGAAACACAGGCCCAGTTCCACCAATATCTCTGTGCTGTGGGGGACCAGGAGTGGAGCCTCCCGTGACACTTGGCTGTACAGGAGTAGAGCACAGCAGTCCCCAGCACCCAGGGCAGCCTGCCTGTTCTGCCTCCCAGCACACTCACTGGGCTGGCCAGGAACCGATCCAGCATCAGCCCCACTCCTAAGCACCATGGCAACCTCTCCTCTCCTGTGGAGGCCCAGCACCCTAGCCAGGAGCTACTCCTACCCCGAGCAGTATGACAACCACCCCTGCCCCCAAAAAGGGCTTACAAGGCAGGTGTGAAGGGTGGAACTCAGACCCATTCTGGGTACCAACAAAAATTATAAAAACCTCGTGCCTGTGCATGTATTAACATAGGGGATGATGTCTTACCAGCCTCTTGCCTTCCCCACTTTGCAACGATTGTTTGGTTTCTTCCTCCCAGCGTCCAGCACTGCTTTGCAGCTGCCTGTATTCTGCCATATAGGTATCCACCAAGCCCATTAGTGTGTTTGCTTCCTGCCTGAGCCTGTTTGCCTCCTCCTGAGATACCAAGAAAATGAGAATTTACTTTGATCACAAGAACTCAGCATCACTTTGCTGCCCTGCATCATGTACTGGAAACCGGATCAGGACAGAGCAAGGTGAGAAGAGCATATTGGCTCCTTCCCAACAGGATGTAGGGATGGTGGAGCAGGTGACAAGAAGGTGCCCCTCTACAAGTGCATCAGGGTTCTCTAGTTTCCAGCAGATGAGAAGTTCTCACCTGGAAGGATGCGGTATCGATTTTTGATAAGCGAGACACAGAGCTTAGGAGCTGCAGGCTGCCCTGATAGGCCCTGTCTGCATCTGAGGCTGATCTGCTGGCATCAGCTTCCAGCTCACTGACCAGCAACTTGGTTTCATCGTATCTGCCAAGAAAAAAAAAAAAAAAGAAAAGCACCTGAAGCCATAACATCTCCCTTGTGTTTAACAGTCCATGATACACAGAGCTCCTCACCAACAGGCCAGGTCAGGCGGCCATTTGCCGTGGGCCAGGGAGCTCACAAGCTTCTTAGGGACTCCATCTTGGCAGAGGATCATCCACATTTACCACTCAGGTGACAGTTGTTGGGCTCAGCCTTTTCTACAAATCAGGCCCTTTACAGGCGCTGGCACCCAAAACCATTAATCAGCTGGAAAACCTTGGTCATTACACTTTAATATTTTCCTGTAAGTCAACCCCCTTAGGTCCTTAACCAGTTGTGCAGTCCTTCTCTGCAGTTTCTTTATTAGTATCCATCTTAGAGTTTGTCTACATACAAACCACTACAGCTGTGCTGCTGTAGTGCTTCAGTGAAGACACTACCAGTGCTGACGGGAGGGGTTCTCACATTAGTGTAGGTTATCCATCTCCCCAGGAGACAGTACTAGGTCAACAGGAGAATTCACACATTGACCTAACTCTGTCTACACCACAGTTTAGGTCAGCATCATTCAGGGGATTGTTTTTTCACACCTTAATTTTTTCAGACCTAATTTCTTTGTGCAGGTCAGGGCTTAGTATGCCTGAGACAGTCTGTGGCAAAGCTATCCCTGGTGGAAATCCATTGACACCAGTGGATTTGCCCAAGGGATGAATTTTCCCCATAAATATATGTGACTGGCAAAAGAACCTGACTATCCCTAACAAAGAGTCCTGTGGCACTTAAAGGACATTTGTTTTACTGAATAAGACAAACACGGCTGCCCCTTCAGAACTTGTTTACCCCTGGCACCCATCAGGATGGGATTCTTTACTGCACCTCTTACCATGATCTTTTCTCTCCCCTCCCATCCCCATGGAGATGTGCACACAAGTATGCAGTGAACCTACTTTCTCAGAAGCCCTTGCAGAGAGTTTGCCAGGATTCCTCCTCCACTCACAGCTGAGCGCACCAGCTCCAGGGCCTGTCCTGAGTCATCCTCTGCTGCCCGGGCTGCCTGCTCAATGGCATTTGCTGACTGCACATGGCTGAAACACAGAAGAGCTCCCATGGGAAATGGACCTGCAAAGGTCCCTCACTAACTCCATACACTTGTCTCATTGTTGTATTCAGGTGGATCATCACCAGAGCAGCTGTAGCTGTGTCGGTCCTTGGTTATTAGAAGGATAAGGTGGGGGAAGTGATATCTTTTATTGAACCAACTTCTGCTGGTGAGAGAGTCAAGCTTTCAAGCCACACAGAACTCTCTATGGGAAACCCAAAGAGATAAGAAAGGGATCTATGCTCCTGCAGAATATGGCAATAGATCTTTTTCCCCTGGGTGCATCTATTAACAGCAATGAGGCAGTCATGGCCTAGAATCTGTCAGTGGACTCAGCAACCCACTCACCTGTTTGCTAATCTTAGAGCTTCTTGGGCCAGCATCAAAAAACTGTTCGAACCTCCAGAAGGATGGGAAGGTGGAATGTTCTAAGGAAAAAAAGAAGTGAATCGCACCAGAGCACACTCTGGTTTAATTCTGGCTGGAGATAAGAAAGAGCACATCACATAGACACAGCAGCAAGATGACCTGAGCCAGCCGTTCTCGTCTTCCCACACCCAGGTATGGTGGTAACAGTAGGGAGCCCCAGCCACAGAGCAAGATGTTGGTCAAAACTCCCTTATATCACCGCACCCACAAAATCATTTTTAGCACACTTGTTGCCTCCCTGTAACAAAACTGAAAGGGCCTGTGGAGGTGTAATATACCTCCTTCCATCTTTAGCTAGGTACATCTACATGACCACAGCAGCCCAGGGTGACAGACTCCATAAAAAATAGCTAGAGAGACACTGTAGTACAGGCTGACACTTAAAGGGGAAGGGGAGTGGCTTCAAAGTCTGAGCTCCAGCCTGAGCCGTATGGTCTACAAGGCTATTTTTAGCAGGATAGCACAAACCATGAAAGGGAAGGATTAAGGCAGACAGAGTTGGAGATGGGCTCAAACCAGCAGGCTGGAGAGCTCAGAGAGTCTATACCAAGTGCTGGGAAAACATCGCCATGGAGAAGAAGGGAAGAGAAGTCAGCAGAAGAGGATAAATAGAGTTCTGCAGCAATGTCAAGGGTGCATTTGACAATGGAGGGGCTGGTCACTGGTGGTCTTCGGTAAGTGTCCTAAGGAGAACTTACCATTTCACTCAGGGTCACTTTGCTTTGCTCCAGGTCCAAACGGGCTCTCTCAATCAGCCTCTGAGTGTCCTGCACCTGGGTCTGGTACTGCTGCCCGAGTGCCTGCAGCCTCTCCACAGTCGCCCTGATGTCATCCAAGCGACTCTGGTAGCTGGACTCTTGTCCCTTCATTTTGGACACCCGACTCTCCAGGGATTTGTCAGCAGCTGTCAAAAGAGACCAAGAGAACATTTACTTGGCTGCTGGGGAGCCAGTGACTACAAAACAGGACCAGATCACACACATACAGATAGCTAAATGGCGAGAAAAACAGCTCTGACACAGCATGGTTGGGGTAGCTGTCCCAGAGTGCCCCCTGTGCTGTATGTACCAGCAGTTGGGGAGTTAGCCAGGAGTCCATCCCCCACCCCTCTATTCATGGGTAGGGAGAGAGAGGAAAGCCTGTCCCAGAATTTCATCTCTGAAGTGCTCTGGACTATTTCCCTTGTTCTCCACTCGAGTGTCTAGCATCAGCACCTTTCACTGCATTCAGCCTCCTGGAGTCCCTCCCAGCCCATCCAATGGGAGGCACCCAGCATTACCTTGCAAGCTCAAAGCTTCTCTCAGGATTTCGCGCAGGGTCTCCTCAGCCTGCTGCATCTTCTGCTCCAGCTCCTCATTGGTCCCTGCCCCACTGCCAAACTGCACCCTAGACACAAGCTCCTCGAGCTCCTGCAGCTGTTCTAAGTACTGCTGCACCTGAAACCAAGGCAGCTCACATAATCAGTAAGCGGTAGAGAACTGTGAGCTACAAAGACAGAGTTGAGGGTTTGGGCCAGGTCTGCAGTAAACAGGAGGTGGGAGGAAGAGCAGCCCTGGAATCCATGAGAAGTAGAGAGCCCAACAGAGTCTGAGAGAGTTACCTGGACAAAGAGTCCTTTTACTGAATGTTAATCCAGGTGAAAATGCCCTATTACAGCCTGGGAGGCTGCAATTCCCTATTGCAGTTCAAACTGCCCACACAGCTTGAGTAAAGGGTCCAGACCTCTCCTGGAGGGACCAGAGCTAGCAGCAAGAGCTTCTACTCCCATCTTCCATTCAGTCCTTGGCCTCTTTACTGAGCTCAGCCCCAGTCATGATCATGGTGTTGGGGATGTGGCTGTTCACCAACTTGAGAGCAGACAGGCCACCAAACAGCCAACAGAGAGTAACTCTGGTTGTTCAAGACCTGGACCTGATTTGAATGGGGTTATTGGAACATCCATGCACAGGAAAACAGTTCACCCTGAACCCTGAGCAGGAGGTGGTGCAGCTGTGCAAGATTTCCACTCCATGCTCTCAAGAGAGGAAGAGAAGGAGGAAGATCCAGGCTCTTTAACCTCTTCCCTTTGTGACACCTTCCACAAGGACAGGCCAAAAGGACCTCTCTTGTCACATCTTTTCCTACAATGCTGAGAGATGAAGGGGTGGAAAGAGCCCTCACTCGTTCCAGAGCTGGACTGAAACGCAGACAGTGCGAACCCCATGTCTGTACTTTGTTCCTTGGAGAGAGAGGAGATCTACATTTCTGAGTCCTATCTGAGCTGTCAGGGAGCAACTAGTTAATCTCTTTTGTATCTGGAAAGGAGAATTTGCTGAGCCTCATCTGTGGATTAGTCTTGACAGCTACTGGGTTCAGTCTTTGATAGGAATGCAAAGCAATTAGTGCAGGGTGAGCAGACGGAATTATTGCTGAAATCTTTTGCTGGAGAAGTCATGTCAGGCGGAGCTGGAAAGTGATTCCTGCTCGGGTATCGTGGTAATGGGCACACATCTGACACAGAGAAATGTACCTGTGTTTTCACATGGCCGTAGCAGGCTGGGCACTGTGTGTGCTCACAGTTGGGTCCCTCGAATCCTGGTTTGCAAACACAGCTCCCATCATCTCGGCACTTCAGAGACTCAGAACCCACTAAGTTGCAGTTGCAGGCTGCAGAGAAAGCAGAGGGTTGGGAAAAAAGCCACAAATCAGAGGAACACTGAGAACCAAGGAGTGTAAAGAAACACAGGGATTCTCCTCATAACATGGCTTTGCCCTAGCCAGATCATCCTTCCATGTGCCAGAGCTCACATGAAAGCCACAGACAGATATAAAATGTGTATCCACATCCAATCTATGATCTGCCAATGTGGCCCAAGTGAACGTCCATGGATATCCACACATTTGCAGGACTCTCTCACACACTTTTCCTTCTGCACTGTTTTACAAAGATACGTAACAACCTACATCCTGACTGAGCGGTGTCTTGCTGAATTCCCATTCTGAGTTGAACAGAAACCAACTGATTCTATTCTACCATTGGTGCTCTCAGTGTTAACTGCTTCCTACTGAGGGAGTTCAAGTCTGATTGTGGTGCTGATGGGAAAGCTCCAAGGAAAATCAGTGGTGTGACAAACAGCAGGGCTGGTGATTTATACCATCCTCCTTTGCCTCCGTCAGCACTGAGCCTCCAAGGTGCTGGGGATTCAGGCTGTGACACGGTGTCTAGCCTCCATCTTTTAGCCATTATATTCTAGCTGCCCAAAATTCTCCTGGTGCTTTCAGTTGGACACAGTCTTTTTCCCTTGTTCTAAGAGAATTTGTAATGCTGTTGTTTGCTGTGAAATCCTTCTTGCATTTTACAGCTAGAGGTGGCTGGTCACTGGATGGTGACTTTTGCACAGAGCATGTGAAAAGCTATCTGGGAGTGGGATCCTTTAAATGGAAAGGTGCTGTGAAAGCATATCATTGTCACTAGGCCCAGCTTGGGAGCCCAGGCCCAGCCCAATCATTTCCTCAGCAAATACTCAGTTTCTGTGCCTGTTTTTCTCACCACAACTCTAGTAGCAGCTCCTTTCCCTAGCCTTTCTCTGGATTCTATACACTTCAGTCATATCCTTCTTAATCCTTTTGCTTAGGAATGTCAAGCTCCTTCCCACAAAGCTGTAACCCCCAAAAGAGACTTCAGCAGCCTCAGCAAATCCTGAAAGAATTTAGAGCACTTCCCTTGATCTCCCCATTGGCATCTTGCTGATATAAACACCCCATATTTAGCCACATCAACACCTCTGAGAAGAGCCCAAATCTTTGAGCAGTACAGAAAACCAGCAAAGCACTGCACTCAGACAGCAAATGGACTGTCGCTTTTTATGACTCCTTTTTATGCACCTAATCAGCAGATCTCTGTTGCCCAAACCCCCTACTCAGGGAACACCTCGAGTACCTCATTGACGCAAACATACACATTCTCTGCGCAGGCTTTTTGGGGGGGGAGAGGGGGGCAGTGGGTCCAGTGCTTGTATTTGCTTTTACATTCCTCACAGGCTTTTGTAAGGCTTCAGGGAGCCGTTTGTGGGGCTGAGATATCACAGGAGTCCTGTCTCCTCAGGAAGTTTCAGCTCCTGGTGAAATGGATAGAGCATCAGAAGAGACAGGCACTTGTGTTACTGGGGCCCCATAAATGGCTTCATGAAGTGCTGGAAAGACCTGTGAAAAGGGTAAACAAGAAAATAAATGCAGAGCTGTTAGGCTTGAATGACATCTAGCCAGGGTCTAACAGGAAGGGCAAGAGTCTCCAAGGAAAGGTGAGAAGAGAGCCTTTCCCAGAGTGGTCTGGGTAGACATGGCCTATGCCACATCTACCCAGCACCACCTATGACCTGGGGTGATGAGGAATGAAGTCAGACCTTTCTCCCTCCAGATTCTGGGTTTGTAAGCATGTCTTCCACCACGTCCTGTGGTGAATCCCTGGTGGACCCATGTGCCCGGTGTACGCGCTGCTTCTCCTGCTTGAATTCAAGAGACTTCCCAGTTCCCAGTGCCTTTCTGTGCCTCCAAACTCCAAACACACAGTTGCTGGCTCAGTGCAATCACATGAGGGAAGAGCAGGCAAGCAGGGCTGGCTTTCACCACCCCAGCATCTCCACCTGCCCCCACCCATCTATAGCAACCAACACTCCCCCCTTGCAAGTAGGTCTGGGCATCTATGATCTGGTAGGGTCTGGTGGAACCCCAAGCCCTCTCCATCCATATCTCAGATAACAAATCAATTGGATCAGTGCTTGGATGGGTCTCAGGTCCCTGCATCACCCAGATTTATCTATAGGCAAGCCTGGGTTTATTCAGATACTATATTTGGCTTTATACAACGTGGAACATTCACGCCCAGCCTCGATGCTCTCGCACACAGGGATGAATTTACTCATGAATGCACTCTCCAGTGCAGACATGCACACAGGAGCATTCCCTACATTACTCTTGTACCTTGACACTTGTCTGTTGGGCTGAGGGCCAAGGCATTTCCAAAGAATCCATCCTTGCACCGCTCACAGTAGAAGCCAGCTGTGTTGTAGATGCACTTCAGACATTCCCCTGTCAGGCGGTCACAGGTCTCTGCAGCACTGGGGTCAACATTATTGTTACACTGGCAGGGCTGGCAAGGTCTCACGGGGCCATTTTCACCCACAGGGTCTCCAAAATATCCATCAGCACAGAGTTCACAGTTAACCCCTGGAGAGGGAGAAAAACAAGACAGAGTAGCCTGTTACTCTCCCCTGCCCTTCATCATTCATGTCTTTTTAATGCCTCAGCTCTTGAGGGCAGGGCCTCTCTCTCACTATAGCTGCATATAGCACTTAAGACAATGGGGTCCTGATCTCAGCTGGGGCCTCTGTGTGCCACAAAATAAATAATCAGAGAGAGGCAGAGCGGGACACAGACTGGAAAGCCAGGCTGCACAGACCTGATCACACTACAACCAACACAGCCCCAGCCTGTAGTAGCCCTCGGCTAAGGACAGATTTTAGGGTATGCTCTGCGAATCAATGGAAAAGGACAGGCCAACAGTCAATGGAAAAGGACAGACTAACAGTCTCCTCAGCTTCCAAAGGGGCAGCCATGTTAATCTAGTTCAGCAAAACAAACAAGGATCCCTGGGGCACTTTTAAAGACTAACAAATTTATTTATCATGTGAGCTTTCATGAAAGAAAAATCCCACTTCATTTTCACACTTTGAAGACGGGGAACTCCCTATCTTCAAGCATCTGACAAAGTGGGATTTTCTCCCTTGCAAACTCATGCAATAAATAAATGTGTTAGCTTTAAAAGCACCACAGGACTCTTTGTCTGTTTCTCCCCTCAAAAAACACAAGGAGTCATGTGGCACTTTAAGAAAGTCACCCTTTTTCATACCCTGCTGTCCTGCCTGAGATTGGAAGTACCCTGAAAAGGAAACAAATCTCTATGTGAATCACTAGGCATTACCTGTGACTCCCAGAGGGCAGCTATTGCAGACAATCTCCTTTCCCCCTTGCGCCACTGAGCAGCCCTGGCCATTTCTGCAAGGACATGGCCTGCAGCTCTGGGGATTCCAAGGGTCACTGTAGAAACCAAAAGGACAGCGGGCGTTGTGCTCCATGTCTTCATCCCCCGAATAACACTCTCCTGGGAGAGACAGAAAAAAGAATCATAGGGTTGGAAGGGACCTCATGAGGTCTCCAACACCCTGCTAAAAGCAGGACTAGTCCCACTAAATCATCCCAGCTAGGGTTTTATCTAACCAGGCCTTAAATGTTTTCAAAGATGGCGATCACCAGAGTCAGGTCACATTTAGCCTGACATGGTTCCTTTATTCTGTTCCAGGTCACAACAGACTAACACTGCCACTGTCCAGGCAAGAAGACTCTTCCTTATAACCCTAATCCACCTCCTACCACCTAAACCACCCTGTAAATCAGCCCCAGCTTGTAACCAAGTCCTAATCCATAAACCACAATTTCTCATAACTCAACACTATTGCATGCAGCCTGGTACCACTCAATAACTTGGCAACCCCTCTGCTGCATTCGTGTGACCTGGCACCATTCCTTTCTTCTGTACCTCAACACAGACCTTTATGACATGGGGCAATGCTCACTCATCCAATCAATATCAGGCTATGAAGTTAGGGAGCACTTTATCTAAATAGTTAGCTCTAAGGGCTAGACACATGTAGCTATGTCATGGTAAATCCAGCTCTTCAGAACTGACTGTAACCATCAGAATTCTTCACCTAGAGAACTTCACCGAGTTCAAGGCACTTCTGCAACAGTTATATGCACATGTACGAGTCCTTTATTGCATGTGGCACCTTTCCCAGGATCCAGCACCTCCCCATCGCCCAATTTTATCCCCTTCAGCCTTGCGACTAAAGCTGGCTGGGAAAAAGGAATTTGTGACAGTCAAAACTTGGTTTGCATTCCGAATCAAGATGAAGAGTCACAATTTTAAAATTTCCCATAGCACACAACTTCTGAAAACTTCAAATTCAGGACCATTGAAATGCATTGTTTTTCCCTTGTTGAAATACAACACTTTGATTATGTAAAGACATGCCTTTTTGGTTTTTATGATTTCAACGGCTTTCATGTGGATTTTTCTTTTAACATTAAAGGTAGGTACATCTGATGTATTAGTAAAATTAATGTTTTAATATCAGGTAGAAGCCCAACTGAAATGTTTCAATGTTAAAATACAACAAGATTTTCCCTATAAAAATAACAAAAGCCCTCTGGCACCTTAAAGACTAACAAATTTTCCCAGGCATAAGATGCACCTGATGAAGTGGATCGCAGCCCACGAAAGCTAATACCCAAAGAAATGTGTTACTGGATCCTATCACAAATGTAATCAAAACTGACAGATTCCCACAAAACATTTAGATTTTGTTGAACTTGTATCTTTCATTGCCAAATTGTTCCATCTACATTTCTGGGACCAGTTCTCCTGATGACATTTCTCTAAGACAACCCTCCCACCTATAAGTCTCTTGCAGCAACTCCTCCCTTCCCCAGCTCCATCCTTAGTGTACAAGCAGCACCCGCAGAACCCATCTGCACCCAACTAGGATTGTAATTTTCCTTACCTGTGTTGGGATCACAGTTTCCGCCCCCCTGGCAGTTACACAGCACACAAGTGCTGAAAGACCCAAAGGTGGAAGAGTCTCTCTTGTACCCCGGAGCACATCCTTCACAGAACTGGCCCTGATAGCCAGCAGGACACTCACATCGTTCCACCCAGGGAGCTAAGGCTCCAGATGTTGGTTTTGCAGAAACCAGGGTGACATTATCGAGGTACCCCGTGCCTGGTGGAGGAGGCAATGAGTTACATTTACAGTCAGCTGCTTCACTCTGAACTCCTTCCCAGTGCCATGATAACGTGTGCTCTAAAGACTGCCTGTATCTCAGAGTAGCAGGTGTTTTCTGTGTACACTATGCTTATATCCAGAGAACATGCATGGCAATCACAGCAAGGAACTCTGTGTCAAGAGTTTCCTGTTCCCAACTGATTTGTTGTATGGCCTTGGGCAGTCCCTTAATGGCTCTGTGCCTCAGTTTTCCCACCTGTAGTGGAGTGCTGTATTTACCTACCACTGGGATGGCGGTGGGTGGGGGTGCCTATGCCACTGGTTCCCAACCTTTTCTGTGCTGTGGCACACCTTGATACCTTCAAATTTTTCAAGGCACACCAAAATAAAAAAACTCATGAATATTCAAATTAACTTAAATTACTTATGAATATTCATGAACCACAGCACAGTGTTTCAGAAATGCTGCTATGTGGGGTAGGTAGTAGGGGTAGCAGAGCAGGGGTGGCAAAACAGGGGAGGTCAAGAGTCGTGTGCAGTGGCAGGAGTGAGAATGGGGAGCAGAGGCAGGGGTATCAAAAGAGGACAAAGGCAGCCATGTGGGGAACAGCACGAGGGTGGTGAGAGAGGAGAGAGGAAGGGAGAACAAGAGTGGCTTTGTGGGGGGTGCAGGGGGAACCTGGAGAGTGAGAAGATAAGACAGGGGAGCATGGTGCAGCACCCACTTCCCCAGTCTCCACGGTGGCTCCCTGCCTCCCAGGGCAAATCCTCATCCCACTGCTGCTCCCTCCCACCCCAGTGGGTCCCATCCTCTCCATCCCTAGCCCCCTGCTGTCTGTGATGGATCCTCCCATCACTGCAGGGGCCAGAACTAGGCCTCCAGCCCACAGCTACACCCCCCCCACACAGCCACCTCACCTCTCAGTTACACCCCCCCAAACAGCCACCCCACAATCCCAGCTACACACCCCCTGCTACACATCCACTCCCACCCACCTCTGCTACACACACACACACTTGCCCCACACAACCCCCAGCAGCCCCCTTCCCCCAAAGCCCTTACCTGGGCTGTTTGCAGGCTGCCTGACACAAGCTGCTCTGCCCTGCATGGGGAGATTCACACACTCCCGGCCTCCCGCAGCTCTCTGCTGGCTGGGCTTAAGGTGGAGCCACCAGAACACCGCGTTTGGGCTGCTCCTGCTATTTTTAGGGGGACCCCTGGAAATCCATGTTCTAGTGCCTTCCTCTATTTTTAGGGGGGCTGCCTAAAAATAGGTGGCCCCAGACCTCTGTTCAGGTGCCATCCCCCTTACTTTAACCGCTGCCTTTCCCCAGCCCTGCACAGCCCACGTGGTTAGGCTGAGCAGGGAGGGAACTTTAACTCCAGCTCTCGGAACACTTTGGGTGTTGTCGTGGCACACCAGTGTGTCCCAGCACACTGGTTGGGAACCACTGGCCAATGCAATGCTTTGGAGATGAGAAGTGCTACGTGATAGTAACTCCAGATCCCAACCCTCCCTCACTCACTGTATTCTCCATACGTGGCTCGGATCCAAAGGGCCGTCAGGTTTCCAAGTAACCTCCTATACTCAAAGTAACTCAGCTTGGGACTCCATTTGCTGCTTGGGTGCTCGTCCAGTCTGTGTGTTGGAAGTGAAAGAAATTGAGATCCAAGGAATATAAAATTAAAGATCATTTTGTCGTCAGGTTTCACCAAACCCTCAGCAGAATAGAAAGCACCTAGGTGCTGATGATTAGCCCCTTGCACAACTCATAGGACAAACCCCAGCAGCATAGCCCCGACACCTATTATTCACCTGACACCTATGATTCATCCTCACCTGCCACTGGAGCTGTCAACCCCACTGCACCTCAAGGCAAGACACAGGGTGAGCTGTAGTGGCTGGAAAAGCCTCTAGCCCAAGCTACAAACAGGGGTTTCCCCCTCATTGTCGCAGATGGACTGACGCTCCAGGGCCCTGGGAGTCAACAGCTCCTGCTCACAGAGGGACTGGGGTCCCAAGGACCAAATGCCAGGCATCATGGCTTTCCCAGCAATGGCTGGCCTCATACACTAGGAACTGCACTGCAGGCTTTCCTGTTTGTGGAGGGCACAGGAACCTCAGTGATTATGGCCTATTTTGCCATTGGGTCATTAGGGCAGCTACCCTGCAGTCACCTGGGGTAAGTGCACCCTAACATACTCTTGTTTTACCTGAATGTGTACGTCTTGCTGATACCACAGGGCAGCATCTTCCCGTAAGGCAGGAGGGGGGCAGAGATTCTGAGGCCAGCTCCTTCCAGTACCACATCACGGGGAGAAGGATGACGGCCCCCTCGGTCCACACGATAATCAAAGGACAATGTCTGGCCATAGCTGACCTGCTGGTTCCCAAGAAATCTGGCTGTGAAGGGACATAAGAGACCACAGGGAGATGGTTAAAGGGTCAAATCATCCCATTAGGAAGTCCTTATTCCTCCCTGGGGCTGGCCCCCAGCATATGCCACAGCCTGCCCGAGAACCCACATATTGGAAGGGTCCAGAGTCCCATCTGCTGTGATCCCACACCTGAGCGATGACTCTGAGGACCTGGCACTCAATAGCTCTTCAGTGGCAAGCGCCCAGATCTAGTCTAACCTGCTGCTGCTGGAACTCAATCAGGACCCAGGAAAGAGCATCCCAAACTGGACTGGACTTGATGACAGGGGCGATTCTAGAGGGGGCCAGGATGCAGGGCATGTGCTACCCCACAAGTAGGCCCAATCCGATCATGCATGGGGCCCAATCCATCTTCAAGCCTTCTAAAGGGGAATTGAAGCTGAGGACGGTCCGTGCCACCTGTGGGACGCAGCAGACAGTCCCCAAGTGGCAGATACCATCCCTGCTGCTTGTGGGAAGTGGCAGCAACTGCCTCCCGCCTCGAGCCTCCTGCATAGGGCTTGAAGCTGGGGACAGTCCATGACACTTTTCACAAGCGGCAGGGATGGTCTCCACCACTCAGGCCCTATGCGTGGCAGGAGCCATCTGTGCTTTCTGGGAGCAGCCTGGAGCCAGATCGGACCACTTCTGGCTAGCTGGGGCTGGAGATGCAGGACTCACGGCTGGACGTGCAGGTCCCATGCCCTGCTGGCCCCAAAGTAGCGATGCCCCTGCTCAATGACCTCTTATGGTCCCCTCCAGTTTCTATGATTCTAAACTCCCTTGTCTAAAAAAACCCACTCCCACCTCCCTCCACAATGATTACTCCTGCCATCCCTGTTGCCAAACATGCTTCCCAGACCAGAAATGACCACCTAGACCCTACACTGTTTCCTTCACTCCAGCCCCTGCTAGCTCACTGTGTCATGCCAGAGACAGCCAGTATAAATCAGATGTGGCGTTAGGCAACTGGGGGCCCTGGGTGAAGGGCCACTGCGGGGCCCTCTATAGGCCCCACAACCCCACCCCAGGCGATCCCAGCTTCACATGCTGGCCCCTCCTGCAGCCCCAGCTCCCCTCCCACTGGCCCCAGGCCCCTATCTGCATCCCCTCCTGGCAGCCCTGGCTCCCTGCTGCTGGCCCCCCAGCCCACCCTCCACACCCTCTGTGGCCCCCAGGTCCCCACCACTGACCCCTGGCCCCAGGATCAGCTCCTCCTCCTGCCACTGACCAAGGCAGATGTGTTTTTTTGGGTAGGCAAAGCAGGCAACTGGGCCCCTTGCTGCTGGGGCCTTAGGTATGCACCAGTTTCACTTATCCCAAAAGTCATCTCTGGTGTAATCAAACTCGAGGAAACCCACTCCTTCCTTCCTCAGTGCAAGTGGAACCTGTCCTTTCCCTTGAAAATGACCTCCAGTCTCCCACTCAGTCATAAAAAAGGCAGTCTCTCTCTGCCAATCAGCATCAATTATCCAGTAAATACCAGGACACCAGCAGGTGGAATGGGTTTCTAGTTAGGGTGTTTTGCTAGTTAGATTTCCCACTAGTGACTGGGGGTGACCACAACAGCATGAAGGAGAGGGGCCTATGTGATCAAGTCTAAGACTGCAGCACACGAAGCACAGCTTTGTAGAGCTGAGTTTCATTATACAGTGCTTCCTGCTTTGGCTGCTCCCCCGTTCCACACACTTCCATACCTGGTGCCATGAAATAGGTGGGCTCTGATCTCCTGGCTGTGACAAACACATCCCTATGGCGTGCAGACCAGTGGAGTTGTACAGGGGACCCTTCCACATATACTCCTCTCCAGCCCTCAGCATCTGCAAGGCAAAGAAAAGTTTATTGCCATCAGAGCCAGGAAACAGAAGCAATGGGAAGGCTGTTTCTCAGATCATGCAGTCAGAGGATCATTCACAACCCATCATTTCTGCCCTATGCACTTCCACACTGCATTGTGGAGCAATCATCTGGCCAGTTCTAGACATTTCTGCACGCTGTCATGAGTGACCACGGTGGAAACAGGAACCTGGTAGAAGTTCTTTGTATGCTGGCTCTTACCAGAGCTATCCTCACTAAATGCTGGAGCAGGAGGATGGAATTAGATGGACATTGTGTTCTCCCCACCCTCACAGATGAGCTGCAAGCCAGCACCTCATGAGTAAATGCTGTAAACAGAAGCCTGAGCAACTTGGATATGAGAACTGCCAGCTGCGTGGTGCTCTCATGAGATGAAAGGTGGCACACAACTGAATTAGAAACACCTCCAGTAACCTTCTCCTGCCATTTAATAAACATGCACCCTGCAACAGCCCCTCAGCACAGGTGTAGATTTGTATAACATACTGACAACCTGCTCACGCCTGCTGAAGATCTGGCCCACTGATTTCTTTAAAAACAAACCAGCGGCTGCCGTCCCCACCCAGTAAAACACCTATCTGACATGTGACAAAGGCAGCCAGGATTAGATTAGAAAGCTAACTATCTGCATCTGCCTCAAGAGCTAAGTTAAGCCTGCTCTCCCCGCACTTCAGTAAAACAATCCAAAGGGGCAGCCATATTAATTTAGTGCAGTAAAACAAACAAGGAGTCCTGTGTTTCTGTAAGTTTCCCCATCTTCAAAGCATCTGACGAAGTTGGATTTTCTCCCACAAAAGCTCATGCAATAAATAAATTTGTTAGTCTTTAAGTGCCACAGGGCTCCTTGTTTGTTTTACATGTTCACAAGAGGAGGAAATATTCAGCAAGTATGCCACGGAATGAAGAGATCCAGCTGTATGGAAGAGATGGAGAAATGATCACATTGCAATAGGTTGATCTATGGGTGTGCTTTTCACTCTCTTCTTTGTACCAGGGAACATAGACCATCGAGCCAAAGGTAAAGAAGTCACAGCTTCCCAGCAGGGAGCACAAACACAGGGTGAAAGCACGGAAGGTTGGTAATGCAGGAATGCAAACTCTGTGGGGAGCTTTTACCTTTCTGGAAGGTGGAGGAGATTTTATGGATGTTGTAATTTTCTGTGCTGGTGCACACAGCGGAGTGTCCATAACAGAAACACTGGGAACACCCCTCAGGGTTTTCTGCATCCAAATTATAGTAGCCCGGCTTGCATCTGTGTAAGAGATTACATCAGTCCATGAGACTTCACCGTACCTTTCATATCAGTGCAGAATACCTGGTGTCACACACGGTGCAGCTCACAGCAGATGAGGTGCACAGTACACAGTTTCACCCATGAACCCCAACCAGCACAAAGCACCCTTTGGCCACCCAAATACAGCTGGATCTGGGTGCCGCTGTCAGCAGGTATCCTGGGATATTTCTGGATAAAGGATGCATTCAGAAGGTCACTCACTGTCCTTTTGCAACTCACTTGAGCAAAGAACAGCTGCTGTTGCAGAGAAGTGATTTCAGTCTAGTGCAAGCTCCCTCATAACTCTTCCACCACAACCCCAGAGAAGTGATTTCAGTCTAGTGCAAGCTCCCTCATAACTCTTCCACCACAACCAACCAGCCTTTGTGCAAACAGCTGCTGATGGGGTGTTTCCTTCCCACAGGGCCAACATTGCTATAAATGGGCATTGACTACTGGCTGTATTTGAAAGAGCTCAAGCACCCACAGCCTGGGCCAGAATTTCTAAAGCACATGTTGGGTGCTGAGCATTCATCCAAACCTGGCCCCTAGGGCGGACTCTTACATCAGCCCTTCACTGTCTCTGACTAGGGAGCAGCTTTTGAGCACAGCACATACTGGAGGAATGTACTGCAGCAGACCTGGGGTGGATCTTGCTATGCAGCTTCACCTGCCTCAACATGGCTCTGCTCTAAAGGGCTGGTAGTAATAACAGCTCTCTCCTGGGTGCATGTGTGATGGTACAACCGGTTTTGAAGAACTCGTCCCAGGAGACCCTTTTTTTTTTTCCCCACAGAAGTTAGGCAAGAGGAGTTTCTTAGGATCAGTAGCTCAGTCAGTCTCCTTCAAAGCATCTGACAAAGTGGAATTTTCTCCCACAAAAGCTTATACAATATATAAATTTGTTAGTCTTTAAGTATCACAGGACTCCTTGCTTGTTCCCCTGAATCTGTTTGTGTTGGGTGGTTCTATTGCCACATCCAGGCGTACTCTGGCCTGGCCCCCTGGGGCTGAGAAATACTTGTAAAGGGAAAGGCAAGGGAGAGCTACTGAAGTCTTTGGGCCAAGTGGTAGCCCCTGAAAAGCAAAGTCTTGCACTACATCTGTTGGCAAAGTGAGCTTGAATCTAGAAAATATAAGCAGCACAAGTCTTTAGAAATAGAACTCTGATCCTGTGGAGGTGGCTCACATTCCCCTTGAGCCACATGCTAACCAACAGAGCCAGTGAGGCCACAGGCTATATTTGGGAGGGGACCTTTAAAGCAGGGGTCTCAAACTCAAATCATCATGAGAGCCACATGAGGGCTAGTTCAGGGCCGCATGAGGACTAGTACATTAGCCTGAGGGCCGCACCATTGAAACCTTTTCATACAACGATACTGCAAATATCGGTGTCATGGAGAACCCAGAAAAGCCTCTTGGATCCCCTCTGTTCACAGCCCACCAGGACTCTGCTACGGTGGAGCTTTCTCCCGTTCACCCGGGTCTCCACGCTACCTGTAGCCAGCTTCCAAATCCAGGCCCAGAGGGTCCGACCCTTGGTCTGTCTGGTCTCCCTTGGGGGGGGGGTCCTCCCTCCATGAGGGTCCCAGCCATCCCAATCAGCAGTGACACTCAGCCAGTGTAGCAGTCCGAGGGTTTATTAGCAATCCACTTTGCACAGCAGCTAGGACAATTGGCTCTCAAATCAACCAGGAGGGCAGACAGTAAACCCCCAGGACGAGCCTCGGAGGTCCTGCCCCTCCGACCTCCATCTTCCTTCTCCCCCTCTCCTCCCTTTGTTCTCCTCTCTATCCAGCTGCCCTGCCCCTGGTCTAAACCGGCCACAACCTGTCACCCCCAGGGGGTCCAGGTAAGGTCGCACTAAAGCCTCTTCCTCCCTAGTGGTGCCTATAGTTATCACACCCCTGTGTCCCATCACCAGAATACCATCACCAAAGAACAGGAACAGAAAAGAAGAACCACAGTAGCCCAAGAGGTTTTCTTACTTCATCAGAATTGGTAACAATAGTGTCGTTGCGGGCTGCAGGAAATAGCTTTAGGGGCTGCACACAGCCCCCGGGCCACATGTCTGAGACCCTTGCTTTAAAGGCTGCTCTGGAGAAGTACAAGGGTCACACCAATACCTGTCACATCGCTCTCCTGAGACACTTGCTTTGCAGATGCAGCGACCTGAAACACAAGGTCCCACACTCCCGGCTGGATCACAGTCACACTGCGCGCTCCTGAGAAAGGAAAGCATCTTGGATTGATTTCCAGTTCAGTTCAATAGCCACCACAGGTGTTTGTAAACAGCTCAGTACACACAGCAAGCATGTGGTATCTCTTGGTTGGCCCACTGAGAGAGTGGCCAATGTGGCGACAGTTCTTAGTGTACTAGAAACACAGGAATGGCCAGACTGCAAGGGTTCTCAGCTGTACCCCTGTCCAGCTAGCACCCTCTCCTGATTACTAAAATAGCCGCAGAAGGGTGGTCCCTTGTTCCTGACACTTGGTCACAATTTCTGGGCTGAAATTCACTCCACAGTGAATCAGATCTGAGGTCCAGCTAGTTCAGCATCCCATTTCTGATGGTACCCAGCACCAGAAACATGAGAGGCAAATGCAAAAAACCCCTACATGAATGACTTCAGAATAACCTCTTCATGGGGCAGTTTCTTTCTAGCTCTTGTATTCTTCAAGTCTGGGTTGTAAGCATGAGCCACTGATGTGCATTGTGGTAGTACCCCAGGGCCTTGCTCAGGATCAGCACTCCAATGGGCCATAACACCCTTATAGACAGGATTTGTTTGGTTTCATCATAATTGTTCATGTTCTCCTGATGCAAATAAACTACATTTTTCTGAACACTTAAATTTGTGGCCTCTGCAATGTTCTGTGGCAGCAAGTTCCACAGGTTGACTGTGCATCATGTCTAAACATCTCTTTCCCTCAGCTTTGAATGTGTGGTCTGAGTTTCAATAGCCCAGATGGGCCTGGCTAAGAATAGGTAAGTAGCTGCAGGACATGTGTCTACAGGGTGTATGAAAATCAGGATGCTTCACCTCTGGCAGGGGAACATGTTAGGACCTGAGCTCTTCATTAAGGTGCACTGGAGTGTTATTAATGACCACTTCTCTTTCTGTCCTTATGGCCAGCATGTGACCATTCCTCCAATGGCAATGACTGCAATGTTAGGAATAAGGATCAAAGAGTGAGGCCCATGCCCCATATTTCATCACTAGGCAGTGGCACTGAAACTACCATACCCTACCATGCACAGTGCCCACTGTCTCCAGTCATCACATGCCCTACACAAAAGCTTGCAAAGCTCTGGAGAGGACAGGCCAGCTGCATGGCTTAAATCTTGTACTTACGATACTTGTCCATCTGCCTTGCACCCAGCCTCAGAGAAGGAGTGGAAACCTGGCTGGCACTGGTCACACTTATCGCCCATCACACCAGGTTTGCAGCTGCATCGGCCATAGTTGTCGCACTGCATGCCAAGAGAGCCTGAGGAAACGTGAGAAGCAGAGAATCAATTGGCCTCACTGTGTTGTCTCAGGCTGAGAACATCCTCAAAGAAACTGAACACCCAGTGGGACCCTTAGGAAAATATGAGGGAAAGTCTCATTATTTATCATTTACTGTTGTATAGTTGATGCCTCCATATTGGGGTTATCCAAGATAACTGGCTGATGGCAGATGTTTTCATTTTAATATCTCCATTGTCCCTGCTTCTAACTCCCTAGATGAGGTCACTGTGTACTCGTGACATTAGTTCTTGCTGTGCAATTGTTCTGACATCCCATAGAAGATTGTGACTTCAGAAACAGGATAAGCAGTGTTAGGAGCAGATGGACGTTTGAAGGACAAAGATCCTTCTTGCCCTGCACCATCACACCATGCCAGAAAATCTCAGAATTTTTTCATCCCAGTCAGATCTTGAGCTGGTATAAATTGGTGTCATCCATTGACTTCAATGCAGCAGCACCAATTTACATCTGCTGAGGATCTGGACAGGCACTTTACCAAGATTGCACACATGACATCAAGTCACTCCATCTTCCTGAACTGACTGCTTCTATCCCCAGTTAACCTACTCTCCTGCCTGCTTAAGTAACAGGGAGACAGACTATCAAGAGCAGATTCACATGCACACATATGTATTCAGACTGTATTTTAGATCCCAGTTTCCATTCCTGTTAGAATAGTGGGGAGAGATCCAATGCAAGATTGATATTTGCAGCCCTAGAATTTAAACCAGTCAATGAACAGAAAAGAAACCATCTCTGCATGTCTATTCAATGCTAATGAATGGCTCGAATTCTGACTTGATTTCTGTGTTTGCAGACAGTTGATATTTGCAGGACTTCACTGTCACATACAGAGCACCCGCAGCGTTCACGACATGCCAGTTTTTTTGACACACAAAAGTGGGCTATTATCACCAGAACTAGACAAACGGGTTACTCACAGTAACTGTCCTTCTTCGAGATGGGCTGCTCGGATCCATTCAGTAATAGGTGTCTCCGTGCCAGAGCGCCGGATTGGTTGGAAAAAAGCCTTGTCCTAGCCTGTCAGAAGAGGGGAGGTGGCCACTGCCCCTCGCGCCACCCACGGCTCTATATACGGCCGCCTCCTCGTCCCCTCCTCAGTTCCTCAAAGTTGCCAACTCCAGAAGTGGGGACAGAGGAGAGGGACCTGAATGGATCCGAGCAGCCCATCTCGAAGAAGGACGGTTACTGTGAGTAACCCACCGTTCTTCTTCGAGTGCTGCTCGGATGCATTCAGTAAGAGGTGACTACTAGCCATCCTGATGGATGGCGGGTGGAGTTGGTACTTCCGCCTTCAGCACATCGACAAGCCCTGTAAGGTAGAGGCCTACCAGCAAAACGCTCACCGAAGTAAAGAGGCAGGTGGGCCTTGGAGGACCCGGAAGAAGTAAAAGTTGGGGGTCAACTAGAACAGGGCAAGACTGAACCCACCGAGGCAGAATGCATAAGCAGGTCGGATAAGGTCACCTGAGCTGGAGAAAAAGGATGCAACCTAAGAAAACGGGTTGTGCAGGTGCCCCTGCCTAGGAGGAAAGCGTGGAACGTAGGCAACAGACTACAATGTCTGGGCCTGGGCTGTGTCACGTGGACTCGAAGGAGGACACTAAATGCTAGCAAAAGAGACTAGCCATATGGGCGCATCTCACGTGAGAGCAGAGAAAGGGAAGGCATAGAGCACCTGAAGGTTTGCAGGAGCCACGTAGTCATGGACTGATCTGGCGACTACTGAGTACACAGGGAGGAGTAAGGGAATGACAATGCCCTTTATCTAGGATGCAGTCAAGCAAGTCGTCTGGGTAAAGGAGAGAAAAGGATACAAGGTTGTGAGACGGGCTCAAGGGCGGCTGAGGAGAGCACGAGACACTAGTCGTGGAGTATAGAGTCGAGCCAAGCCGGATGGGCCTCCGGAGTGCTAATTAACGACCTGGTAGCACTGAAGCGTGTGTTTTCAGCTGAGCCGACACCACGACCGGGGCTCTTATAGGAGAGAGGTTCTGGAAAAATATTGACCACAAGGTGACCTGAGGCAATGTTGATGAGGTGGGTCTACTAGGGCCCGCAAGGCGCTAGAGTGTGGAGAGAGGCCCCACTGGTCTGAGCTTATGGGGTTTGTCTCTTGAAGCTCTCACTCAAGTGTGAGGGGGAAAGGAAAGGGACGGAAGAGAACTCTTACTACCATCTAGTCAGCCGCTCGGTGACTGAGGAATCAAAGGGGGGCCGTAAAGGCCGCAGACTCAGTACCTATGGTGCTTGTCTGAGGGATGACTTTATTGCTATGCCATGCCAGGGTTGCCGAGGAGGAAAGCTCTTCAATACATGGATACTGAAGAACTCCGCTGCCAAGGGAGGGTCCTTCTTAAGCCAGAGAATGGGACCGCAACAAAGTGGCAGCTGCCGTATCTGAGGGGAACCCCAGGATCAGAGAACCCAATGACGTTTTCTGCCCGGAGGGAGCTGGAGGGCGAATAAAAGGGGGTACAACCCCGAACTGTTATATGTTGAATAGGACTGGTTCCCTGAATCACGCCATTGGGATGGCAGTGGTGTTAACAGGTCCTTGAGAAAGGAAAAAGGGGACCGCCAAATTGTCAGGCACCGCCAACGCCCATGGGGAAAAACCACAGTAGCACTAAAGGGCTATGCACAGCGTAGTGGGGTGATCCCATGGGGAGGCAGGACGGAAGGAAAAAGGGGGGGTTGTGTCCTGCCAGAGAATACGAGCGTAAGGCACAAAATTACGTTAAGTGTCCTGCAAGTAGGGAACCTTCTATCTGATGTAGATGGCTGTCCAGAAGGCAGTAGATGCCAAGGCAGGAACTGTATGTGGAAGGGCACTCGAAGGGATAGACTTTCCGCCGTTTCCCAACATGTGGTACGCCACAGGGTGTTCCTTCTCAGGATTTTAGAAGGGGGCCCGCGGCCGTGATTTGGTGAGGCTGGGGAAGCATGAGCCGCCTCGGAGAGGGTAGACCAAGGTGAGGGTTCCTGAGGAGGGCCCCTGGTTCCCGCTAGATGACCAGGGATAGAGACGAGGACCCGTGCGAGGGTGGGAAAAGGGCGAGCAGTGGGCCGTACCTAGGGCCCATGCAGGGGTAAAAGCCGCTCTAGAGCTACCTTTCCGTTGAAATAGCTATCCAGGTAGCTGAATAGCTGCACAAATATGTCCCTTTAGTACGCAGGAGAAAATCCTGTCAACACGGGTTGGGGTCACAGAGCAGAAGGCGGTGGAGTGACCACAGGCATCCCCTCCCCTTCCCCTGACCCGGAACGAGGGGCCTACCTGGGTCACGCGTCATGGCCACAGGCACAGATCTGTTGCGAGTAGGCTTCGGATATGCGCATCTCAGAGCCCCGCTTCCATCCCTCCACAAGGGGCTAAGCTGGGGAACACGGTGGAGAATATTCGGGAAGGAAGGCTGTTAGAGATAGCAGAAGGGCGGCTTCCATCCTCAGGGAAGTTGCTGCTTAGGGGATGAGAAGTGGGGGGGGGGCGGATAGTAGTTACGGTATTGAGGTATTGCCACTGTAGGTGGGCATCGCAGTACTGTCAGCCCCCGGAGTCTCAATCGAATTCTTGTTCCCGCAATTAGAGAAGGGAAAGAATGAGGAAGGACTGGGATGGATCCCACCAGGCCTGTCTTCCCTGTGGGGGGGGGTGGTTTAGCTGTCTGCGGCAGTGATAACCTAGGATCCCCCGCATCTTAAGGATAAGAGGGTGGCGGTGGTCAGAGAGGCCCCTCCTTGGACAGGGTGGCGTGAAGGTTCTCTTCCCGCCATGAGTGAGGAGGGAAGGAAAGAAAGGTTGCCCTGCCTGGGGAGTTGGGGAGCTAAGTTGGGGGGGTGGGTCCAGGAGGGAGGAGGCCGAGATATTTGGCCTCTCCCTGAGGATCCTGGGCTGTGCCCACCACAGAGAGGGTTTCAGGGGAAACAGAACATTCTCCTCAAAGGGCAGGTCAAGGACCACCTGCTGTGTGTTAAGGGGCACTCTAGCCTCCCTAAGCCATGCTACCCTGCGGAGGGTAACCACCGAGGCCATGGTGCAGACAACGGTGTCCATTGCATCGCAGGCTGAAAGAAGTAGGTCCTGAGAGATTATGTTGTCTTCCTCCAGGAAGGCATCATACTCATCTCTGGCCTCAGGTGGAAGCATTTTTCTAAATCTCCCAAGTGACTCCCAGACATCCAGCAAGTACCTACTAGTTATAGCCTGGTTGTTTGCCACTCGTAGTTGCAAGGCCGATGAAGAATACACCTTACGGCCTAACAGAGCCAGTTCCCTAGTTTCCCTGGGGGGGAGTGGGTCCCTGAGGGGTTCTCTGGCCCCCATTGCCATCTGGACCACGTCCCTAGGGGGAACTGGGTGGCCAGCGAGTGAGGAGTAGTCTGAACTGTGTACCCGATACTTCATGCTCGCCATATGCGAAACCGGGGGGATGGGGCTTGGACTCTGCCACCGAAAGCGTGCGAGGTCCCACATGCTCAGGTGGGGTGGGATTGCTAAGGGTGCCGTGGAGGCGAAAGCCGGTCCAAACGGGGTATTGGGGTGGGGGGGAATTCAGGGGCTCCACCTCCATACCTAAATGGGCTGTGGCCCAGCACAGCAGGTCAAAGTGAGCTGAGAGGTTTCCCATAAAGGACTCCAGTGCCAGGGACAGCACGGCACCGGGGGTCCGCCGTGGAGGGGAGGGAGATCCCTCAGGGGACCATTCTTGAGGCCAAAACTGGAAGGGTGATGGTGCTGAAGTGCAGTGCCGGGGCCATTTAGAGCCCCTAGAAGGTCCTTTTTCCGAGCTGGAGGCAGGTGAGGGGAATTGGGATTCCCGGCCTGGTGCCAGCAGCAGAG
This sequence comes from Podocnemis expansa, assembly GCA_007922195.1. Classification (NCBI taxonomy): domain Eukaryota; kingdom Metazoa; phylum Chordata; order Testudines; family Podocnemididae; genus Podocnemis; species Podocnemis expansa. Next base: position 32,170,222 of record ML682014.1, read on the forward strand.
TGTGTCAGCCACCACTGGGATAGAAGACGGGGGGCTGGAGGGTGAGGGTGAGCATCCCGGATGAACCCAGGCCTTCGAAATGAAGGCCAGTTTGCCCCTTCTGATTGGAGGTGGGGCAGAGGGAGTCGGGAGTAGCTCCGATGCCAAGCTGGGTCTCGGTGCCGGACTCGAACCAGACGCCTCGGGTGAAGGGAGCCGAGCCTCCTCCGAGGCTAGGGCGGGGCATTGCTGTTCCCTCTCCTTAATCATTCAAGGTTTAAAGGAGAGACAGATGAAACACGCTGAGACCTTGTGGTCTTTGCCCAGGCACCTAAGGCACTTCCTGTGGGGGTCATCCCAGGGGAAGGCCTTGCCGCACTTGGCACAGGGTTTGAACCCCGGCATCATCGATGCGATGTTCCGGTCCGGTGTTGGGGACTCTCGCGGTAGAGTTAAATCCACAAAAAGATGTGCCCCACCGGACAGTGAGTAGAAGGCCAAGAGACAGGCTGCTTGCGAGCTTCAAGGAGTGGACGTTCCAATTCAGATGCGCAAGGCGGAAGAAATGAAAGTGAGGAGGGGGCAGGGAGGTGGCCGTATATATAGCCACGGGTGGCGTGAGGGGCGGTGGCTGCCTCCCCTCTTCCGACAGGCTAGGACTAGGTTTTTTTCCAACCAATCCGGCGCTCCGGCACGGAGACACCTATTACTGAATGCATCCGAGCCATGCTCGAAGAAGAATAACAGACATCCATGCCAGGTAATCATTGGACCAAAACAAACACCTCTCGTGGGATTCACATGAGGGTCATCTTACATCACCAGAACCAGTTGAAACGTGTCAGTGTCCTATAAACAGCATAGAAGGAATTGTGCAATTTATCAATTATTTCTTCTTTTAATGTGGTGGAAGACAGCAGTCTACAACTTCAACAACTGAAGTCTTCTATTTATCCACAGAACAGCTATAACATTATGGGTAGCATCTATATACATTACCTCCAGACATTGTACTTCACCTCTATGACCCACTCAATCTTGGGCCTCTTGCAAGTGTTAATTACTATGAAGTCCAGAGGGGCAGCCATTTTAGTCTATTTCAGCAAAACAAACAAGGAGTCCTTTGCCACAGGACTTCTTGTTTTAATTACTGCAAAATGTGAGGGAGGTTATGGAATTGGCTCAACTCTCACTGAGGTCCAGAGCTTTGTCTAAGATGGTTTGTGATGTGTATTCCTGTCTAGTAGGCCAGGATGATAGCCATCAAATGAATTTCCATACAAAATGGCCATCAGATGGTCCTACCTTTTGATCACTCTCAACCTGCTGAGTTCAAACCTTTAAAAGAGTTACACTTCTAATGGACTGGCAGGCTGAGAGCAGCTGAAATAGTTAAAAGTAGATGTGAAAAACATATTTCTGCATCAGGCTGACTTTAAGAACTGGCAGTTGTATGCAGTATTGTGCATAGTGAAGGAGAAGCAGTGCATGCAATGACATGGGTATGCATCCCCATTCCTGCCACTCATGAGGTATGCCTGTGCTTCCTGATGGTCTGTCAGCTTTATGGTGTATCACTCATTCAAAACAATACAGTGATCCTTTAACATAGTGTGGATAGTGTGGGGTGAAATAAAAGGTTAAAATAGAAAGTGCAAGTAGAAATGGCCAGGAATGTGGCCTAAAGCCCAGTGAAACAAACCAAAACAGGAAGCCTGAATTGGATAAACGGTCAAGTTGACAGGACTCAGGCTAAGGCAGGGGTTAAAGTATATTTTGGCAGGCCCTGGAACTCTCCTAATCTGGTGGGCCCCCTTCTGGCATGTGTGGGACCCCCTCCCACACCCCAGCTCCTGCCTCCCTGGGGTTATAGTATAATTTTGGGGGGCCTGGAACTCTCCTAAATTGGCAGAGCCTGCTTGTGATGGTGCAGCCCCCCCGCTAGCCTGATCCTGTCCCCCCACTCTCCCGTCACCCCCCCAGCCAGGCCGATCTTGTCCCCCCTCTCCTGTCACACCCCCAGCTGGTCTGATCTTCCGCCCCCCACACCCTCCAGCCAGCCTGATCCTGCCTTGTCCCCAGTCGGCCCCCCCGCCCCCTTACCTGGCTGACAGAGCAGTGGGGCCTGTCCACCGGCTGCTGCTCCGGTCAGAGGAAGTTCTCACCGACCTTGCGCAGAGGCTCGGCACATGCTCAATGAGAGCTTACTCTGAGTGCGAGTTTTAAAAGCTCCCGGCTCAAAGCAGCTCTCAGCCAGCTGAAAGACTCTGTCTTCTGGCCAGTTAGGGACTGCAGCAGTGTTCCCATATATTTTTAGGTGGCCCTGGAATGCAGCATTCTGGTGCATGCCCCTATTGGGGGGGGACGGGACTGGAACGCATTCCCCTATTTTTAGGGGGCCCAGAACACTGGATCCATAAAAATAGGGGGCCCCGGAACAGCATTCTGAGGTGTTCCCCCTCACTTTAACCCCCAGGCTAAGGTAGTCTGACCTTACAGAAATTGGCAAGAAATAAGCTGCAGCTGCAGTAAGGGTGGAAAAGGGCCTTGAAGGTAGGTGTCTAGTTAGTCTAGTGCCAAGGAGATAAGAGAGATGATTTGCCTGAACTATTGCAAAATAACACCTTGACGGATGGAGATGTTCAGGGATGCACAGAGCTATCAAATTAATGAGTGGCATCAAAAAAGAGGTATGTGGCCCAATCAAGGTAAATTTGGACACCAAAGAGAGCCTAACCAAAGGTCTGGTCAGAGTATAAAAGTTAGAGTACCAGAGCTCAGATTTTGTGCAGCTGAAGGAAGTGATGGAGAGGTCTGCTGTCAGTTGAGCTGCTCCATTGCATTGAGAGCTCAAATGCTGCCAGCATATCTGTAGAAATAGGTTGCTTGCCATTGTGCTACATTGCAATAAAGCCTAGCCTGGCACCTTCATTTCTACAAAGACCTGTGGTCATGTTGGTTTCTTTGATCACGAGTGTTACCTCAGTTTGCCTCTTGCACACAGTGTATGCCTAGACTCCAAATCACTGAGCTAACTAAATCCATAGTAGAGATTTGAGCAATGTTCCCTCTAATTACTTGTAGCCTGTGTGCACAAACAATTTCTTTGTGTGCACAAAAACATTTCTTTGTGAGCACCAATATTAGCACTATTGAATTTTTTTGTTTGCACTTTATTTTTTTGTGTGCGCAGTTTTCATGACCTGTGTGTGCACGCACATGCGCACAGCTTAGAGGGAACAGTGGATTTGAGCCAAAGGTAATCCAAAGTGTTAACCAAAGGAACCTTGGTTTGGGATGACCAAGCCAACTCAGTCCCTGCTTAGAGGTCCAAGCCAGGCTCCAGATCACTGGGCTAACAAAAAACCCATTTGAAGATCTGAGTCAGGGTAATCCTAAGGGAACATGCATACAGATATGCATGCAGCCCAACAGACATCTGAGCTTGAACACACAACAACCCTAATAAAGACGCCTCTCACCCTGCATACCACAGATGGTAAAGAGAAGAGGGAACGGTAGAACCAGTAGCTCTAGTCTCACTCCGTAAGGCAGGCAGCTACTTTGTGTACTCTGAATGCCGTGCCTGTCCCAAAGCCAAACCCCAAAGCTTACTCTATTAGATCTATGTTCATAATGAAACTTCTAAAGGGTGATGAACTTGCATGATTCACTATGTAGCAATGTAACTCCAGGCCAGACATTTTTCCACAAAGGTTAATTGCCTTGGAATCCTCCTTCCTCCATCTGCAGTGTCTTAATCTGCAGCAGGGGGTTAGATTCAGATTCAAGCTGGAGCCCCAAAGTTCAGCAAACTCAGCCTAAAGTGAGCACTGAATTAGTGCCACCAGAGTTGTCACACTGAGATGGCAGCTCAACTACACCAATGCTAAAGCTAGGCTTCTAGACCATGGTTTTTCTGGACTCTTTCATGTCTTCACCACAAACTTTTCTAGATCTGCTGGGCCTGAGCTGGCAGGAGTTCAGACAGACTCTCAGATGGAATCATTTAGGACACTGACTATCCATTGACCATACCCACAGAATGCCTCAGGCTGGGCTCCAGGATTACAACACCATATTATTAAAACAGTGCAAGGAAGATGGAAAGACACAAGCTACAAGACACAGCTTGTTGATTTAGGTGGAGCCCGCTCCCCCTCTCTCTCTGGAAAGGGATGGTGGGGAAGCTGTTGCTGCAATGACTCTATGCACAGCAGAAGGCAGGGTTTTGGCAACATCAGCTGCCTCCTAGCACTGCTTTTTTGATGATAGCTGGGACTCCAGCTGTGACGCCATCCCAGCAGTGTCTAGCTGTGCAGAGATCTTACCCTGTAGCTGCAGCCTCACCCCACAGGGCTGAGCCCAGCTCCCCAACTCAAGTGTTGCATCCTGGCACATGGGGTCCCAGCAGCACTCACGTTTGGCCTGGCAGCAACTTAGTCATGACTTCATAATAGCGGGCAGCAGTCCAAATCTGAGCGAGAAGCTTTGTGACCTGAAGGGCTGGGTTCCACGTTGGTCTGGTGTCACCCGGCCACCCTCCAAATTCCAGTGGTGCTGCAAACCCATGCGCCAGGTGGCCATGCCACTCAGTTTGGGGACCCTCTCAAAGAGGGGAAAGGCATCAATGTAAACTGCTCCTTCTTCCCTCAATCCTCCAAGTAACTCTGGTTCAGCTAATGCTAACCGCAGCAGAGTTTTGGAGAGATGTGGCTAAGAATCCATTCAATTTAATCCACCACAATCAACCAGGAACTATTTCAATCAGCAAGCCACAGCTGTGCCAAGGCAGCTGTTGGATCTGATCATACCAAGGTCCCCCCCCAGGCAGTCACTTTCTCACTCTAAAGCTCCCCCCACCTCCACCTGTGTCCCCATTGTGCTGTGCAGGTACCTATGGGGTTGCAGTTGCAGGGCAGACAGCATTCTCCAACCCGCTGGCGATAGAATTCTTCCTTGCACCTCTCACAGTGAACTCCATCCGTGTTGTCAAGGCAGTTGAGACAACGGTATCCATTCCCCGTTTCTCGGAGCAGGTCCCTGTCAAAGATGCACTGCCTGGACTTCCCATTGCAGTCACACACTGAAAGAGCAGAGGAAATGGCCACAGTAAAACAGGTGGACCCCAGGAGCTCTTATACTGCCACTTGTGTCCTTTGTTTATGCCAATTGATGGCAACCGTGCTGGATTTTTTTGGCAATATGGAATCTCAGAAGATTTATGGAGACCATTATAAACTTCCTTAAGAAAGCAAAATCTTCCGGTTTGTGTTATAGAGAGATGAATTCTGTTAGTCACTTCTCTAGAAGTTGGACATCACAGCAGCATTCATAATATAGGATGCTGTTGGATTGGGATTGTGGCATATTTAAAAGAAATATTCTCCCCCCACTTTGCCCTTCAATCTATTGTATCTGGATTTGAACACCAGCATCAAATACACAGCTCTGCTAAGGAATATCTATTTAGGGCAAAGGAAAAATGAATCTAATCTAATCTAATGAAAGACTATTAGATAATCTGTAAACTACAATCTATAATCTAATCTAGCCACTCTTTTTTTTGGTGCATGAAATATTTCCACTGTACAACAATTTGGGTGGGGGGGAGTTTCACTACAGTGATTTAAGAAAATAAATTGCAGAAATATGTCCATCACAAAGCTATCCGTGACATAGAGTAACTTGGCCTGTTTGTTCGGTGGGGGAGAAAACTCAGACATAAAGGAATCAAACCAATGGGGAAAGAGAAATGAGGGAAAGATGCCACTCAGAACACAAAGCCCTGGACAGAGGAACACCAGCTCAACTGAGAAATTATCATGCAGCAATAACCTCAGTCTGTAATTGTGTCCAGCACCATCTCCCCAGGCCCACCAAACATCAAGGGTGTAGCCAAGCTACAGACAGGAATCTTAATGCCTTGGATCTTCCAAACTTACTGAGGATCCAGGGCAGCTTCCCACAGGTTGTCTGTTTGGTTAACTCTGGGATGCACATGATGTGACTGCTTCCTAAGGCTGTGCTGACGTTGGGAACAGATCTCAGACCTATGCTGCTAGCTAGGGCCTGCTGCTACAGGGGGAATGTTGTGTACAATGGGGAAACTGGGCTGAGGATGGGCACAGCCGGAATGTGTATCAGAGTTAACAGGGAGTGAGTGCTGGTTAACAGGGAGATGCACATCCCCTGATAAGGAAAGCTGGGGAGAATGATGTATTCAGAAATCATTCCTTGGTGCTCACATGCACACTGGGAGTGTGTGCTCCCGTCAGCCTCAAAACACTCCTGCTGTGATCAAAGATTGGCCTTAGAAATCTTGGCAGCAGCAGGAGTTCACTACTTACCCTAGGTGGCTGCCAGTGCAGACCATCAGGTCCAGGCACGACAATGGCATTCCAAACATCTGAGACATCCTAACACCTCAGACAAACCCCAGGCCTGCTAATGCTGCCAAATCAACCAGTGCTGGTCTCCCCCTCTGCACAGTGCAGCAGCCTGTGCCATCTAATCATGGCTCTCTGCAGATTGCATCCAGCAGCATATCAGCCCTGTGTCGGAGGCAGAGGTGGCTTTTGAGGTAAGCGAAGCAGGCGGTCGCCTAGGGCCCCATAGTGGTCGCCTGCTTAAATTATCCAGCACTGATGCCACAGAGGGGGAGCGGGGGGGGGGGGTTCGGACTGCCAAAGCCAGTGGCTGTGCTGCCCGCCTACCCAGGCTGGCATCTCTGCAGCAGGGTCGGAGCAGTGCTCCCCGCCTACCCCCAGCCGGCTGCGTCTCCCCAGGGAGAGGGAGGAGAATGGCTGGCGTGGCGCTGCACCTTGCTGGGAGAAGGGCCCCCTGGAGTGGCCCGCTCTGAAGAGTTCAGGCCGCTTCACCCCCAGCCACCCCAGGCCAGAATGGGCCTGTACCAGGGCCTGGGGGCCAGGCAACCTCTATTCAAGCCTGGGGTGGCCAGGGGTGAAGCAGCCCTAACTCTCCAGAGCAGGCCACATCAGGGGGCCCTACTCCCAGCAAGCTGCAGCGCCTCTCCAGCTACTCTCTTCCCCCTGGGGAGGCGTATCCAGCTGATTGTATGCAGGGAGCATGGCTGCACTCCCAGTGCAGAGAGGCTGTGTGGGCAGGTGGGTGGCGCAGCCTTTGGCCTGGGAGGTCCATGGCCCCCTGCTCCTTCCCTCAGGAGTTGGGACTGGGGAGGGGGTTGGGCTGCAGTAGGGGCCTGTAGGGGGCCCCATAAAGGGCCCTCACCTAGGGCTTCCAATTGCCTAAGGCTGTCTCTGGTCAGAGACAGCAGCCAGGACGTTGGCACCTTGACCAAAAAAAGTGCCAAATATCAGGAATGTCCCTATAAAATCAAGGCATCTGGTCACTTCACACCACTAGCATGTGCAGAACAAAAAGTGAGAGACGCACCAGCAGGACAAGTGGCTGAAGAAGAAGGAACAAGGCAGAGCAACATGCTTGTTCCCCAAATAGCCATGCCCCCCTCCACGTGGCATCAAACTCCAACATGGAGGGAGTAAGAGGGTCCAGCATGAACACCTCCTTGCTTGCACTTGGCCACTCATGGGTGGATTAATGCACGGACCTACAAGGCTGTGCCCAGGGGCCCACACAATGTGGGGGACCCTTTACCATGCAGTGCTGAGTGGAAGCGGAGGCTAGGATTTGCAATTTCTGCAATTTCTCAATTTCAGGGCCAGTCTGTCTGGGGGCAGGGCGGAGCTGGCTTCCAGTGTGGCAGAAGTCGCTCTGCATGTACAGGTCAGCTCTACTGCCTCTTGGGGCGAGGATCAGCCAGGCCAGGGCCCGCCTCTTGTCCCAGTCGCCCACCTACTGCTGGCCCTCCTGCACAGAGCAGGGCCCTAGACTTGGGGAGGAGGCGACTGCGACCCCAGGTGAGGGCAGGTGGGGCCCCACACAGCCCACCAGTGGAGGAGGCCCAGGGGCCCAGAGACCCCTCATCTGCCACTGTGGCCACTGTCTCCACCTGAGACTGAGTCCAACTCAATATGTAACACTTCCCTGGACCATGGGATGCTAAAAACAGAGTGATGTGGAAACCAGGGGACACACCCTTCCCCTCAGCAGCACCCTGCCATTCACTAGGGGTGCCAGCACACACTTATTCACATGCATCCTTGCATACACTCACCCTCTCTCTTCTAGTCTCACACACGCTCTGGAATGAGTTCTTGCTTTCTTTTGTTTTGTGATTCAGGAAAACAGGTACATTGAGCTGACTGTCATTGCTCTCGGGAACAGTATGACTTCTGTATGGGAGACCAGGTCCCCTGCTTTTAACATAAGTGCTCTCTGAACACAATAAGATCTCTTGGTATCCGCACAGATTAAAATCCTAGCCCTGTTTCAATCAGTGGGAGTTTTGCCATGGACTTAAGCAGAACCAGGATTCCCCCTTGAAGGTTTGCTACACTAGTTGCCATTCAGAAGGCAACATTTATTCCATCTCTGCATCAGTAATAACAGATATTCCTTGGTTTAGCTATCAGAAATGATAATTGCTGGCAAACAGTCTATATCACTAATATAATGTTGCAACTAGTTCTCTGGCCTTTTCACATACTAAAACCCCTTCCAGCAAAGAAATCTCTTCAGTCAGGGATCAGAGCCAGATCCCGCCCTGTGCAGAGCGCCTCCCATCCCACCGCTGTCTTTGAAGAGATGCAGGTGACATCATTTGAAACGTGTTCATAATTGTATGTGGTTTCACGTAAGCTTCTCTGGTTTTCCTCCTGCTGCTCCTGCCTGCCTTGCTTCTCTCGGACTAACTTCAGGCTCAGATTCCAGATTCCATATTTACCTGCCATTCCTTCATGTGCCCCACATGCACCCCCAGTTAGGTGTGACTGCCTCTTTTTGAAGCTGTGAATAACTCGCACTGATTTCCAGTCCTGAGCACTCATCTACCCCTAGACGCAGAAACCAGCAGGAAGGGCTTAGTCAGGCTACAGATTTCTGCAGTAATTTATAGCAATAACATCTGAGCATTTCTCCTGCACAGGCTGCCATAAGGTCAACTCATCACTCTCTGGATCACAAGTTCTAATAAACGGTCAGTGTTGCATATGACCAAGCCATTGTGGAAGCAAACATAACAGTGAAACCAGATAAAAGTTCAGCCACAGTTATTAGTGTCTTCAGCCAGGGCTCCCTACTTTCACTAGCATAGCTATGTTAGTCAGTGTGTGATGAGAGGTGAGTTGTGACAGAAAGCTGCACTGGCAAAGTCCCCCAAGTAAGATGCCATTAAACTGGTAAAACTGTACATTGGCTGGTATAGCTTGTTTTGCTCAGGGGCTGGAATAAGCCATGCTAGAGAAGCAGTTTTGCCAGTATAGGCTGCATCCAAACTAGGAGTGCTTTGCTGGCATAATATATTAATATCAATACAAGCAAAGCCTTTACAATGTAGACTTAACTTCCTTCTTTTGTATAAATATTGTACCTGAGCTGCTGCTTGAGAACCATCCTATTCCTGTGTAAGCAAGGGCTGCAGGAGGGCTCCTCTGCAAGTTAGTGATGAGCTAGGGGAAAAGACTATTTCTAGGAACATAGCTACTCTGCCTTGTGTCCAGCAGGCAGAGAGAACTGTGTTGCCCAAGTGATCAACTTTGGCTGGTTTTGAGCTACAAATCACTTCAGTCTTGAAGGTAGGATTGATGAAGTGTTGTTATCCTTACTGGATGAGTAAAGGGCACAGAACTGTATTTAGCCTGCCAGACTGAGGAAGTCACCCTCCACTGAACTCACTAAGCAGGGGGCTCAGAAGCCAGATCTCAGTGGAAAAAGAGAGGGGGTTGGAACAGGTGTTTCTGGGGGGAGGAAGAGTGCCAGGCAACATTTAACCTGGCTTCTCCACTATTACAAGATAGAAGAAATTAGGTTCCACTGAGAGTCTTTTGTTTGGTTAAATGACCATCACTAAAGCTGAAGACTTCAAGTCACCAATAATCAGGCCTCAGTGCTGCTTAGACCTGCAGCAGGCCATTGTTTCTGTGGAAGTAACTGCCCAGCCTGCACTGCAGTGAGGTTCCCCCGCTGAGAGATGAAATCACTGGGAGCTTGGTGGAAGCCCAAGAGACTGACTTGCAAAGGTCACAAGAGAGAGAAGGTGATGGCGCATGGCCTGTGGTGACACAATGTGGTGGAGTGAATGGTGGCACAACGGACAACAGCAGAAGAGTGAATGATGGCAAAGGAACAGGCAGTGATGCAGAGTGAACAGCAGCAGCTGCAAAATCATTGATCAAAGTTTCTTCACATATATGAATGAACTCTGGGGCTTTGCTAATCACACATAGCAGCTATCAGTGGGTTGGGGTGGAGGGAGCGGGTGGGGCATGGTAAAGGAATATTTGTTTGGTAGAGTTTCGCATTGCCAGGTGAGAAACAGACGCAAACGACGACACTATCCTATATGCTCAGGGGCAGGAGTTTTGCTCACGAGCCTGTTTGAATTGTGGTTGTGGTGTTTCCTCAAATTGATGCCAAGTTCCTTTCCCCTTTGTATTAAAAGTTGTCTCTGCTATAACCAGACTTAGTGATTGCGAGAGAGGAAGTATTGCCTTTTAGAGACTCCCTGGGATGGTGCTTAATTTTTCCCAGTTACTACGTGGGGGCTCAAGCTAATTCTGTGTTGTGTTGTAAAGAAGCACCCCCAGATATTAAATCCAGCTCTTGTTGCTGATAACTCCACCATGCAGAAGAGTTACAAGTTAATAGAATTACATTATTCTTTTCAAGGCCCCATAATTGCTTTCACATAACTGGCACACCCAGGCATGTCTGGACATAAACACTTTGCAGTAGCACAGTGTTTAGAAGAAAGACTCATATGCAGGGCCAAAGTCTTCTTGAGGAAACAGCTGAAAGGACTGTGGTGGAAGCTGCAGGTGACATTTGCTAAGTGAAAGGAGGAAGAAGTGGTCAAGAGAACAGACTGGGGCTTAGTATGGAGAGACAGGAAGAGAAAAGCACATTTACCCAAAATATAGACCCATGGGGAGGATGCAGGGAATCGGATACAAACTGCTTTGGGTCACTGGTTTATAACTGTCTCCATATGCAAACTGTTTGGAGATTGTACTGTCTTAGCTTCTTGTGTACAAGTGTCTACATTAGAAAAACCTTGCTCATCACTGGCTGCCTTATATCAGGGAGGCCAAAGACTGAGTGGGCCATCCGTGTGAGTTACCCTTGTAGAGGTTGCCCCAGCCAGGGAAGTTTGTCCTGCTAAACCTCATCTAGATTGTGAACTTGAGTTTCCCATTCTGCGAATCCTGCATCTTCTTTCTATCAGCACTAACCTCACTTTACAAATGGAGACAAAATGCAGAAGGGCAAAGGCAAAGGTAGGTGCTGGAAAAAGAAACCAGAGAAAGACAGAGAGAACTTTGAGAACAGAAGGAAAAAATCCCTTGCTCAGGTAGGACCCTGAATGGAGGGGAATTCAAGAGCAAACAGAAGTCGATCAAATATAGAGGACAGCAATATATTTGTAGCCATTTTCCACTTCCATAAGAACCAACATCTGTCTCAAGCACAGATCTGTGCTGCTGAAGAGGAGAATAGGATAGCTCCTGCCCTCCCTCCCTGGGCTTCTGAGTGTCGTTAGCCATGCTTATTCCCCTCTCCACCTGCTGATTGTGCTGGCTAGTATGAGGAAGTCACATCCTCCAGGGGCAAACAGCATGCAAGAGAAAGGCTCTCAGGAACCCTCTTCCCTCCAGTAGGCCTGCAGAGGGCAGACCCTAACACTTCTGCCACAGCATTTTAGCTCTCAGATTTTTAACTAGCAATCAGAACCACTGGTCCCTTCCTTTAAAAATGCTGTTCACATTTGCTAACTGCAGTGCTGGGGGAGAAGAGGGAGGACTAGTCCTTTCATCCCCCTCATGTAGACATACAATACCCAGCCAGCGTCCCTCCCCCACCACACATAGCTAGCATAGGCAGACGTCTTCAGCCAGGCACCATTGCATCAGCCAGAACTACTAACCCGATGAAGATGCCAACGAATGGTAGGAAGCAGTCATGGAGATAGATCTGCTCCAGTTACACCATTCTTTACTTGCAGTCCCACCACTGGGAGACTGGTCAGATTTTTCTCATTTGAAATTCGACTGCCCTGTGTGATTTCAATGGGCCAGATTAATGGTGTCTGATTGCATGAACACAACATCCAATATGTTTCTGCATATCCCAGAAGTTTGGCTAGGTTGTTAAACTTATGTCAGCGCATCCTGCTGATGACAAGAGCTCGGTTCATTTTCATGTCTTGCTTTGCATGAAAGCTACATCTCCAGTCTTGACACTGGGCAACAGATTGGGTTAATGCCTTATCAACCTGCTGGGGCACTTCTGTTGGACTGTGTGTTTGTTCCTGTCCTTGGGCTTTCCCCAGGAACCTCTCCCCTGGGAGCTAAAGCAGATTAATCTTTAAACAGAAAAGAGGAGGGTGGGTGAACTGAACTGCTTGATTCAATAATGGGAAGCTATGTTTGAGGACTGGGGAAAGAAGGGGATTTATAATGGAAAGGCTCTTTCCTATCTGATGCTGAGAGGCCCTACCTAGGGAAAACTGGATTCTCTGTTCAGAGGCAGGGCCTGTGGACTGAGCAGCTGGGGATTCTTTACTACTGCTCCAGGATGGAGTAGGTCCATGGGGAGGTACCCCACAAAACCTCACTTTCAAAGCATCTCCCAACAGGGGGAGAAATTCTCTTCTGATACTGACTCCTGCTTCTGGAGGATGGGAGCAGGAGACAGGCAGGCAGGCCATGGGCTTCATCCATTGCTATACTCTTAAATTCATGCATAAACAAAGGTATGTCTGTGCTAGAACCACTATAGTGGCAAAGTAAAGTTCTTCCATTGCCTAGTAGTCACCACAGCTAAAATCCTGCCACTGACCTTGCAGAGTCTATGCTGGGGCTTAGCTCAGCTTAATTGCAATGCACCAACCATGGAATTTTTCACAGCTCTGAGCAATACAGTTAAGCTGACACTGACCTAACTTTGTAGTGTAGGAGGAAAGTACGGGCTGCTCCTGAATTTGTGCGACTCACATTTCTGTTCTAGTGAGTGAAAAGTCTGGTAATGTTACAGACCAAACCCAGGGTCCAGAGAGTCTTTTCAGCACTGGAAACCAACATATTTAAATACAATAAAGCTGCCATGACAACCATAACCTCTCCCCTTTCCAGGTAATATGGAGACAGCTGAAGCCATAGGCAATCTCTCCCTGTCTGATTACTCCAGGAGGTGAATAAATCAGCAGCCAGTCAGTTCAGTGCCGCTAGAATTTATCGTTGGAGTGCCATCTCTGTAGCAGACTGTGGCTATACATGAACGACACTGCAGTCCACAAGGTTTCCTGCCTTCCAACACACACACCAGCCACAGAAAGTCAGCCAATGCCTGGAATTCTTCCTCGTCACCACCAAGTATATAGACTCTCTAGAGCAGGGAGCCCAAGTTGGGTCCAGAAACAGGGAAAGAAGTTCCTTTCTGCTCTGGGGTCTCAACCGTGGCATTCACTCATCAGGTAGAAGACAGCAGCACATCTTGCTTTCTTCCATGCACTGGCCATGTCTTGCATCTGCTAGCAACCTCTTCATCTGTCTGCTTCTGGCCACAAGATGTGGGAGAAGTTGCTTAGCAGTATTATTTATTTCACTGTACCAAGCTAAACAATAACCCATGTCACTGCCTGGCACCTTGGCTGTAGGCACAGTGGCACTGTTATGCTCAGACAGACTGGTGAATCACAGACCACTTTGAGATTGGCTCTGAATAGACCCTTCAATTAGTATGACTGTTTGGATGAGTGGATCAGAAGGTGAGCCCAAGTCAGCTGGCATGGCCCAATCATGGGTGTCTGATTGCAACATAGACATATCCTGAGCAGACAGAGGACTTGGGTGGAAGAGGGGGTGGCATGTGCACGTGTGCATGTCTAAAAAAGGCAAGCTTGAGACTAAGAAGAGGAAGAATGCCAAGCAGGAGTCTGTGAGCACAGCATGACTCAGGAAAAAGCTAGACAGAGTTTTTGGGTCACGCCCTGAATAAAGCATATTGGGGCTTTAAGCTAGGAACCTGCTTCTTTTGCTTTTGGCTCCTCCTGTATTCAGAGAAGCAGGGCTTTCTATGAATCAAGGAAACTGAATCAAGGAAGACCCTAACTCCATCTACTTCCATTTCCAAATAGAACATCTCTAGGGGCCTGAACTTTGACTAGCCATTTGGGTTGAAAACAGGCAACAGTACTGATAGAGTGTGTTCAACAAGGCTACCTTGTTTCTCCAGTTAGTGTACTTCTGTAGTATCTACCCACTGACTCCCCAGGAATCTGAACAATTGGTCTGTGATTCCCACATCAAATGTACATAGCAGCAATGCTTCATGGGAGGAGCAGAAGAGTGGAGTTTGATGTTGCAAGGTGATGCCTTTTCTCATCTGACCCTGCTTTCCCTATGCCCGTCACTGTGTTTGAAGCTGGACGAATATAGTAAGATGAAGCTGGGAAGATGTGGAAGAGACATTGGCCATGTCTGGGTTTCCAAGCTGCCTACACAGTGCTCTGAATGGTGCTTCCCAGGCCTCTGCAGGGCAAAGGCTCGAAGACGAGCACTCTCAAGGCTAGCCTGAAGAGTTAATTATGGTGGCCTGAGTTCTGGGAACCTGGTGTAACAATTTCCCCCATCCCAGTGGGGCACGCAGAGGAATCTATCAAATGGAAGGGAGCAGGACGGAGTGGTTGTCTGAGAGCCCCAGTCAACAATAAAAGCACTAGGGAGAGTCAGCCTGTGGAAGGTGTCAAATGCACACAGCTCTGTATTTCCCAGGGCCCCAACTCAGCCCCACCCACATCATCCGTAGACTCAACTCTTACCAGCTCACACCCCAATCCAGCCCATTCCTTCAGCCCCACCCTTACCCCACAGGATCAAGCACTGAGGCTCCCTTCTCCGCACACTACCTCGGCCCCTAAAAAATCAGAGCACCTCCAATCTATTTGTCAAACTTGCCCCACTTGAAGGCAATACAGGCTCCTGAGCACCCAGAGAGCTGATTTCACTCAGCATTCAAGCATCTAAGGCTGTTTCTCACACCCAAATCACTTGAGGAACAACCTTTAACAGATATGAAGTGGAGGTAGCTGAGATCTCCCTCTTTGGTATCAGCACCATCCAGGATAAAAGCAAATGTCACTGCCTAGAAACCCACAGCCAACCAAAAAAGACATGAATGCCACAAAGGTCACGCCACCACATATGATGGCACTTGAAAAAAATTATGCCATGCTAGTGCAGCTTTACCATCCCCCATCATTACAATGGTGGCATGCAGATAAGCACACATGCAATCATTCAATGGCACACTGCAACAGCAATCAATATACAGCAGGTCAGACACCTGCTAACATCACAGCCCACATATCGATTACAACAGGTTTGGCTGAGCAGTTTGAAAAACCAGCATCTGACGTTCTATAACTAAATGAGATTTAATACTTAGCCCATCTGATTTAACTAGTTAAGTTATAAGCAAAGAGTTAATTGTATTAACTGCAAGGATGTGGCTGATTGGTGAATAGCGTAGGCAAGAGTGCCACTAACATTAAAAATAAGTTCTTTCAATTAACTGGTTCAGGAAGTTTGCTGTAGATTAATAATGTTGAAGAAGAGCCTGTTGATAATTTGCTATTGATTATCCCGTTATATCAAGTGCAATAATAGGCTGAAAGTCCATGTAAACTGAACATTTGACTGTGCTGATTCGTCTACTGCAGGGGAAGAGAAACTATGCTGGTTTATTTTGAGATTTCATTTCAGATACAGTTATGTTTAGAGCCCTGCAAATCCGCGGATATCCGCAGATATCCGCATCCACAGATACAACATGGATATCCATGGACCTTTTCTTTACGGATGCAGATCGGATATGCATCCACATATTTTTATCTGCACAGAGCTAGAGCCCTGCAAATACGCACATATCCATGGATATCCGCATTATATCCGCATCCATGGAAGCAATACGGATATCCGCAGACCATTACTTGCAGATGCAGATTGGATACAGATCCACTTATTTGTATCCATGCAGGGCTCTAGTTATGTTTGCTATAATAATCTGATTAGTGCTCTACCTTCAATGAATCAGATCTGTTTATGCAAGACAGGCTTGTTTTCTTCCGTTACTTTTTCCATTACCTCAAGGTGCATTAAAAATAATTAAAATTATAGACCCTATATCGAATCCAACAAAAATTAAAATACATACTTAAACACCAGCTCATGTACATTTAGGCAAATATGAAATGTACAGCAGCACACCTTTATCAGTGTAGTCAGAGATGCCTCCATCAAACTGACAACATTAAACAAATGACTTCCTAGGAAGGTGTATTGCAGAAAGGGGTCTGGGTGTAACAGTGGATCACAAGCTAAATATGAGTCAGCAGTGTAATACTGTTGCAAATAAAACTAACACCATTCTGGGGTGTATTAACAGGAGTATTGTGAATAAGAAACAAGAAGTAATTCTTCCACTCTACTCTGCAGTGAGTAGGCTGCAACTTGAGTACTGTGTCCAGTTTTGGGTGCCTCATTTCGAAAAGGATATGGAGAAACTGGAGAAAGTCCAGAGAAAGGCAACAAAAATTATTAGGCGTCTGGAACATTTGACCTACGAGGGAAGATTGAAAGAGCTTGGTTTGTTCAGTCTAGAAGAAAGGAGACTGAGAGGGGATATGATAACAATTTCCAAATACCTAAAAGGCTGTTATGAGGAAGAAGGAGAAAAATTAGTCTCCTTAATCACAGATGATAGGACAAGAAGAAATCGCCTTAAATTACAGCAAGGGAGGTTTTGGTTGGACATTAGGAAAAAATGCCTAACTGTCAGGGTGATTAAACACTGGAATAAGTTGCTTTGGGAGGTTGTGGAAGCTCCTAGATTGGAGGTCTTTAAGAGTGGATTGGACAAACACTTGTCAGGGATAGTTTAACAGGGATACTTGGTCCTGCCACGAGTGCAAGGAAGTGGACTCAGAAACCTGTGATGGTCCCTTCCAGTTGCTATGATTCTATGAAATATCCATAAATAAACTTAGTGGCATGTCCTTACATACAACACACACACGCACCATTGCCCCCACATTCAAGTCAGTCACACACATATAACCAATGACACCGTCATACCATTGCTTATGATACAGAGTAGCAGCAATACATCCATAAGCTCAGAACGGCTTGCACAACCTATGAAGACCCTATTAGTGTCAATACATGCTCAGTAACCACACATACAAATAGAATGCAATGCAGCAAAAAATATTATGGATCAAGATGTTACACCACGGGTCTGCAACCTGTGGGTCTGGAACCACATGTGGCTCTTTCACTGCCCCCTGTGCTGCTCTGCCCCCCCCCAATCACTGGAGGACTCTGTTGGGGCCTGCTCCTGACTCTCCTTCTCCCCACCCCCTGGGGACCCTGCAATCAGGCACCCTGGTCCAGTTCCTCATACCACCTACCAGGAGGCTTTACTCATTGTGGCTCTCAGAACACTTGCTTATTGAAGAAATTTGTAAAACTGGCTCTTATCTTTCAGATTGCTGACCCCTGTGTCATCCCAGTGGTTCTCAACCTTTTGCAGGTCATGACACACTTGGTGGCATATCAGGATCCTACAGCTCACGTCAGCCCACCTTCCCCAAATCAAGCCATCTCCCTGGCTCTCCATAACACACTTAACATTGCATGGTGACACAATAATGTGTCTTGACACAGTGGTTAAGAACCACTGTGTTACGCTGTCATACAGCCACATAAAGAGTTGCACCCATTTAAACACATGCACGCACACACACACACACACACACACAGAGTCATCACCATCAATCAAAGTATCTGGCAATATATAAAACCAATAATGTGTAGAGTCAGAACTGATAACTATACACGTGCTCACATACAGGCTGCAAATACTGTGAGGTGTGCGCAGACATCTTTTAACACTTTGAAAGGCAAATTTCCTTGAGAGCTGAACTCTAAGTTATTAAAACAAAAAGGCACTCTTCCAGTTCTTGCACTGGCTTCTCACCAAATGCTTCTGCCTACTAAAGGTGCCGTATAAGCATAATGTGGGACAGCAGAATGCAATTGGCATGTTCCGAGTGAAATGCCTCTCAAATATAGAATTTCTAAAGAATGCAGTACTGTAGTTACACACTGACATGTTATTTAAAGGAGATCTCAGAATGATCTGGGTTACAAATGATCCTGAAGATCCGATGCAGCATTCCCATGACATTTAAGTTCAGAAGAAAACCAGGTGGTGATAGCTAATGTTTGTTTCTGAATATTTCCCCACCCTCTCAGAAACGTCCCCGAGAAATCCCAGGAAAAGGGAAATGAGACCTCCCAGGTTTGTGCTGTCTCAGCCAGGGAACTCTGTAGCAGTGAAGGTTATTTGGAGTCCCCTTCCCCAGTGCAGAATTGAAAAAAAAGTTGCAAGTGTAGTAAGGACGTTTCCTGAACTAAAGCAGGAACATTTAATCACGTAAGCCTCACCTTCCCTCCTGTTGGTACCAATGGCTGCAGGCAGGAAGAGAGACATACTGAGGCAGCTCAGAGTTAGCAGCCCGTGCAAAGTCATTTTGGAGGATCCAGGACCGTCTCTGACATAAACACGCTACACACCGGACCAAAGCTTGAGAGGCCTGCAGGGAGCTTGCAGCTGGTGTTTCCAGTGTGCTTCGCTTTCTCTTCTTGGGTGGCTTTAATCAGCTCCTCTGCCAGAGTCACTCCAGACAGGAAGAAAGCGTGTGCCTCAGTCTGACTCACCTTGTGAATAAGGAGAGCCCAGCCCATATGAAGCAGACACAGGCAAACCCCAGATCTCCTTAGCAGCTCTCGGGGCTCTCCTACACCAGCCAGAACAACAGCACACACCCAGACAGGGTGGAGGTCTGGAGTGAGAGAAAGATACATCCCTAGCATGCACCACCTCCCAGCAGGGCTCCTTTAGTGCCACCTAGTAATAAATTTCCTCTCCTCAGCAGAAGTGCCTCAAAATTAAATAAAAGCCACTGCAGGTGGTGTGAACCCTTCTTTGTACCCAAGCCTGCTGCGGAAATCATTATTCCTTCTTGAGAACGATCACCATCACCCGTCTTACAGCTGGTCTAGAGGCCCCAGTCAAGATCAGGGTCCCATGGTGCTGTGCATGGAGCTGTATAGACAGGTACTGACTCAAAGAGCCTGCAGTCTAATAGACAAAGAGGAGTGAGGGAGAGAGGACATGGTGAGGTTAACACAGTGGGTCAGAATCAGGATCAGAACCAAGGTCCAGTTCCCTGTGCACTGCACCATATACCTCCTGATTACAGTCACAAGGTCTCTGGTGTGTGTAACTACACCCAGGTGCTTTGGTGTACTGCCAAAGAGCTTGATCAGTTCAAGGAGAAATAATTCAGGGGCTTGGCCTTGAACCCCAGCTTTGTTTCTCTACTCTATGAGGACTGAACGCATGCCCTGAAATCCTACTCAGTCCAGTCAATGCTTCCCCACTTACTGCTGTTCTGCTGGCTCCAGGTCTAATCCCAATCTCAAAATCTGGTCATTAGGTTCCCATCCAGATCTCATGAACTGTCCTGGAGCCTCCTAAGTCAGGATTAAATTCCTGGTGTTGCCTCTGACAACCATTTGCATCACAGCTCCTAGCCACATTCTGGGGACTCCATGGGTGCAGCTAGCATGATTCCCGTGTGCTGTTGAGATTCCCCTTGGCAGAGTTTACCTCATTCTGATGAATGCTTTTAAGTCATCTTTTATTAGCGCTTCCCTCTCTTTTAATTTAGCACAGTAAAGCTTAGCATAGCTTGGGAAAAATAATAAACTCAACTCCACAACTTGCTGATAGAACATAGATTTCTGCCACCCATGATTACCTTATCTGATATGTTTTAGAAGGTGAGGTGTAATATTCTTAATATCATAAGTAACAGAGGGCTCTTGCTGGGCTATCTTTTGGGTTGTTCACTCATTTGGTAAAGTACATTCAATAAAGATTACCCATGTGCTATAAAATACACTATTTCCTCCAGGTCTTCCTCCGCTGGTCTCTCAGGAAGAATTACACAATTCACCTGCCAAAACAGAACAGTCTGTTTTCTACTGTATTGCCCAGCATATCTTTAACCACCCTCAACAAAGAGGCTTCCACTACTTCCCTGGGGAGAACAGCACTCATTGTCAGGAAGTTATTTGCTGATACTTAACCAGCATTTTTCCTTATTTAATTTGGTCATCTTACTTCTTACCTGACCCCATTGACTAACCAAACTCCTCTCCTTCCTTGGGGTTTATCTTCTTCAAACATTAGCTAGAACATCCCTACCTCTGACTCATCATTCATACATATATACTTCATCTTTACTCATCAGTCATTTCCTACCTGAACCAAGTCATGATGTCTGGGACCATAGAATTTAATGTGCACAAGACACTAATCAAAAGATGCATTTTATAGCCTTATTTTCCAGATAAGTCATTTCACTTGGGCTTTGAAGAAAAGAGCACTTCCTGTCCCCACAGACGTTAACTTATATGTGACATTCTGTTTATATAACCCCTTTAGTAGGACAGCCAGCACTGTTTGGAGGGGATCTTAAACAGCAACATGGAGAAGAGCCTGAGTTCCACTTTGTTACTAGTTGAGGACCTGTAAAATGAAAACAGTCTACAGTCAAGTGAAAGAGATAGTCACAAAGCAGCTATCTGATGAAATAAAATTACTCTGTTGGGGAACCTTGATTTTCACCTATCATTTTAATCTGCAATATATTAAAGATCTTCTCAAGGACATATATGGTACACTCCAGATATATTACCTGTCTACAATGGGCTAAGAGGACCATGATCTTGTTGAAAGAAATGTGTCAGAGGTGATATACCTGTTGGTTATGCTCCTGGGGATAGGTTAAATAAACCAGGCAGGTGAAATCATGATACAGGCAGGCAATTGGGGAGGGGGGAGCCTGTTGTTTTGGTGGAGAGAAGCAAACATTCTGACTCCTGGAATTTTCCTCAGTTGCGACACTGATGGCAGCAGTGGCTGCAGGAAAAGCTCTATGGCAGCAGTGTGGAAAGGCGTCTTAAAGATATACATAATAAATAAATAAATGGCTTAAGGATGAGTTGAGAGGGACCTGGGGTTAGGGTGCAAGCCTGAGACATGAAAGAGCTGGGTTCGGTTTTCCACTCTGCCATCAACTTCCTGTGTAGCTTTGTGGACAATAATGACTCTGTGCCACCATCCACCTTCTGTACAATGGGGCTAATAGCGTTGCCCTTCCACTGGCATCGCTATGAAGGTAAAAATTTGGAAGACTATTAGGTGCTCAGATACTACAGCAATGCAGGCTGGGGGGGGGGGGGGATGAAACCAACCCCCACCACATAGTATGTCTGCGACCTTGCCCACTGGTCCATGACTAACCCGCTCTCCACCTTCCACCAGTTGGAAGTGACTTGAGAACCTTTTGCTCCATGGGACTGACAGTGGCCACCTTCTACTCTCTTCTCTGTGCCTCCCTCCAATCTATCCTCCTTTCTGGCAACATCCTGATCTGACCCCACCCGCCATTCCTCAACACACCTTAAGTCCCTCTTTCAACTCACTACACAACTCTGAGCTGTGCTTGCTCCATCAAAAAAAAAAAACAGCCCTTCAGGAGCATTTTGGCTTAATGTGACCTAACAGCTATTCCAGAGGTGGCTTTAGGGGTTGGTGAAGCAGGCAGCTGCCTAGGTCCCCCGAGCAATAAGAGGCCCCATCCTCAATTTGGTGGACAGAAATGAAAATATATAAAAATATAGAATTTGTTCCCACCTGGCAGTGCCAGTAGTGCTGAAAACCTCAGCACTTTTCAGTCTTGGCTCATCAAGGCAAACTATGATTAGGATCTGTGCTTTGTCTGAATTGCAGATTTCACCATTATCTGCCCATCATTATCACACTAGCAGGCTAAAAAAGCAGGAGCAAGCACCAGAGAGTTTTTGGGGCAAGTGAAGCAGGTGGTTGCCTAGGGCCCCGAGCAGTAAGGGTGCCCGGTAGTAGTTGGCTGCTTCACTTACCATAGCGGTCGCACCATGGCGGGCAAGGGAGAGGGGGGGCCGCTGACTGTCAGGGCCAGCAGCTGTGCTGCCCATCTGCCCCACTGACATCTCTGCAGCGGGAGCAGAGCAGCACTCCCCGCCTACCCCCAGCTGGCCGCACCTCCCCAAAGGGAGGGAGGAGAGTGGCTGGCACGGGTCTGTAGCATGCCAGGAGTAGGGCCCCCTGGAGCGGCCTGCTCTGGAGAGTTCAGGCTGCTTCACCCCCAGCCACCCCAGGCCTGATCCAGGGCCTGGGGGCCAGGCAGCCTCTATTCAGGCCTGGGGTGGCCGAGTGCAAAGCGGCCCAAACTCTCCAGAGCAGGCCGTTCCAGGGGGCCCTACTCCTGGCACGCTACAGCGCCATGCTGGCCGGTCTCCTTCCCCTGGGGAGGCATGGCTGATTGGATGTACATGGGGATCGCTGCTGCACCCCCTGTACAGAGAGGCCAGGTTGGCATGCAGGAGGCACAGCTTCAGGCCTGAGGGGTCCATGGGCACCTGCCCCCCCAGGGAGTTGTGACTATGGGCGGATGGTTAGAGTGGCAGTGAGGGCCCGGGGCCCCACTGAGGGTGGCAGTGGGGGGCTATGGGGCCCCATAAAGGGCCTTCACCTAAGGCCTCAATTGCCTAAGGCCACCGCTGGCAAGCAAAATAGCAGGAACTTTGCCAATGGTCTCATCTTTTAGTTCCTCAGTGCAGCCATTTGTTCTGCTATTTTTTAATCCTAGTTTGAAATTTTGCCTTTTCCTTTTCTTTGTTACCTGGCCATCTTTTGCCTTTTCCTTTGTGATAATTTGTCCTTTGGCTTTGGTTAGCTCAGGTTATCAGGTAGGTCCATATAGGGTGCTACATATAAATACAGTGCTGCCCTCAAGCAATCATTGCAGCTGTGTGTGATGTCTGTGCTGTATGTCTTTCTTCTGGTAATTAATTTTTTAGCTTCTTTTGTACTTACTACTAAATATTTTTGAGGGGGCCACAGTCTTATAAACTTGAGTACTTCAGAGAATTTCACTGAAATTTGATGTTTTTTCATTTATAGCTACACACTAGAAACCTTTTCACTTATTTTTATTTATTATAATTATTTGTATTAAATGTCTAATGCACATAAACCCAAGCCTATATGAAAATATGTAAGATTTCACTGCCAAAATTTTAAATGTGGTATTTTAGTTATTTTTGAGCATCATTAATTTTACCACTTTTTATTTCTTAATTAATGCATATAACTTTGTAGTTCAGCATTAGTTCATTTATGTTAAATGAAAGATGATCAACTTACAAGCTTCATGATGGAATAATCTTTAAAAATATCATACTCAGGAATAATTTACGAGTTCCAGAGGGATAGTCAAGTTAGTTTGGTTCAGTAAAATAAACAAGGAGTCCTGGGGGGTGCTGGTTAGGGCTGGACGCAAACTGGGGCCATAGGGAGGGTGGCAGCGGGGGCCCACAGGAGACCCCACAATGGGCCCTTGCCTCGGGTCCCCCAATTTTCTGAGGACGCCTCTGAGCTATTCTTCCACAGAAATGAGATCTCCCTCCCCAGCTGTTTCCTGTTTATTCTCTGAATGTAGCAAAATCACCCTGCCCAATTCTCCAGGCTCTCCACAGAAACTAAAATTGGTCATTTTTTCTCATTAGAAGTTTATGATTTTCACAGGTTTCCTCCCCATTTGTTTTAATATTTTTGTTTTGTTTTTTAAATCACTAAGTCATTCCAAACACCCACCTTCCCATAGCTTTTATACAAACATTCAGTGAAGCAAACTTATTCTTCCAGGCTGCTGTTATTTTCTAGTCACTCTCAAAGAAGAGTTACCTTCAAGGGCAGGTAATTGGAACAAGGAATTAATTTCACTTACTACCAAACGCCTATGGAATGTAATCTCTGATACCAGGCATGAAAGTGGGTCTGTCTTCTTCTGCCCCTTCCTCTCCAGATCTGATATCCATCTCTTACTGTAGAGGGGTTCGTATAATCCATTGTCAAAAAGAACTGTAAGAGCAATATAGCTAGCAATCTCTGTGCTTTGTGGGAGAAGTTCTCACCAACTGATAAAGCAGCTGTAAAGAATGGGCTAATGAGTTTACTGTTCCATATTAACAGGTGTAAAGTAGTTTCTCTCTGGTGCAACGAGCCTACCAGGTTTTCCATCACTGGAGTAACATCTGGCTGCCATCTAGGAAAAATATTTTCCAAGGGAATAGACTCTAGATTAATGTGTCAGCACATTTAAAAAAGCAAATGTAGAGCTAATGAAAAGAGCATAGCTGACATTTCCCGTCAACTGCTGTCCAGTGGTTATTGACAGAACAGGTACTGTGCATGTCACAACAGTACAAGATTGCTAGTCTAGCCCCCTAGTGGATGAGCCTTATCCCGTTCTATGGGGAAAATTTCTTTAAGTGAGCCAGTAATTCTGGCTCTATGTGCCATTTTCAGGCTCTGTTTGAGTCACTGCATGTAGATTTGCCAACCATACATTTCCTTTCTACTTCTGTGCAGAAATCAGGAAGTAAATCTAGTTTCACTAGTTTAAACCAGATGCACAGCACATCTGTATAACAAAAAAATTCTAGGAAGATGTTTGTTTACATCTATGAGACAGCATGACGTGGGTAGAGCACTGGGCTCGGTCTCAGGAGAACTGAGTTTTATTTCTAGTTCCGATACTATTTGTTGGGTAACTTGAAGCAGTCATTGCTGAGCCTTGTGCCTCAGTCTCCCCATGTGTGAAACAGGAACGGTGATGCTGCTCTCCTTACTTTGACACCAATGGATAAAAAACTTTACAAAAGCTGGGTGTTGTACACTGAGATTTCAGGGGGTTGTTAACAATTAAAATGGCTTTTTTCTTATACATCCTTAAAAATCTCTGTTGTGTCCTTTAGAGAATTATTTTCCTGACACTACATATCATACTACAGGGGCAATAAATGGTCAGGAAAAGTTCTGCCCATATAGGAGCATCCTATTAGGTATAGTAGTGGGCTCCCACATGCACTGAAAGAGATATGTGAGGTGGTACATGGACACTGAAGTAGCTCATTTAACATCTGAAAGTTTCAAGGTGGGTCCCTAGAACAAAAGCCCTGACCCCAAACACATACAAAACTTGAGGTGATTTTTAGGTGTGAGGGTGGTTAGACTTAACCGCTGGCACAAACTGCTAAGGGAAGTAGTGGCTTCTCCATTTCTTCAGACAAATACTGACTCATTACCAGGAGAGATGCTTTTAGTCTAACACCAGTTATTGAGTTCGACATGGGTGTGGCTGGAAGGAATTCTCATGCCTGTGCTATGCGGGAGGTCAGACTAACTGATCTAATGGTCTCTTTCTGGTCATAAAAATCTATGAAATGGGGCTATAGATCTATGCTTTTTGCTCATACCCATTGTTGAGGTGCCCTTATCCTTGCATACTACAATATGCCAGCACCAGCTAGGTGTTCCGCATAGGAGTTCTTTTATGCTTTTTGTCCCTTTAACCAGTCTTCTCTAGAGTGATTCATTCAGATCATTGATTTAACAATTCTGTTGCAGCCTTCCTTTGAGTGTACAGCATGGGCAGCCTGAACCAAAGGCTACATAGGTGCTGTCTGACCAAATAACTGTACAGCCTGGGAGCCAATTCCAAAACATGGGCTGCAGGAGGAGACAGACTACACTACAATAGACATCCCTGTGCAAGAAAAAGGATGAGGCACAAGAGGTGAAGAGAAGCCAAAGATAGGGCAGGAGAAAATGAATGAGACTGAGGGTGCAAAACAATCCAGCAAACAAAGATGGGAAAGAGATGGGTGCAAATAATCCTATCATCCAGGTGTGCACACACTGTCTTTCCTATGACTCTCACACCTCCATTGCTGGCCCTGATGCATGTTGACAGACATCTACAGAATGGTAGCCACGTTAGTCTAGTTCAGCAAAACAAACAAGGAGTCCTGCTGGCACTTTAAAAGAAAATCCCACTTTATCACAAGCTTGAAGATGGAGAACTTACAAGTGTCTGATAAAGCAGGATTTTCTCCCATGAAAGCTCACGCTTTAAAGAAATTTGTTAACCTTTAAAAGTCCCACAGGATTCCTTTTTTGATCTATGGAACAACACACTATCTCTCCATGGAGGGAGCAATTAGATAAGAACACACAGTCTGCTAGTCACTTTGATGTTGGTTTTTAAAACAAGATCCTTGCAAAGAGAGTGAAAGGCCACATAGAAGGGACCACCATATCATCTTTTCTGATTTCCTGGGTATCACAGGCCACCAACACTCACCCACCCTCTCAATTAGACCGAAGTACTACTGACCTCAAGAGACTGAACTATTGCGTGCCACAGGCAGAGAACAGGTGAGACCAAAGTGTGTGAATGCCAGGGAGTTCTCCACAGTGGCAGGCAGTGCCAGAACCAGGTATTTGGTGCCTGGGGCGCACCCAGAGCGAGTAGTACACAGAATGCACCCTCCGATCAAGTGGTGAATGGAGTTGCTTCATATGTGCCCAGGGCAAAGCCCCAGTCGCCCCGCCCTAGTTAAAGCCCTGGTGGCAGGGAACAGACTAAGCAGGAATATACCAAATTTCAAAGGGGCAGCCACCTTAGTCTTATTCAGTAAAACAAACAAGGAGTCCTGTGGCACTTAAAGACTAACAAATTTATTTATTGCATGAGCTTTCATGGGAGAAAATCCCACTTAGTCAGATGTTCTACAGTTCTCCCATCTTCAAAGCATCTGACAAAGTGGAATTTTCTCCCACAAAAGCTCATGCAATAAATAAATTTGTTAGTCTTTAAGTGCCACAGGACTCCTTGTTTTTAATATACCAGAAGATCCTGGCAGGTCATCCTTTGAGGAAAAAATCTACCTGTTGTACCAGCCATCTCAATACTATACAGCAATATAATTCCTCGTGCTGCTACCGAGACATAAGTTCCCTAAGGGAAAGGAGGGAATGAAGCATATCTAGTGTGAGTGAAACAAACAAGGAGTCTGGTGGCACTTTTAAAGACTAACAAATTTATTTAATGCATGAGCTTTCGTGGGAGAGAATCCCATTCCACCAGATGCTCTTCAAGAGTCTGATGAAGAAGGATTCTCTCCCACGAAAGCTCATGCATTAAATAAATTTGTTAGTCTTTAAAAGTGCCACCAGACTCCTTCTTTGTGTTGCTGGACTAGATTAACACAGCTCCCCCTTTGGAACTTAGTAACAGTGAGTAGAAGTGCTGTAAACGGATGAGTAGAAAATAAAATCATGACATGCCTTCTAGAACCTAGACTGATTTTAATTTGATACTTTCACATCTTCAACCAATATTCACCCAAAGTCCTTCCAGTGCCTTGCAGGCAGGCTTGGCTGTGATCTTCCATTCATAGGCCCAGCCATGCAGTCAGCTTGCTCCCTTGGTGGAAGATGCTATGTGTTGGTTTGCATTACCTGATTTATCAGACTCGTCCTTTGATCTTCATCCCAAGCAGGATGCAAGCCCCCCTGTGGACTGCTTGGGTGCTCTCAGTTCTCACTCCAGCATTCACAGATTATTGAAACACAGCTCCACTTCCATCACAGAAACAACAGTTGCTCTCTATACTTCACTAAACAAACATCAGTGGGTTACTCACCAGTAACTGTCCTCCTTTGAGATGGGCTGCTTGGATCCATTCAGTAATAGGTGTCTCTGTGCTGGAGCGCTGGATTGGTTGGAAAAAACTTTTGTCCTAGCCTGTCAGGAGAGGGCAGGTGGCCTCCACCCTCACGCCACCCGTGGCTATATATATGGCTGCCTCCCAACCCCTCCTCAGTTTCTTAGAGTCGCCAACTCCAGATGCGGGGGTGGACGGGAGGGACCTGAATGGATCCGAGCAGCCCATCTCAAAGAAGGACGGTTACTGGTGGAGTTGGGTCTTCCGCCTTCAGCACAACAACATGCCCCCATATGGGAGAAGCCAAGCAACAAGATCCTAGCTGGAGTCAAGAGGTGAAGGCGTTGACATGGCACAGAAGAATCGAGAACTGAGGGCCAATCCAAGACAGGGGCAGGACTGAACCTGCCAGAGCATCTGAGTGTAAGCAGGTCAGACCAAGATCACCATAACAGGAATCACCATAATGTGAACATAGAGGGTTGTGTTTAGATGCTCCACATAGGTGGAATAGCATGAGGTATGATGGCCAGAAGATAGTATCTGGCCATAGGGCCTTGCAGCGTGGCCTCGTGGGAAACACTGGATGCCAACAAGTGCGGAGTTAGCCGTGATAACCATGGCCCACATGAGAACGAAGAAAGGGATGAATATTTCTCCATGGACTGAGCATATCAAGGCCCGAGCTGGGAACCAAAGAGTCATGGACTAATCTGGTTGGCTGCGGGGTACGCAGGTAGCCTCAGGGGAATAACCTTATCCCTTGGCCTGGCCACAACCAGTCCTAGCGGGGTCTGGTCAATGCAAGCGAGGATGAAGTTACGAGAATGTATGGTATGGGGCCCCGAGAACGACTGAGAAGGGTCTCGCAAGACACTTCACCGCAGCATATTGAGGGCCAAGCTCAGCAGTGTGGAGGGGCATAAGGTATGTTGGCTATAAGATTCGAATTAGTGTGCAAGTGCACATTCCCAGCCGAGTCAGGTACCAAGGACCATGTTCTAGCAGGAGGGGAACTCCAGGACACTAGCACCACAGGGCAGTAAGGTGGCCTGAGGTAGTGCTACTGGATTGGTCCCTGTAAGGGCCTCAGTAGCGTGAGAGCTCACGGGGAGGGCCCACTTTGGCCTATAATCTCGTGGGGTTTTCACATCACGAGGGCCATCACGAGTACATGAGGGAGGGAGAAGAGAGACAAGGAATAGCGCCAGCTATCACTTGGCCACCCAGATGAGGGGCCAACAGGTTCATAGAGGTGCCGTATAAGGTCACGGTCTCGAGTGCCTATAGCACTACCAGGAGGGATAGTGCTACTCCTATGCCGTACCAGTGTAAACACCAAGGGAAGCTCTTGGATACAGGGTTATCCCCAAAAATATGGTTGCCAAGGAAGGAGGGTTCATTTTCCTACCACCTAGGAAGTGAATCCACCGCAGAGTGACAACCGTGGTACCTCAAGGGTACCTTGGGGTTAGAGAACCAAACAAAGTATTATCCCCAGCCGAGAAGTTGGAAGGTTATTTGAGGGAGGTACAACCCCTAAATTCCTGGATATTGTGGGAAGCAGGCTCTAGATTGTTTCCCTCTGTTCATCACATAAATGGATAGGCAGTGTATGTCAATGGTTCCTCGAGAATTGAGGAGGAACAGCAGTACTATTGAGGCACCACCAATGCATGTGGAGGTGACCCCATGGTAGAGCTGTAGGTCTCCAAGCAGACGTAGTGGAAAGACCCCAAGGGGGGCATACAGGGGGTGCCCCCTGCCAGGGTACATGACCGAGGGGGCAGAGAAGGCAGCTACAAGTCACTCGGCAAGGATCCCCTCTGCCTGGAATGTGGCCTCCAGCCCGGTTATGATGGGGGCTGGTGCTGCAGAGGAGGACGCTGATATGGGAAGGCCCCAACCAGGTATCCCACCGTTGTTCCCCTTCCATGGGGATGCGACGTTGGCGCTGTCCCTTAGGTTCCCCTAGCTAGAGGTTTGAGTAGGGTACACTAGTCCCCTGCTTCATGAGCGAAGGGAGTATGAAAAGAACTGACCACCACTTTGTGAGGTGGGCCTAGGATGAGGGCTCCTAGGGTAGGTGTCCGGGCAGCCACTGAGGTTACCCATGAGGCAAGGGTGTGTGGAGCCCTAGTTTCTATGAGGAAGGGGGAGTGTGGGGTGGCAGGGGTGGGCCGTTTGCCTTGGCCCTCCCCTGAAGGCTAAGATCTACCATGGCTATGCAGATGTGTCCCACTTGACAAGTAGGAGGTAGTTCTCGTCGAGTTGGAGTGTCGGGGCCACAAAGGGGCTGGTTACTCGTCATGCTGATGGTATGCAAACGAAGGTATCCCCCCCCGACCAGGAATCGACAAGGCCTACCTGATGGAAGTATCAAGGTCACAGGAGTGGTCCTGCATCCGAGTGAGCGTCAAGTATGCACGTATCAGAGCCTCTGCAGCAAAGGCTGGGGCTACTACAAGACACACTTCTTGTCCCTGGCAAGTGTGTTGACGCGAATGGCGCAGGGTTGAAGGATATCCAGGGAAGGAGGGGAGGGGTGGGGGTGGGGCAGATACCCTATGAGTGCCCGTGGTAGCCGCTGCTGAGGGAGCGTAGGGTTGGACCATGCTACCCAGGTACCGTCAGTGCAGGCAGGGGGTGTTCTTGTGTTGGCAGGGCACGTACCACCCAAGATCTGAGGAAAGAAACTCCGGTTAGGGTTGAACGCCTGTGGACACAGTAGCAAATAGAAAAGGAAGGTGGGGGAGTGGTTCCCACTGAACCCTGTTCCCCTTCGAGGGGGAAAGAGGGTGCTGACTGTCTACTGTGTTGATGCCCTGAAGCCTTTACTCCCTGAGGTTTGAGAGTGGGGTGGCAGCGAGTTGGGTGGGGCCCTTCCCTGCTGGAGAGAGGGAGAAGGGGTCTCAGCCTTTGCATGCAGCGGATGATGGCGGTGGAAGGAAGTTTCCTGTGTTCCCACTCTAGTAGAAATAAGTGGGAATTTGGGGGATGGGGCATTGCCCCAGAAGACAAAGTGGGAGGGGCAGGCCCGGGAGCGAGCAGGCCAAAGTATTTGGCTTATCCCCAGGGATCTCAAGCGGTGCCCACCACAGCTAGTGTTTCTGGGGGAAACAAGGCATCCACTTCAAAGAGCAGGTTGAGACTGCTTGCTGTGCATTAGGGGGCGCTCTAGCCTCCTTAAGCCAGGCCACCTGGCGGATGGTTACCACCAAGGTCATGGTGTGAGCAGCTGTGTCCACTGCGTTGTGTGCCTAAAGGAGGAAGTCTTGAGATATTATGTTGCCTTCCTCAAGAAAGGCATCATACTCCTCTCTGGCCTCAGGTGGGAGCAAGCGTTGAAATTTCGCAATTGACTCCCACACATCCAGCAAGTATCTGCTGGCTATGGCTTGGTTGTTTGCCACTTACAGTTGAAAGGCCGATGAGGAGTAGACCTTATGGCCCAAAAGGTCCAGTTCCCTGGCTTCCCTGGAGAATGGGTGGGGGTCATTGGGAGGCTCCCCCAGGCCTAGCGCCATCTGCACCACATACCGACTGGGGGACCAGCAAGAGATGGAAAATCCGATTCGGAAACCCAATATTTAACGCCTGCCGTGTCTGAAACCGGGGCAATAGAACTTGGGCTCTGCCACCGGGAACATGCAAGGTCCCAGACGCTCGGGTGGGGTGGGACTGTTAAAGGTTCTGTCGAGGTGAAGGCTGGCCTGAAGAGGGTATCAGGAGGGAGAATCAAGGACTGCACCTCCATGCCTAGGTGGGCTGTGGCCTGGTGCAACAAATCGAAATGCGCCAACAGATTTCCCGTATAAGACCCCTGTGCCGGAGAGAGGGTGGTACCGGGAGCTCGCCATGGTGGGGAGGGAGTCTCTTGAGGGGCCATTCCTGCAGCCTGAAGCAGAAAGGCGACAGGGCCTCTGTGTGGTGCAAAGTCTGCTTAGAGCCCCTTGAAGGTCCTTCCTCCAGACTAGAAGCGGGAGAAGGGGACCGAGACTCCTGGGGCAGTACTGGTGATGGCAGGGTGGTGTGTTGTCGAGGGGATGGTTCTAGGCTGTCAGCCCCCACTGGAGTGGAAGACAGGGGACTATATGGTGAGGGTGAATGCCCACGGTGGATCCAGGCCTTCGATATGAAGGCCAGTTTGCCCCTTCTGGTTGGGATTGGAGCAGGGGCAAGAGGTGTGGGGAGCAAGAGGAGGGCTTGAGCAGCCTCCACCGCTTCTTGGGTGGACGGCATGAGGAACGACTCTGTGCAGCTCCGTGGCAAGTCCTCACCCAGGGAAGGACGATTGCCTGGGTGGGAGAACTCCAACTCCTGCAGCACCGGGCTATGTCGAGCCTGCGGTGCCAAGGGTGAATATGACCGGTGCCAGGGTGAGTTCGGGACTGGTGAGGCCAGACTATACCGGGCTATTGGCACCAAAGATGATGGGGAGTGATGCCAGGGCGATCCAGGTACTGGAGGTACCAGGCTACCTGAGGGCGACCTTGAGTGGTGCCAAGGTGCTGGAGTCGGCACTGAGGTTGCGTGGCAGTGGCGGCAGCTACCAGAGGTACAGTGCTGCATAGTCTCCGGTGCCGAGCTGGGTCTCAGTACCGGGCAGGAACCCAAAGCCTTGAGTGAAGAGTGCCAGGCCTCCTCAGAGGCTAGGGCATGGCACCACTGTTCCCTCTCCTTAATGGTTCGGGGTTTGAAAGAGAGACATATGGAACAGGCTGAGACCCTGTGGTCTTTGCCCAGGCACCTGAGGCACTTCCTGTGTGGATCATCCCGGGGGAAGGCCTTGCCACACTCAGCGCAGGGTTTAAACCCTGGCATGATCACAGGATGTTCCAGCTCAACGGTGGGGAACTCTTGTGGTGGAATTAAATCCATGAAGAGATGCTCCCAGTCGGGCAAAAAGCTCGTAGAAAGGAGGACAGGATGCTTGCGATTTGCAAGGAGCAGATGTTCCAGATCCGATGCACAAGGCGGAAGAAATTAAACTGAGGAGGGGTCAGGAGGCGGCCGTATATATAGCCACGGGTGGTGTGAGGGGTGGAGGCCGCCTGTTCTCTCCTGACAGGCTAGGAGAAAAGTTTTTCCGAACAATCTGGCGCTCCGGCACGGAGACACCTATTACTGAATGTATCCGAGCAGCGCTCAAAGAAGAACCTAATTTAATCATACGTAAGTGTCATGCATTTACCAGGGCAGTGATCTGTGTATGACAGATAAGCTGGGGTGCGCTGTTCCTTGGGGAGCAGCAAACCTGCAAACACAGCAGGTAATAAGTTGAGCAGGAGCTGGACTTTCCTGAAAGGGGCTCAGGGGCTCAGTGGTTCTAATGCTAAGTGTAAAGTGACCAAGGAGTGGGTGTAGGCCTAAAGGGGGGGAGGCGCTTGTGTTGTCTACGTCTGGTGGAGTTGAGGAGCTGCTCCCAGAAGGGAAAGATGCAGCTTCCTCACACTCAGGGCAGGTGATAGCAGGTGCAGGTGCCTCACAAGTTGGAGGAAGCACTATAATGTCTTTATCCCCATTTTACAGATGGGGAAATCTGGTCGAAGAGATTAAGCATCTTGCCCAATGTCACAGAAAGGAAGTCAGTGGCAGAGATGTGATTTAATTTCAGAAGTTCCTGAGCTCCAGGCGTGTGCTTAGTCGACCAGACAAGGCTGCCTTCCTGCTTTCATGGGACAAAACAGCCCGATGAACATAATCTGGAGCCCTGCCAAATTGGGATTCTGCAAGGGATGTTTGCATAGTACCAGGCAGAAGCCTGGCCTTTCTGGTTTGTTCCTGAACTCCACAGTGCTGGTTAGTTCCAGGGACTGCACAGTCCAGGCTTCCCTGCCCTGCCCTGCCCTGCCCTGATTCTTAATGTAGACCTATATCCAATGAGCAAGAACCAACCCGCCACCACATCTAAAAATTCTCTGGGAGTTACTGGACAGGGGGCAGCCAAGCTGCGGTAAAAGCGCATCTCAGAAGAATGATCAGACCCATGACTGCCTCCATACTCAGATTAACAGCCCCAGGGACACCTTTCAGCAAGCTGACTTTCCAGTAGAATTCCACCACCTGCGGGCTGTGGCAGCTCACTCAGGGACCGTGCCCTTTTATGCAGCTCCTGTGAGCAAGCCTGCCTGGCGAGACTGCAGCTGGGGTGTCAGCACAACAAGGAAATACAGTCATGTCTGGCCTTGCCTCGCCTACACCCTGCCTGTTTGGTCACAAAACACACACACAGGTGAGATAAGGAAGGAATCTATTTCCTTTCTTTTGTATTTACTGCATTTTTCTCTGGCCAGAATCCTCTGAAACTCTGCTGCCAGGCGTCCATGGGCATGCAGGATGTTCCCATCAACCACGTCTGACATTTTCCAGTAACTCCCAGAGAACCTCTCCATGCTTTTAGCCCCTAGACCCAGGGGGAATCTGATCTGGAACAAGTCAGCGATGGAATGTATCCAGGTTATGCATGTTGCAGCTGTGCCTCAGATTACGTATGCATGTCCCAACTGGGTGTAGTCTGGCTGTGTCCAGCCCCCAGCCCCATCCTAGCCTCTGCCGCGAAGCTGCTTACAGGCACCATGCCTGCATCACTGTCCCTGCTGCCCCCACGCAGCTCATGTTCACCATCAATAGCCCCCAGTGTGGGGCTCTGCTCCCCCAGAAAGTAATCCTCACTCCAACCCATGAGAGAAAGGAGCAGAGCCAGGTGTCCTAGCATCCTTCCCTGTGGCCCCATAAGAAGTGCACTAAGGAAACACCCGAGGGCACTGGGTCCTAAAGGATCTCTCTGCACTCCTGCAATAGCTCTCCCAGAGAGCCCTCTCCCCAGCCAGACATCTTTCTTAGCAGAAGCAGCCTGAGTCAACCATGGACTCCAAACCCCACCTATATTGACTGCTGTCATTAACTTCTATTTGGCTCACCACAGTAACCTCCTACTGTCAATTCAGCACAGCCAGGCTATCTGGCCTTGTCCTCCGGTCCTGCTCACTCCTCATCTACAACTCTCTGCCCCCCTCCAGTCCCTCCATTTTTCTGTGCTCCCACATGCACGCCTGCATCTCTCCCAGGCAACCCTTCAGTTGCATACTGTAGGGGAAAATCTAACTCTGGCCCTCAACTTCAGAAAGAGGCACAGCAGAGCCTTCCCAATGAAGCAGACCTGTTCCCAGCTGAGACTCCAATAGGCAGAGAACGAGGTGTGGTTCAAAGTTTATTATTCAGCTGAATAATAAAAGGAACTGCAGCAGAGGGAAGCAAAGAGAAGCTAGCCTCTCTGAGCAAGAACCCCCTGTCTAGGGGCGACAGGTCATACATACTTTTTAACATGCAAAATACGATATACATAATGCAACAAGCTCATGCATAATACAACAAGTTACATCATGCCTAAAATCCATACATGGTATTACTACTTTTAATATGCAGGTTACATAATTAGATTATACTTAATAGGCAGCATATAGTTAGCCCGCCTCTGTTGTTGTTTACAGCTTATTTGGGTAACAGTTACTGTCCTTGACCAATGAGAGTGGCCAGACTCCTGTGACCCCTCAGCTACCTAGCCCCTGCCAGCCTGTTTACCAGACTAGGTTGATGGCTTCCCATCAGGGTCCAGACAGGAGGGATTGTCTTATAATCAACCTTTGTGAATGACCTCTTGTACCTATAGAAACAGCCTAACCTCCTATCATTCTAAACCCCCTAGCTCCCCTGACTAACTAAACTTGTCTAAGCAAACACAAGTCTTTGGCACAGAACTTCCTGACCAAACTTACTCCATCTTTAAACCTCCCTTACAATACACACTAAACAGAGACTTGTACCGCGCTGTCACCTCCACGCAAAAGTGTCTGCACCAGAAAGTGAAGCAGAACCACCAAGCGCTCTAACGCCAGCCCAAAGCAATCACATGATCTTACTGCTAGATGTGCTGTTCTGCCCCCAGATCCCATGTTCTCCCTTCCTTCCCCCACCTTGTTAGGTCCACAGCCTTGCACTGCAGCCACCTTGCACCATTCTGCTAGCACACAGAAGGCTTAATTGAGCCCCAGGAGGGTCAGCAAAACAAAAAAGGAGTCCTGTTTGTTTTGCTGAACTAGGCTAAAATGGCTGCCTCTTTGGAACCAGGAAAGTCAGTTCACTGTCGTCAGATCCCCCATGGCACAGCAGCCCCTACACCACTCCATAGGTGCTGCCACACTCCTGCCTTGAAGTGGTTTCCACCATACACAGGCTTTGCAATTTAGTTCAGTGGCTCCCAGTGCCCACCTCCTGCACTATGCTCCCAGTTAAAAGTGTAGGGGTATTCCTGCCCTCAGGGTCGCTATAATAATCATCTTATGCACTACCGCACTGCTCTCCGAGTGAGTGCGTTTCGAGACTCAAGAGGCCAGCGATACAAAATGGACACTATTAAAAAGGAACAATGCCATAGTTTAGCAGCATCTGTGTGTCTTGTCATGCCAGTGAGCAAAACTGACATGCCATGCAGAAAACAACCCTGCTTTCAACCAGGTAGAACAGGGGTTAGTGACATATAGGAAGCTCCCAAAGGACTTTAAACAGCTTTATCGTGCAGAGAGGAGCAAATCAAAGTTTAAAAATTTCAAGGCAGTTGTGACAAGAGGGTGGCAGTGGCAAGGTGTAGAGAAGCATGCAGATAAGGTGCTATCTGTGCTTTCAGTATCACCTCCACATTGGTTAGCACCAGTTTTGGTCTCACAAAACACACAGCTATACTAGGAGATTAAGCTCAGTATTCCAGCCACTGTGCAACTGCACCAGTGCCAGTGCACACAAGCCTCAGGCCCTTTTACTACATAGGGATGAACCCCCTGAACAGTTTCTCTTCCTTGGCACATGAGCTGCTGCCAGCACTGTTGTTTTGTAATGTGTTGTTCGGAGTGCAGACAAGGCCAACAACTTTGCCATCATTTCTGAAGGCTGAACACTGCACTGTCAGGCATCTTTTGGAAAGGCAAGTGAGGAAAATGGGTCTCAGGAACTGGGGAAAGTAATGCACCCCTCCCCTCTTGGAGTACTGACTAAAGTCTTAAGACAGGCATAAATCATCTGTAAGTGGTAGGTCAGAGACAGCAGATGGCAAAGGCTCCTCATCTGGTGTAAATCACCACAACGCCATGGAAATCAACAGAGCTGAACTCATTTATTTGAGCTGAGGAGCTAGTTCTTGGCCTACAGGCCAGATGTGATATCAAGTCTTGGGGTGGGATGGAAGACTGAAAGGGTTCTTTCCAAGGGTTAAAGTATAAGTTGGAGGGCCTGGGAATACTCCTAAATTGGTGGGCCCACCTTGCACCCCCCAGCTACTAACCCACAAATACCTGCCCCCCCCAGCTACTCCTTTCCACACTTACCCGCCATCCCAGATACTGACCCTATATGTCTGCCAGCTGCCCCAGCTACTGACCCCCACATGCCTACCCACCACCCCAGCTACTGCCTCTGGTCCCCATCTCGCCCCTGGTGCCCCAACCCTTCCCCAAACCTCTGCTGTGCTGCGCCACCTTCCCGCACCACCCTGGGCCAACCCCCACCCTGCACCCTTCCCCCGCCAGGCTGGCTTGCCTGTTCCCAGACTAGGGTTTTCCTCATTTCCCAACATCCCTCAGTTGTCAGCTAGTAACCATGTTATACCAAATCAGTAAGCACCCTCTACATGCCCCCAAACCTCCCCCTAAACCCTGTCTGATTTCAAGTCTTGAGGAGAATACTGCCCTGAACCCCTCCTCCAGGGCCCTGTTGCCTGGCCACCATGCACTGCAGAGTGGCCCCAGCCCAGGCTGGGGCTCCAGCCTGAGCCTGCTCTGACTGGGCATGCTCGGAGGCATTCTGGGGTCTGCTATTTTGAAATGGCGGGCACAGGAATGCAGTGTTCTGGCTCCGTTTTCTATTTTAGGGGCCGGAGAACACTGAACCCCTAAAAATAGTGGGCCCTGGAACGCCATTCCGGCCTACTTTATCCCCTGGTTCTTTCCTCCCCACAGCATCTTGTATAGCACAGAAAGCTGACAGACCTTTGAAATCAACTATAGCCCATGCATGATCAGCATTTCTCTAGTATGAACCTCTCATCATATTCCATGACAGGCTTGCTCAATGACCTTTTGGAAGTGTGAGCCCAACCAGCCACTCCTTGCTCTGGACTAAGCTTGTGTTTCTATATGGTAAACTAGAGAGCATGTATAGATAATCAGTAGGAAGTGTTAACCCAAGCAAACATGCAGTCCCTTTCACTATGAGAGAAGATGATCTGTTTAATTCTGATTCTGGACCCAGTTAGTTAAAGGCCTAATTTAAACTGGGATTTAAAGATGTGAGATTGGCATTTTAGCCAGTAAGTTTTAGAAGTGTAATGTAGCCAATGCACATTGTTATTAAAGTGTCTTAAAACTGAAGCAGTAAACAGTACAGGAGCCTTTAAAAAAGTGCTACTTAGCATGTTACAGTCCCACAAGTGCTACAGGCAAAGGCAGCTCACCTCCATTGGCAGCATCAGGGGCATTCACAGGCAGGCAAATTCCAAGTCAGTTTATTGTAAAGTGCAGCAAGCTCTGGGAAAGCCACAGGAAAGAGGAGAGCTGGCTGGAACCACTCCCCTCTGCTCAGTTGTATTGTCCCTTGATGCTTTACAGAGCCCCAAACAGAGGTTCTTCTTCCAGTGTTGCTTGGATATATTCAGTAATTGGTGTGTCCATGTGCAGTGCCTGACTGGTCAGAAACCTTTTTGCCCTAGACTGTCAAGAGGACTGGTGGCCACCACCCCCTCGCCACCCTGTGGCTATATATGTGGCTGCCGCCCGGCCCCTCCACAGTTCCATTTTCTTCCACCCTAAGCGACGGTTCTTGGAACAGCCCACTCCTTGTGATCATGCAAGCAGCCTGTCTTCTGCTTTGTATGAGCCACCCGCTCGACTGGGAACACCTTTTGGTGGATGTCATTCCACAGAAGAGCACTCTTCCATTGCGAGTGCAGCCTTGGAGCAGGAACATCACTCCCCTGCACTGCCTGCAATGTCAGGGTTTAAGCCTTGTACAGCCTGCGGCAAGGCTTTCCTGTGGGATGACCTCCATGAGAAGCGCCTCTGGTGCCTGGGTGAAACCCACTTGGTCACCACTTGCTCTATCTGTCGGTCCTTTAAACCTCGGGCAATAAAAGACAGAGAGCAAAGGCGCTGTGCATTGGCCTCAGGGCTAGTGCAGCAGCCTACCCCTGAAGTATCAGGACTTCCCTCAGCACCATGAGCTTGTTCAGCACCGGAGCCCTCCTGGTGCCCCTCTCCCAGAGAGCGAAAAGACAAGCTCAGTACCAGTGGCAGTACTGAAGCATTGGCACTGATCTTGGTCCCTCACTCAGGGGTCGCCGTGGGACCGGCAAGAGTTGGTACCAGTCCCTACCACTCTGGAGGCCTTTGAGGCAGCAAAAACGCTCCTTCTCCTGCCAATGCCTCTCACTCCAGTACCCCCCAAGAAAAGGGGTAAATTGGCCCTCACTTCAGGAGCCTAGTGTCCCTGAAAGCGGTATCAGACACTGTCACTGATCTCAGTGCTGAGTTCTCCAGCACCAGAACCAACCATGCAGGGCCCCAGTACCTCTGAGTCCTCTCCCCAGCACCACATTACTTTGCCTTCACTGGCACTACAGACACAGTCCTGGGAGGCCTCCTGATCTCCAAGCCGGGAGAAGGGTGTCTCCAGGGGAAGAAAAGGGCCTCGCCTAGGGCCTTTGGCACCACCCCTTATAGGTACCAGCCTCACGAATGGTCCCCCCAGGAAACTCCAGTGGGTCCCCGTGGTAGCGCTTTATCTAGCTCGGCACAGGTTCCTCCAGCACCAGACAGAGCCCTAAACCCCATGCCCCATTTCTACCCCCTTTTTCTTCTTCTTTCATTTCCTACCTTCATGTATTCGCCACTAGTAGACATAGTCCTCTTCGGGGTCGCATCAATTCCCTGTCACCAGCTAAGGGACTTATTATAGGCCTAAGGCCAGAGAATATATCCAGCCCACATGCCTTGACAGATGCGTACCACCAACCACTCATATCCACACTTGAAGGTGCCCTACTGATCATGGGTCGGGAACTGCGTTTTTGTTCTTATTGCTTATGATAAGATGACTTTAGGCCACCACTGCTCCTGTAGTCTGCAGATCAGGGAGCACTCAAGAGACATAGGCCTTTTAATTTTCCCCTCTTATGCCAGGCCATTCTACCTCAAGGTCTCCTGTTACCTGGGTCACGTTTCTTATGACGGTACTTAGGCACTTCTTACGAACTTCCTTGCCTGGGTCACTGGCCCTTGTGACAGTGCTGAAGGTGGGAAAGAACCAACTCTGCCCACCATCCATCAGCAAGGCTGGCAGTCACCTATTCATGCGTGTATCTGAGCAGCGCTGGAAGAACGCTGGGTTACTTACCAGCAACTGTCCTTCAAGATGGGCAGTTCGGATTCGTTCACAACCCTCCCACCGTCCTCGCAACTTGGAGTTGGCAACTTTTCGGGACTGACCACATATACAGCCTTGGGGTGGCGAGGTGGCGATGGCCACCAGCCCTCTTCTGACAGACTAGGGCACAAAGGTTTCCGACCAATCGTGTGCTGTGGCATGGATACACCTATTACTGAATGAATCTGAGGAGCCCATCTCGAAGGAGAACAGTAACCCACCCTTTCATTTCTCACACCAGTAGAATATAGTTTCAGTCCTCAGAAACCAAAGCCTGGGATAATACTGTAACCCTCAGGAGCAAAGCCACGACTACTCAAAACTAGCATTCCACTTCTGCAAGTCACAGAAGGTGGGTAGTTTCCCAGCAAGCTATACACTTCTGAGTCTGGGCTTCTCATGCTGGCCCTGGAAGAGACAAGGCACACCATCACTTAACATTTGGAAGTTGAAGCTAAAGTAGTTTAGATGAAAATGGGAAAAAATGAGAAACTTTTTAACAGTGAAGGTAATCAATCACTGGAGCAACATCCATATGTGTGTGGTGGTTTCTGTCACTGAATGGCTTTCTGAAAGATGCGCTGTATTTCAGTCAGTTTATAGTCTTCGTGCAGAGGTCACTGTGTGAAATTCTGTGATCTGTGTTATGCATGAGGCCAGGCTAGATCATCATAATGGTCCCTCCCTTATGGCTTTTAGAGTCTATGGGATTTAGAAATGAACAGAAGCAGGGGAGTTTGGAGCTAAATTTTCTTCTCACCAATGCAGTTTGTGATGGAGATCCATTACAGGGTCATTGGGGTTTCTGATTCCATAAAACCCAATTTTAAATACAGAACATAAATTCCCTTTTACCCAAGAGAGGGTGCTGTCTGTTCTGCTCAGAGCCACTTCTTCCTCATTCTCTCTCAAGGTAGAGCAGAACTTACCTTTCACAGTATGCAGAGAAACATACCACTTACCTACTTGATCACCAATTAGTTCAATTGGCCATACCATATACTATTACCCTTCAGTGACATGGAAAACTGAAGAATGTACCTGATTTAATTTTTAACTGAAAGAACTAAATCTCCTTCACAAAAATGGCACAGGGGCCAAGCATGAGCAGCATGTGGCACTGCTCATGCTCCCCCGCTGGTCCTGTTCCCCCAGTCTTGCATAGTCACCAAGAGCTGCATACCGTAATTTCAGGCCCCCACTGGCAAGTGCAGACAGCAAGGTCAAAGAAGCCGTGGCGTGCTGCTCCTGGCCCCCTGCTGGTCCCAGCCTGTGCTGGGAAGGTTGGGAGGGGAGCAGGGCATGTTGGCCCACCCACTTCTGGCCTTGACGGGAAGTCGCTTACCAGCGAGGGCAAGAGGCAGCCCCAGCTGGGACCCAGAGGCCCTGGGGCGAGAGGTGGCCTTGGCCAGGACCCAGAGGCCATGTGGCGAGAGGTTACCCTGGCTGGTGGTGGTGGGAGCTGGTGTCAGCCCCCGCCCCTGGCACCTGCAAAGGGTGCACTGGGCACAGCTGGCACATTTGCCAACCCTGATTTAAGTGTGCAGGTGGGACTGGTGTAACAATGTAAGAAACAAAGTGGAGGCAGGGGGAAGTGGAAGTTGGTATTGTGGGGCAGGAGAAAAATGTAAAAGAACAGGCCCACCCCCCCCGGGGCTCTAACACCCACACAAAACAAAGGAAGCGGAGCAGAAGGTACACAGTTCAGACATGAACTAGCAATTAGAGCCCCTGAAAATTCTGAGAACGTTAGCATTCATCTATTAATTCCTAGAGGAGCAAAGTCAGACACCTCTCCTATGGTTCTCATCATTAGATGAGATCTCTTCTCTATTGCATATCCCAAGAGAAGATTTATGTCAGGTCCTCTCACAGCAGATAAACCAGAACAACCCCAGCAGAAAGTGGGGGCTGTACTCTAACCCACGCATTGAATTCACTGACCTTCTAGAGGCAAACTTTACATATCAATTCACCAAGAAGCACCACTCAAAGAAACTCACGGTATAAGTGGTTACAAATAGTCAGACTTTATTATAAATAAGAAATACTGTTTTATACATAAAAAACTGCAAGTGTTGCATTTTGTTCACCACCCCAGACAGCAAGACCACAGATTAAGGCAAAAGCTGAAGTGAAGGCACATATGAAGGAGGCCACAGGCAAGAATAAAATGAGGGAACAACTGTGTGTTCCCTGTGACACCCAGCATTTGACCAGCAGCCTTCTTGTCAGCACATTACGCAAAGAAATAACTGGACCTATACAATGAGATAATGGCTGTAATGCAGCAGTTTAATTAAGAGATTGCTTATAAAGATCTTTTCATTTAAAAATAAAAATCTGTTAAAAACAGCTTAAGAAAAAGTGAAAAGCAGGAGCCCTCAGGCCCAAGGTCAGCCAGGGCACACACTGCATCTTCGTATTTGCTCTTTTCACAGCCTTGGCAGAGGTGACATGGTTAGGCAGCAGGCACAGGACCAGAGCAGCCAGCCAAGAAATACTGATGTGAGAATCCCACA
Organism: Podocnemis expansa; assembly: GCA_007922195.1. Taxonomy (NCBI): domain Eukaryota; kingdom Metazoa; phylum Chordata; order Testudines; family Podocnemididae; genus Podocnemis; species Podocnemis expansa. The sequence goes on from ML682014.1 coordinate 32,213,042, forward strand.
AGTGCAATGGGCAAAAGCAGGTCTGCTCCACTGAGGATGGTGGCAGGGGCATTCACAGGCAGGGGAATGCCAGGTTAGTTTCTGGTAAATTGTAACAAGCTCTGGGAAAGAAGCTGGAGATGTGAGGTCTGGATGGAACCATTTTCCCCTTCCCAGGAGCACTGTCCCTGATGCTGTACAGAGCCCCAAACTGAGCTCTCATTTTTCATACACATAGGAAGGTTACGTTTGCAGCCCTCAGACCCCTTACTGGGCCTACAACAGCACTACAACTCCAAGAAGCAGCCATCCAAAAATCAGCATCTATTGTCAGAGACAAGGAAGGTAACAAATTTCTTATGAGCTATGCACTTAAGAGTCCTTCAGGTGGCTGGTGCTGGCTCTGGGAGAGAGGCTGACAGCCCAGTCAGACTGCATATATGGGCAAGTAGGTTATTATTAATACCACAGAACAGATATACTGCAAAACACAAGGGGGAGAAGAGAGCAGAAGCCAGGCCAGGGCAGATGCCTGACCTCAAAGGAATAATATATGGAAGAGATATATGGTGCATGTGTAGTGATGGTTAAGAGGAAGCAAGTAGAGAACAGACAGTGCCATTCTGGAAATAGGACCAAGTGTATTTACACACACAAACAAAAAGACAAACTTCCTCACTCTGTAATCATGATAAAAAAACAAAAAACAAAAACACACACACACAAAACCCACATTCACGCAAAAATATCAATTTGAAATAATTAATAGCACCAGTGTGTCAGATAATTTCTTCCCCGTACAAAGTTGCATAGTGTTTAAGGACAGCTATATATGGGTCTCAAAGGCAGGGAGTCTCTGACTGATCAGTGAGAACACTCAAGAGGGAGGAATTAGAGACAACCCCTCTCCCAAGAGAGAACCTTAATTAGGTGGGAGCAGAGGACACTGAGTTGGAGAGAATCTCTGAAGAGACAGCAGTGGAAGCTGTGCGAAACACTGTGAACGCTGGATATTTGCCAGCAGAGCTATGCCTGAACAATCTGTGCTTCCTATTTTAGGAAGACTGGGAGATCAGCAAGAAAAAGGAGAAGGGCTGAGTTTTGACTTGGACCCAGGCAGGCCTGATAATATAGTGTAAAAATACCATTCCCCAATAGAAAGAGAACGGAGAGAGAGATTTTTGCATCTCTATCTTAGACATTCATTTTCTCTCCAAAGCCATCAACTTCATATTCAGACAGACTTGCTGGTAAGAGCTCTCTGCTTTCTTCTTCAAAAATATCTTAGTGGCCTTGGAAAAAGACACCACCTGTCTCTAACACTGAAAGCTTTCTTTTGAGAGATTCCTGTTGACTTTTAATGGGGAGACCAGAGCTGATCACTCGCATGCTTCCCTAACCAGAGAACTAGATTAGGCAGCTGTTCAGAGATAAACTATTTCTGCTTCACAGGCCAAGAGTAGTGTTGTGGAGATCTTCTATCCCTTCCTCTCCCTTTTCTCCTATAAGGTCTTCTCAGAGGCTGTATATTCTTCTCAGTGGAGGATTATATTGCACTCTAGAAAGATACTAAAGCATTTGGTAGATGACTACCAAATTTTTTGATTGGCCACCAATTTACATAGATTTAAAAAAAAACAAACCAAAAACCATGGTTCACATGTGCGGAAAGATTAGGATTCTTTATGAGTGCAACTATACTGGCCATTCTAATGATACTCTGATAGCCAACCCTTTCCTTCATAGACACAGAGCTCTGGGACTGAGGTGGTTTAACAGTCTAAGATTGGGGGAGGGGGGGAGATGGGGTGCAAATGAAAGCTTGTTTGCCCCATTTCTACATCACCTCATGTGGTCATTTCCACACCTCAGTAAGAGTAGTCAAGAACATTTCCCATCCTTGTGCAAATCAAAGACAACAGAAGGGCAGAGGTGGAGTGTTGAGGAAGAGAAAATTTATAAAAAGCCCTTTGATGCCCAAAAAAGGATATTTAATTTGCTTCTCTTTAAAACTCTGCAACTTTTCCTGATTTGGAAAGAAAACAGCAACTGTGAGCAGCGGAGAGCTGGGGATTTGAAGAAGGTAATCTGTGTGTTAAGGCACTCCATAGCCAAACAATTGCTCCACCAGTCACTGGGGGAATATGCCTCTCCTGCTTCCCCCAGCACACGCTTAGGGTTTCTCAATGGACGGGGTGTTAAAACAGCCAGATGGCAAGGTCTTCTTGATGTCTTCCAGATTGTTAATGTCTTTCTGGATATCCTCAATGTCCCTGTTGTAGGCTTGTATGGCTTCATCCTGCCGCCGGGCTGCATCCTCCAATTCAGTCACTTTCCGGTCCAGATCACTATCTTTCATCTGATTTTTGGCAGCATTCAGCGTACCTTCAATCTCATTCAGTTTGTTCAAGTCCACTGGGTCCAGTTGCCCTAGAAAACGAGCAGCAGCACACACAGTGAATTCCACTACACTTCATAAGGCTGTTAGCTGCTCTCAAGCACTTACTCAACTAAGTGCAAATTATAGGTTAATGCAATGGAACCTTCTTATGGTGAAACAGCTGTTCTCAAGGAGCATATTCACTCAGTGGAAATTGCTGCTGGTGCTTTCAATGCCGTAAAACAAAGCACAGCTACTGTTACATTTCACAAGTTAGCGTTTCAGCTATGTGCCTGACTCTGTATTTGGATGCAAACAACAAATCTACCTGAACTCACCACAAATAAATAATAAGTGCATCACCCAGTCTCTATACTTTATGGGTAACAGCTAGCTTACTTGATCCTAACTCATTGCACACATCATGGGCAAGATCTCTTCTGCTTTATACTAGCTGAGGATCTGGTCCTCTTTGTTTTCATTAGCACATTTTTAATCACCGCTGATTGTAAAATGCACTCCTTAAACGTGTTGCTGCACCAAGTAACGTAAAAGGGATTTAACAAATCACCAACTCAAGCTTTGGAATGTAACTGAACATGAAGATTTTTTTTAACCACCAGAGCATTCATTATAAGTAGCATTCTTCTGACAAACTGCTCATGGCAGAAGGACAAAACTCGAGGGTAGGCACTGTGGGGAAAGAGGGTTTATCAAAACAGGGAAAGTATTTTTCACTGCAATTAACCAAAGTCCTGCTACTTTTAGAAAGTTACAGTAGTGTCTAAAACCAGCTGATGTTCTCACTTAACCTCCCATTTCTCCTGGAAATACTCTCTCGGTAGCCTCCTTTGTAGGTTACTGTGGCTGAGAGAGATGGGGGTGAAAGGGCCTACTGGTTCCCTCTCAGTCCTTGGTTTTTTCCCCCTCCAAACAGGTGCTTTCCCTCTCTTTTCCTGAAGGACCCAGGGCAGGCTTGTCAAAAGGGCTCCCGACTCCTCCAAACAGCAACACTGGATGAGTAGGTTCATGATCTTAAATAGAAGCGAGAGGGTTTTTCATCATCTCTCCATCTCCTATGATGGTCCCCCAGCAGAGAACTTGAGAATGGTCACCAGAACGCATTTAAGTCTCCAAAAGCAGAAACAAATATACTCTGAGCATAAGAAATAACTGAGGACAAAGAGAGTACCTCACATATACACCTCAGCCTTCTTTGTACCATGGCTTCACAGCCTGAAGAGCCACCAATTGCTGATACTGCAAAACTGAAAGACTCTCAGCTCCACTGCATCTAAAATCTGCACTCAGACCAAGCAGCAGTGAACACAGCACACTATGCAATGAACATGTCAAGATAGTTCAGAAAATACTGATTCAGAGATATACAACTTAATGGGTCATTAGATTCTTTGCACGAGACTGTCAGGTGAGCAACCAAGCTAAGCTAATTGGCGGGTTTTTTCCCAGCTTCTGCAACAAAGCACACACATTCAGGCACAGAATTCTGCTAGAAGCAGGGATAGTTGTAAACTAAATATATACCTAGCTGTCCCAGAAGATCGTTAATGATGTTGAGCAAGCTGTTAACAGAGTTCTTAGCTTTTCTTGCATTGTCTTCTGCCTCTTGTGCAGCCTGAGAAGCCTGTAGGAAAAAAGTGTGTAAATGTATTGGCATCAGCGGTCAGGATCCAAATGGAGTTTGGCTGTCCTTGTCACAAAGTTTCCCAGCCCAACACTTGGCCTCCTGGAGCACGAAAATTGCGCAATGAGGACATGAAGGGCTAGCCTCAGACGCCTTTGCATCCCTGTCTCCTCTCGAACTCTCTTTCAGTCTCAGACCTGATACATGAGTGTGGAGAGTAGAGTAATATAAAAATCAAATTACTTAGCCTTCCATGGGAAAAACTAATAACCAAGGAAGCTTTCATTGGACAACAGAGCCCATATAACTATTAGGCTTCAATCATCCTGTTATTTAGAGATGCGGTAACTGTTAGGTCATGACACACTGTCTCCAGATTATAAAGTTACAGCAGAACTCTATAGTTGCAGGTACAGGAAGCATTATATTCAAATCCTGTTTTTTAAATTCTCTTACAAAACTCTGTTAAAAATATCCCAAAAACCTGTCACTAACTGGACTTGAGACCAAACCAGATGCTGTGTTTGGTACAGGACAACGGATGGGATACCAAGAATGACAGAGCCAACATACCAACTTTCACCACGGATAATTCACCCAGTGCAGCCAGCTCCAAGACTAACTCACCATGCCCGCCATCATCATATCCTGGTCAGCGTCTTCCTGCTTCCGCTTCAGCTCTTTCTCTGCATCCTGCAGCTGTTTCAGCATGTCATCCACTTCTCTGTCCAGCTCTGTCACATCAGAGAAAGTCTTGTCGGCCTCAGACTTTGTACTGGCAGCATTCTAAGGCCAATGTAGACAAAAGGTTCAAAAAGAGTGAAACACGCAGGATACAAAAGAACAGTCTTGTCCCACAATATGCCAAAGAGCAAGTGTCTCTGCTGTATGTGGCATTTGCTGATGGGAGGCAAGCTCAGCTCACGGATAGATTTTATAAGAGCTAAATTCACTCCCACGAGTCTACCCAGTGGGTTGTGAAAACAGTGTTAGCTCACTACAGGTTTGGTACAACTCAGCTGGGCAGAAAGCACAGTCGCACTAGAAATGTGGGAGCAGAGAGAAATTTATTTATTTAAATGTTGCTACTTCACAAAGAATGACTCAAGCAGTGTTGTGAAGATCTTACCTTCTGGACAGAACTAGCAATTTTCTCAGCATCCTCTGCTTTGTTCTTGGCTTCCCTGGCATCAGCTGCAGCATTACCAAGTGCCCGCTCTGCTTGCCTTGTCTTATTGTTGGCCTCAGCTATGGTGCGGGTAATGGCAGGAATCTTCTTCAGTGCCTCCTCGGCTGCTGTCTTGTTATCATTCACACGCTTGTCGAAATCTGATAAAAATGCAGACATTGTTTCGCCATCTATTCTGGAAGACTCAGACAGCAGCCTAGCAAGCAAGCAAGCCAGTCTATGTTACCTTTAAATGGGGAGATGAAGAATGAAAGGGGATGGGGAAAATTGCTCATTCTAAACCTTTAAAGAGAGCATGATTGTTTCTGTTACTGGAGAGACATGTTCTGGTGGTATCACAGATATTAACCCAAAATGGACTGATTGACTCCACAGGCAGTCAGGGCAGGATTTACTTTGATAGAGGAACAACAGACCAAGCTTTTTATTGGCTTTCATCCTGCTAGCAAATGCAATGCTTCAAGCTTCCCAGTGTACCAGCAACTGCTGATCAATCAGGGGGCCTTGTGACTCAGTATGTAGAATACAGTGGTGCTAAATTGTAAGAAGGGGAGTCAAGCAATGCAGGCCAATGGTCAACGAAAAATAATTTTACGGAAAGAAATGCTAGTTTCCATGGAGGAGTGCTTAAAGCACACAATACCCTATCTACCAGTCTGCCTCTGATGAAAGGTGCCCAACTGTTATACAAAACATGTACAAATATTCTCTACAGAGACCTCTCTTATACCTCTCAGGTTGTTGAGAATCTCATTGGCTTCCTCTAGTGTGTCCCGTCCCTTCTTGGCAGCCTCTTCAGCCAGAGCTTTGGCTGCATCTGCTCGGGCCAGCAGCTGGTCAGCAGTCTAGAAAGATACCACACAAATCAACATATTCTCATCTTCTGCAGAGCAAGATCTTGACAAACAAAAATACGTCAGGCCAGCAGCCCAGAAAATCACAGCCCCCTGCAAAAAGGGCTTCATCATCAATGATGCACTATGCTTCTCCTGCACCCACATAACGCAATCACTTGAGGGGTCCCTGTCAACCACACAACACAAAACAGCAAGCAATGGCTCTTGCCCTTTAGTGAGAAACTCAACACTACTTATTTTCATGGGCTTTTCCTATCTTGTGTTCAGAACTTGCTGTCCACCAAGCTAGTTATCAGCCATGTAAGAATGACTGAACCTCTCAGATCTGCCCTGTAAATTCCTTCTTTATGGTCACTTGAGCTCATCTCTGAACTAACCTGTTGTTCAGTTCTTCCCTTCTCCAAGAGATTCTTCACTTCCAGTTCCTTCCCTTTCATGTCCTCTCTCAAATCCTCATAGTCCTTCAACTTCCTGTCAATCAGCTGATCCAGCTCCTCTGCTTCTTTCTTGATCTTATTTGCTTCATTCTATATGTGGAGATCAGAAACAAAATCAGGTTCTGTGAACATAACAGAACTTCTTAGCAGGAAGACAGATCAGAGCTTGACTGTGCTGAATACAATACATGACACGTATGGTGATGCCCCTATGCAAAAACCACTTACATCAAACTCTCTTTAGAGGAGAGGAGAGAATGGGAAAAAGAACATATTCAGGGCTCAGCACTGGGGATGAGACTCATGCACACAGGTTCAGATGGTGCCAGAATTCCATTGTTCATCACTCAGAAATGGAGAAATGTGCAGTTTCCTATGTATGCCTCTTTTTAATGAGGTCTAAAATGCCATGGTCCTCATTATTCTGTATAGAGAAAATGACGCGCCTCTTAAACGCAGAGATGTTAGCTCTAGTACTGTTTGCAAGGATTCGACAAGACATTAGCAATTTGTCGCACCAGTGCAGGTTTGTCGCGATTGAACATGCTAAGAATTTTGCTCAACTCAGATACCTCAAGCCCCTGGGAGTCCACAGCAGGAAGACTGGTGAGATTAGCATAGATCTGCAAGGCCTTATGGCCAGCTTCCTCTGCCTCTGCATGCACCTTGTTAGCTTGTTTCTCTAGGTCTCGTGAAATATCCTTGGCTTGGTTATACCTAAGAGACAACAGAGTATCCAGTCAACCAATGAATTCATTATCTTACTGCATCAGCAAATGAGAGAGGAAACTATCTTGGCAGAAGTGAAGATGGAATTTGAAATAGAGAACTTGCAAGAAACCCACCACTTAAAAACCTCCCACTAGCCAAAGCCCCACAGAGGACCTCTTGTTTTAAGCACCATCCCTTTCCCCACTCGCAGTAAGGACAGAATAAACTACTTTCTGTTACTGACTCACTTCCTGTTCAGCTCATCTATTTCACTCGCAGTTTGGTTCTCTCCTGCCAGTATCTTCAACAGTAATTTATATGCTTCTGTAGATGTATCATTTGCTGCCTTTGCTATGCGCACAATGTCATCAGCTTCTTGCCTGTGTCTGGATGATATTACAGAGGAAAAATATTCCAGTTAGAATTACCAACCAATTTTATCCTCATTTCCCATTCTCCTTCCTCTCCCAGCACCAAAGGCAAGGTGCTAGTGAAGACATATTGTCTCCCCAATCCACTGCCAAAACACCAGTAAAGCCTGTGTGTGCAGTTGCAAGGCACCACTATGATTTTAAATTTCTACAGTATTGTGTTTACATCAAAGTTTACCCTCATCTTTACTACTCATATACAGCACTGGTGACTACAGGTCCAGAATTCAATGCCCCACCATTGATCCAAGCAGCTGAAGCTTCACACTGAGTAAAAAGAGGCTTGCTCCATTTCAGGCAAATGAAAGTTAGCCTTCTATTTCCCAGCAGAGCCTCATCAGCCCTCTGCAGGGCAAAAACTGAATGCCCTATCCCTTTACTGATGCTTTATACTGACACCCTGGGCCTTACCGTTCAGCCAGTTTACGAGCCTCTTCTGCCAAGAGAGTCATGTTGTTAGGGTCACTGCTTGGGTCTGGTGGAGTAATGGACTGAAAACAAAATCAAACAGTTTCAGAAACTATACTTTTTCTCTTTTGTTCACTGTCATTTTAAATACTGATAGTCATGGGCTACAAACTTACTGTGGCTGCTCTATTTCTCATTTCTTATACTAGACTTAAGAAACTATGTGATTCTTGGCTTGGGCTCATCCCCCCACAAAAAAGATTTTGTTTAGGGAATCTGAGAGAGGGACTGGGCAGCACATGGCAAGGCAAAGTGGTTAAGGGAGTCCTAAATGTTGTGATACACACAGCTAACCCAGTACACAATGAAAGAGACAGACAATAAATCTAGGGCAAAGATTAATACATATTTCAGCTTCAAGGACTGTTGTCAGGGCTGGTCTTTGGGATTCCGGGGCCTGGGGCAAAAGTCAAGGATGGTGTCCCTCATGCCATGTGAGGGGCCCCATCCTTGACTTTCCAACCCCCACCCCATGGGGTCCCCAAGCACCCGCTTCCTCCCTGCTGCTCCCCCTTCCCTACCTGCCGCACCCTCCCAGACCACTCTCCCCCTCATGCAGACTCCCCAACACTCCCCGCCGGCCCCCAGCCACCTGGCAGACTCCCACTACGGACTTCCCCCGGTACCCCCTCCCACCCTGTGGACTCCCCTGCTGCTCCCCTGACCCCTGCATCCTTCCTCAGGGCCCCCTCCCCGCTGCAGACTCCCTGCTGGTCCTTCTGGCCCCTCCAGCCTCCCTCCTGCCTCCCCTCAGGCCCCCTGCTGCTCCCTTGGCTCGTGCACATGGGGAACATGCAGGGAGCTGGGACAGTTAAAGTGGGGATATTTAATGCAGCAGCAGTGTGGTGTGTGCCCCCCACCCCCCCGGGGGAGGCGGTGCCTGGGCAGCTGCCCATCCGCTAAGATCATCTGTGATAGTTATTAACAACAAATAAAAACTATGAAGAATACCAAGAATTTCTTTTCTACTATCAATATTTTTCTCTCTGTTTGTTAAACAAGCACCAACAAAGCTTGTCCGTGGGTTTATGAGATTATCTATGACATTAAATACACAATGTTACAACCCATGTTTAGCGCTAGTTGCAAGAAGCAGGGAGGAGTAATGAACTTAGGGCATTATGAAGCTCATTCTACTGACCCAATGGAAGACACCATACATTAGGGAGTTCACTTCATCTTAGGCTTTCATAAAACACTCACCACATTGACCACTGCTATCTTGGCTCTCTCTAGCATATCAGAAGCAACTTTAATCAGATTTTCTGTGCTTGCCACCCGTTCCTGAGCTTGCTCAGCAAGGCCTGTGGTCTCCCGCACTGTATTTTGGAGGGTCTGTAAGCGGGTGAGCTGGCTTGCCAGAGTGCTGTTAATTTCCTTGAGACGATCCATCAGACCCTGATCTACATCTGGGGTGAATGACATAAAAAGGAACAAAAAGTAATGACACTGGGAGCACGAGCTGCAGGAATAAAACACTTGGGTAAATTGTTGCTTTCTGCAATGTGTTGGTAGGTTAATCCCTTGTTGACAGAGGGCAGAAGAGCTTTTTAACAAGAAAGTGATCAGTTTAAGATCCAAGTCATTAGCAGAACGTGCATAAAAACCACAAGAAATGAAGATGCCTGCTGCCTTCTAAAGCTCCTGCTGGGCGTGATGTATTTGTGAGCATGTGGTTTCTGAATTCTGAGCACCAGATCTGGCCCAAAAAGGAGGTGGTATCTACTTTTCCAAATAAATTAGATTCAACATATGTTCCACATATTCTATTGGGGCAGTGGTCTGCAAAGAAACCCACCCATCCCTGAGTGAAGACCAAACAACAAATGTTTCAGTCCAAAGATGTTTCTTTGAGAATGTTATGAGCAACACTGCAACGTTGCCAATGGTGAATACTATAAAAATATACGTGTCTATAAAAGGGTGTGTCTATTTTTAAACAGGCAGAAGGATTTCCAGAATAAGTAAGTAACAGCCTCTTTAAATTATCTTCCCCTGTGTGTGGGCCAGTTGTCTTTTTGTCTGCTTTAGGTGACTCTGTTTTTTGTTTATTATACAGAGCTGTGTGTACTGTCAGGAAAAAATACAACCATCATCATGCATACCTACCTCACCTTTTTTTTTTTTTAAATGTTCATATCTTCTGAAGCAAATTATGAGGGAATAGAAAAGCTCTGCTGTCATAAGGGACCAGGCACACTGAATACACTGCTAGTTCCATGACACCGTATCAGATCAGTTCAACCCACCTTTGCTGTTCTGTGCATCTCGAAGCAAGTCCATGACATCTCTCTCTGCCTCCTTCAATCTGTCCTCGAAGGCCTGATCAGTCACAGTTTCATCTCCTGTACCAAGGTTTGCTATAAGATTTTCCAGCTCCCGCAACCTCTCACGTTGTTCTGCCACCTAAGCAGAAGGTAGAGGGAAGAAGCCTCCTTTAGCCCTCCAAACAGCTGACACACAAAGTACTTGTCACTTGTTTCTCCTTCCAGCAGGTGTCACTCAGAAACCATGTGAGAACTGCCAGCCAAATGCCTTTTCTTGATCTGTGTGTGTATGTTTGTCTAGATCAGTGCTCGTCAAAGTATGGGTCACAGACCCAAAAGGACTGGGGTCGCGGCATTCATGTTGCTTTGGGGGTGGGGGCTGGGGGATGACCCTCAGACCCCTGCCAGCCAGTGCTGCTTCTGGAGCCAGGCAGCTGCCCCTTGCTGTCCTGCTGGCTGGTACTGCTTCCAGGAGGGGGCAGTGGCTGCCCCTCGCTCCCCTGCCAGCAGACGCTGGGGGGGGGGGGGGGGCTGAACCTCACTCCCCTACCACCTGCCAGTGCTGATCTCAGAAGGTGAGGTGGCTGCCCCTCACTCTCCTGCTGGCCACTGCTGCTTCTGGAAGCAGGGATGGCTGCCCTTTGCTCTCCTGCCAGCCGGCGCTGATCGGGAGGGTGGGTGGCCCATTTCCCCCCCCCCCCACACACACACAGTGGAGGGTCGCTGCATGGCCTAGGAGCTTGATCATGAAGAAAAAAGTTTGACAACCACTGGTCTAGACTCAGCCTCCAGCAAGCATCAGAGAGGTATGCAATTTGGTGTTTGTCTGCCCCCAGCAGCAACAGGCAGCAAGTAGTGGATTACACTGAGGTCTTACCTTATCCCTAACCAGTCTATAGCAAGCAGGACACTCTTGACAGCCAGGCCAGGACCGATTGTAGAAATAATTCTCTTCACACTGGTCACAACGGTTTCCAACAAAGCCTTCCTTACATTCACAGCGACCATCCTCCTGGCACTGTAAGGAGCGAGATCCCTCGGAGTCACAGTCACATGCTGCATGAAAGTTAAAGTGTGTGAATCAGACTGGCAGGCTGTGAGAAAGGCAGACTGAGAACTGCTCTGAACTGCAGGCTGTTCTCTGTAGGAATGACACTGCAAGGCAGAAGCACCCAGTTTGAGACTTGATACTTTCATACACTGAATCAAGCAAAATGCAAACTTCTCAGTTTGAGACATTATACACAAAAGACTCTACTTAATCATAGAATCATTGGGTTGGAAGGGACCTCATGAGGTCATCTAGTCCAACCCCCTGCTAAAAGCAGGACCACTCTCACTAAATCATCCCCGCCAAGGTATCGTCTAACCAGACCTTAAATATCTCCAAAGATGGATATTCCACCACCTCCTTTGGCAACACATTCCGATGCTTTACCATTCTCCACGTGAGAAAGTTTTTCCTAATATCCAACCTCAACCTCCCCAGCTGCAACTTGAAACCACTGCTCCCTGTTCTGTCCTGTGTTACTACTGAGACCAGCCTAGCACCCACCTGGCTGGAGCACCCCTTAAAGGAGCACCCCTTAAAGTAGCTGAAGGTTGCTATCAAATCCTCTCTCAGTCTTCTCTTCTGCAGGCTAAAGAAGCCTAGTTGCTTCAGTCTCTCCACATAAGTCATGTGCCCCAACCCCCTAATCATTTTCATTGCCCTCCACTGGACTCTCTCTAATTTGTTCACATCCTTTTTGTAGTGGGGAGTCCAAATAATACCCTTGCCGGTACCACAAGATGCAGCCCTGTATCTGTCCATCTCACTAGAATGACATGCAGTTAAGTTGCTCTCACAGCAGCAAGGAAGCTGGAAAGAAGATTTAGATCGGGGTCTCAAACATGCAGCCTCTAAAGTTATTTCCTGCAGTCCGTGACAACACTATTGTTACCAATATTTGCAATATTGTATGAAAAGGTTTCAGTGGTGCAGCCCTCGGGCTAATGTACTAGTCCTTATACAGGTCTGATGGTGATCTGAGTTTGAATCCCTTGATTTAGATACAGCCCCCCTCCCACCCCTTTTTTTAATCACATTTATGCTGTTTCTTTTCAGGACTGAGTCAGCAATTTAGGGCCGCATGCCAGAGCAGAGACATGGGACCTTAGAGAGCAGAAAACAGAACCTTCCTGGAAAAATACACACAGTAAGTGTTTATGCCAAAGAGAAGCAGATGTCTACAAGTATACACAATCAGAGCCCTTCCAGAGGCACGCAAAAAAAATTCTTGCAAATAAATCAAGGTTCAAACACTCTCTCGGGGACCAGGTGTCACCCACTGTCTGGAATTTGGACACAGTAAGACAACTCATGTTTCTTATGTTAAACATGGGGATGATGAAGAGAGAAAGCAGTGGCAGCAGACAGGCAAGAAGAGAATGAAAAAAATGGAGACATGTTGGGTTTCTGTTCCCCCATCTCTGCAACTTACGTTTGCAGCCTTCAGGTCCAAATCCAAAGTGGTTGACTTCACACCTCTCGCAGCGCTGCCCAGCGATGCCGGGGTGACACTCGCACTGCCCCGTCTGTATGTCGCAGTGGCCATCAGTGGAGCCCAGAGGATGGCAGTCACACCTGTTGAAAGAGATCACATTTCAAATGACTATTAAAAAAAAACCCAGCAACAACAACTTGGCTGCACTTACACTTGCATCTTTCACTTAAGATCTCCGAGGTCCTATACAAACAGTAAGCTTCACACTGCCCAGGCAAAGTGGGTATGCTATGCCTATTTCACAGATGTGGAAAGCAAGGCACAGAGATTAACCGTGCAAGGTGTCACAGTAACTGAGCTAAGAACGGGATCCAGAAACCCAGCTACCAGTCTGCACCCACTGCCACAGCTGAAGACCAACTTCACCTGTCACACCAACCTCACCTATCACATCCACGTCCACTCCGTAGGTTGTAGAAGCCAGGCTCACAGGCACTACAGTCCCTCTCAGTGACATGTGGCAGGCACTCACACTGCCCAGTTACTTGATTGCAGCTTGTCTGCTGGTTTACTGTGCCATAAGGATTACAACTGCAAGCTGTAAGAGATGGAAAAGGGAACATGTTCCCAGTAATTAACGGAGCATCAGCACTGTAAGCCATATTAGACTGGAGACTCCAAATATGCCATCCAGCCCATGAATCCAAATTACTTTTTATCAGGCCATAACCATCAGCAGAGTATGAACTCTTACACTGCAGTTAACAGGTCTGCATGCAACACCAAAACTGGAGTTCCTACATTTTCTCCAACACAAATCAGGCCAAGACAGACCACAAAAGGAGAGATCTGTGGGTCAGAACATGCAGTCCTTCCAAGGTTGTGCCAGTAAGACTAAAGTCTGTAGCCAAGAAAAGTCATCTAATTTTCACCCGTGTAAAGCTGAGAAAGGCACTTACCTTTGCATTTAACCTCAGGGCTGGAGGCCAACGGGTTCCCAAAGAACCCATCCTTGCACCGGTCACAGTAGAAGCCAGCCGTGTTGTAGATGCACTTCAGGCATTCCCCTGTCAGGCGGTTACAGTTCCCCACTGCATTGGGATCAATGTTGTCGCTGCACTGGCACAGACGGCAAAGCCTGGCAGGGCCATTTTCACCAAATGGGTCTCCAAAATAGCCATCGTCACACAGCTCACATCTTTTACCTGGGGGCAGGATGAACGTACGTCACAGTCGGCAGTCACCTGATACAAATTAATCTGGATTACCCTACAGCCTCTCCTGTGAAGTGGGTCTCTCATCACTTCTTTCCTTGTCTGATTTCAAAGTGACCAGGCAGAGGTCAGGCTTTAAAGTTCTACAGCAGAAGAGTCAGTCACAGCCTCCAGTAGTTTCATCGGCCTTTGCATGTTCAGCTAAGCTTTTATTTAAAAACCATTGTCTCACTCAAAAACTACTGTCATCATTTGTTCTTCTCAAAAAACATGTCGATACACAATTTCCTCTGTACCGTTTTTGTCAATATTCTCTCCATTTGAAAAGCCTAAAACAATGCTTCTTTAGCTTTTTGATGTCAGGAACCAGCCTGCTGCCTGCCTAAACTGCGTCTCAGCCCTAGTCTACATTGGGGTGGGTTTTCAGTGGCAGTCGACCAGCAGTTATGAAAGGAATGCAAAAATTCCTTGTGTAACTGCCAGCAACTTTTTTAGCCGCTGGTACGCATTCAGAAAAGCCGACTGCAAATCCCTTGCAGTCGGCTTTCCTGTACGCTCCTTGGCTCCCTGGACTTCTGGGAGCAGAGCAGTGAGTTCAGACTCACTGCTAACCACTCCTCGAACGCTGAGCTGATGGCAGCGACTTTGCTGCCATCAGTATAGACATGGCCTCAGAGATCTCAGGGACCTGGACTACACTACAGACCAGTCAAAAAACACAAGTCTAAAAAGCCACCAATTTCACAATCTGCATGTGTCACCTTTTTGTGCCGCCTTAACTCCACACTTCTTCCTTTGCCCCCAGCCTGCTCCAGGTTTCATATACTAGTTAAGCTATACATCAGCACAGACTAAGTTTCAAAATACAAGAAATGATTCCACCCCCCTGCCCCCATTCATTGCAACTCAGTGCAGATCAGATAAGCAAGCAGATGGATATATGGAGATGTAGCAGCCACTTCCATTACTGGAGACTGAGGTGCTGCCCCAAGGACAGAAGACTCCATATAGAAGACAGCCCACTGGTGACTCTAGTACCACCCCCACCCTAGGCGGTTACTGATAACACTGCTCAGACCCTTGGCCTCCTTAGGCAGCTTCTGACAACTTTGTCCGCAGTTACTCCCCTCACTCTAACTCCCTGCACAAAATCAGCCCAACGCTCTCCCCAATACCCCATGCCTTCCCCCCATAGTCCTCCTAAGATGTTAGTGGTGACCCTAATTTGCTTTGCATTTCTTCAGACACTGGAGGTTGGGATGGAAACCAAGAGTCTGTCAGATAAGGAAGCTCCATCCAGAACAAGCTAGAAGCTCTGCTTCTCAGGCAGCTTTCATATGCACAAACTTCACTCTTCTCCTCCCATCATCTCAAAATCACTTCACCACAAGTGGGAAAGTTCCAAAGGGGCAGCTGTGTTAGACTAGTTCAGCAAAAGAAGCAAGGACTCCTGTGGCACTTAAAGACTAAACGGATTTATTTACCACATGAGCTTTCGTGGGAGAAAATTCTACTTCGTTAGACACTTTGAAGATGGGGGAATTTACAGAATGGGATGAAAATAAATACAAGGGAGTGTAAGACATGGGATCTGTCATACAGTGAATGCAAATCAGAGCAGTTGTTAAGACTCAAACACTGGGAAACAGCACATAGAGCAGAGTGAAGTCAAATCACCTGTTGAAATGGGAAAAAGAAGTCAGTCATGATTTAATCCTGCTTTAAATCTGTTAGACTAAGTGCCACAGGACTCCCTGCTTCTTTTACGACAGGTGGGGTCATGCTGGGAGGAATGTGAGGGCAAGAGAGCCCAGACAATTCAGCACTGACTAGTGTGGGCATGCCAACAGTGTCAGAAATAAAGAAAGATAAGCCTGGCCAGGGGTGGCCAAACTTACAGAACGCAAGAGCCGCACAAGTCGATTATGAAACCTTCAAGAGCCGCACTGAGGCACATAACCACATATTTTTACCTACTCCAAAATTACTAAGCTTAAAATTCATTGCACACTTTAATTTTATTGTAAAAATCAGGCAAATGCTGATCTACTAGTGTCAGATTCTAATAATTATTTAAGATTACCATGAAACTAGGCCTATACAGTAAAAATTTAGCTGTTGCTAGATGTAGAACACTACAGGCTTGTGGCAAGTATTTTTTTTAAAATCTGGGCAGTAACTTGTCAATGCAGCAGGTAAAAGCTCTTTGAGATGCTGATCTCTAAGTATTGCACAATGTTTTGAATTTCATTGTGGAATATGATGCTTCACAGCAGTAAGCTGTGCCAAAAATTGAAAACAATCTACGTTCAGTTTTATACTTTTCTCCTTTGTATTTTCATTTCTTAGTATTCCACATCATGTTTAGGACTTGTAAAACATGATTTTATTTTAACAAAAAGTAAGCTGCATTAGGGCCTATGAGAAAATCTAAACATGCTATGGCTTCTCTGACCATGTCATGCTTCTCTCCCCCAGTCCCTGTTGCTGCTTCTCTGCCATCTCTTACCACGCTGCTGCTTCTCTGCTCTCCCCCAACCATGCTGCACTTCTGCCTCCCACCTCATCCCGGCACCTACCATGCCCCCACTTCCCTGCCAATATTTCTGTCAGTAAACTTGTTCACTAAAATACTCATGGATAGTGAAGACAAAAGGTCTGAGGAGTCAGACGCAATTAATTTTAAAATGAGATTAATAGTAAGGGAAAACACCGCTCTCATCTTAATCCTGTGAAGAGATGCACACAGGGACACCTTTTCAACTGTTCAGAATCACAACAGATCAATGAGAATTTATGGGGACAGAAAGTGCGAGATCAGAGCCTGTTTCAGGAAGTGCTTTGGAGTCCATGCTCAGAGGATATTACGGAAAAAATCCCATTGAGTTTATTCAGTTTGGGGTCAGGCCCTGTATAAATCCTAAATATCATTATTTGGTTTTTATAATACAAAGTAAAATCTTTACTGGTGAGAGATTTTTTTTTTTTCCAGAAAATTTGCAACACAATTTTTCCGTCCTCAGCCCTTCACAACAATTACTCTCGTCTAATGGGCTCAGATACCCATAGAGTCAGTCATGAAGACTGCACTGAAATATAGATTTTTGACTATACAGCAAAAAAAAAAAAAAAAAGAATTAATACATGTTGAATGCTATTTAATCAGTAGAAGTATAGTGCTGCTATTGAACTTTGCAGTGAATGTAAATTATCTTGGTAATCGACAGTTATATTAATCAAAATTTTCTTGTAAAATAAATGTACTAGCAGTTCCTTCTGCAAACAGATGATATACCTATATCTCAGCCACACTTGTTCAATGGACTTAAGGAATTCTTTTTCTAAAGCCAATTTTCAGTCACGGTGGTCAATCCTAAGTCTAAATCATTTTGCATGCTGAAAAGGAACCATGATCCATAATAAGTACTTGTAACATTCTTTAAATAGAGGGTTTTTTTAATAACCTTTTGACAGTGGTCAGTGGTTTTGGATGCAACACTTGTGTCAATTTTCAGTCACTTCTGATGATTCTTATTTAATTCTCAAAATAGAAATACAAGAGAAATAAGTTTGCATTGTATTACAATATCTGGAAATGCCAAGTGATTTTTAAAAAAGAAAATTAATTTACAATTGCTTTTCAGGTTTAAATTGCTAATTATCATCCCTTATCTGTAGTTCACTGTAGACTTGTTCTTTATCAATTTATGTTGCCGGTTTTAAAAATATTGACCCAGAAAACAATATCAAAAAAGAAAAGCATTTAAAAAATCATGCATTGATGTCATTAAAGACTGTATCATAATGCACACAGACAAGGAGGGTAGAATTAATAGTGGGGGTGAACTGGAGAATCTGGCAGATCCTTGCTCTGAGGACTTCTCTTTCCACCTCACTGCCTACTTGCTTCTCCTTGCTGGCTCCTCTCACAGGGCTGCCCTTACCCTCCCCTCTCGGCTCTTACCAGGCTGCTTTTTTCTGCCCGTGAGGCTCTCTCAATGCTGCCCCTCCCCGCCCTGCCTTTCCCTTCCCTGCTCTGACCAGGCTGCTGTTTCCCTGCAGGCTCGCAGAGACACAGGCTGCTTCTCCCTTCCCCGCTCTGACCAGGCTGCTGTTTCCTTCAGCTCTCAGAGCCCCACTCCTCTGCTGCCGGGTCTTTCCCTGCTGCCGCGGCCTCTCTGCTGGCCCCGGCCCCTGCAGATTTCTCACCCCTGGCTCCCGCCCTGCTGCCCTTCCCTCCTGCACTCTCCCAGGAGCCGCAATTTTTCTTTAAAGAGCCACATGCGGCTCACGAGCCGCAGTTTGGCCACGTCTGTTCTAGGCAATCTAGCTCTAGATCTGAACTTTGCAGTTTGAGCCAACAACAAAACACACAATCAAAAAAAAAAAAAAAAAAATCTACTGCATGTCTGTGCAACTCCCCCAAATGAATCTGCTGAGGGCCTCTTCTTGTATCTGAGCAGATACAGCATATAAGCACAGGGACCCAGAGACAGTCATCTAGCCCAATGTCTGTAAGCACTTAAAGGGCTCTGCTCTTTTGACTCCCTGGCCTCAAGCCTAAATTCGCTGGAAGGTCTGCCATTTTTAGTTGTGTTTGCTGGTTACAGCTAAGAAGGGCCTTGTTAAAAAGGTTAATTTGCTCACATACTTTATGATTTACTATTTAAAATAAGACATCTGCTGAGACAATTGTTTCAAACTGTAAAAAACAGTATGGACTGACTCGACCTGTGCTAACGAATCACTGCATCCTCCGGCTTCCTACGCAGAATAAACCTTTAGCAGCAAATGACACGTGTCTGCCAGATGGGTGGGTGGTGGAAATAGATACCCTCTAATTTTATCCTGATTTTCAACAGCTCCAATGGTTGTCTTAGTGATTACCCTACTTTCCATGAAGTTCACACGATTACAGTGCTGAGTACTAGAAATTACCATGGTTCGTGCATCACAAATATTTTCAGACTTTGCTCAGACCTAAAGTTCAGCATCTTCATTCAGGCAAGAGAGAAAATTTGCTTCTTTTCAGTTCATTAGAACCTCAACAAATATGCCATCAAAGGGCTCAACACCACGTACTGAGCTGTCGGCTAAGAAAAAACCCACTACATAATATAGATGTGATCAGTTCTACGCATTTCACTTCATTGTGTAAAGAAGTGGACCCAGGATACACAGCATCTCTGGGCAGGGGGGATGTAGAAGTTCTAAATAAGGAACACACCTGTGGTACCCGCTGGACAGTTGGTGCACACCACCTCCTTAGTCTTGGGCACTATGGCACAGCTGGAGCCCCCAGGACACGGACATGGCTGACAGTCTGAGGAAGTGCCTGTAGTTGCATCTCCGTAATATCCATCACTGCACTTCTCACAGTGAGGGCCTGCTGTGTTGTCTCTGCAGTTGCAAGTGCCTAGTTTTTTGGTGGTGGTTGTTTTGGGAAGGGAAGGATGGAAGCAAGAGAAAAACAGGACACGTTTTTAACACTGATTCTATTAACCACATCCCATTCCTCACACAGAATGAATCAAAACCAAAGACAGATCTCTTCTTGCTGGCCCCTCCTGCCCCAGTTTTCCTCCTTACCAGTCTCTGGGTCACAGCTCTCACTGTGCCTGTTGCAGGTACACAGCACACATGGACTGTATGGCCCAAGGCTAGGTGTTTCCCTCCTGTAACCTGGGGCACAGTGCTCACAGAACTGCCCATGATATCCTGTCGGACAGCTACAGGTCTCCACCCAGGTTGCAGGGGGTCCAGGCTCAGGACGGGCACTCACAATAGTGACATCATCCAGGTACCCAGCACCTGTGAAGAGTTTGGAAAGAGAAGCATTTAATTACCCATACATGAAAAACAGTGTGATTGGAGCCCCTGTGTGACTAGCAAGGGCAAATCATGCCTGACCAATCTCATTTCCTTCTATGATCAGATGACTGGTTTTCTGGATGCCGGAAGATCTGTTGATGTGATACACCTTGATTTTAGCAAGGCTTTTGATAGTTTCCCACAGCATTTTCATTGGCAAATTAAGGAAGAATGGGCTGGATAGGTGGACTATAGGGTGGATAGAAAACTGGCTAGATCAACGGTTTCAGCATGTAGGAATCAATGGTTCCATGTCTAGCTGGCAACCAGTCATGAGTGGTGTGCCCCAAGGGTCAGTCCTGGGGCTGGTTCTGTTCAACATTTTCATCAATGATCTGGATGATGGAATAGACTGCACTCTCAGTAAGTTTGGGGTGACACCAAGCTGGGGGGAACAGTAGACACGTTGGAGGGCAAGGACAAGATTCAGGGAGACCTAGATAAATTGGAACAGTGGACCAATAGAAATCTTATGAGGTTCAATAAGGACAAGTGTAAAATCCTGCACTTGGGATGGAAAACCCCATGCACTGCTACAGGCTGGGGAACATTCAGCTAAGTAGCAGCAGTGTAGAAAAGGACCTGGGGGTCATGGTGGATGGGAAGCTGGATATGAGTCAGCAGTGTGCTCTTGCGGCCAAAAAGGCCAATGGCATACTGGGCTGCATCAAAAGAAGTATTACCAGCAGATCAAGGGATGTGATCATTCCCCTCTATTCTGCACTGGTGAGGCCACATCTAGAATACTGTGTTCAGTTTTGGGCTCCCCACTACAAAAAGGACAGGGACATGCTAGAGAGAGTTCAGAGGAGGGCAACCAAAATGATTAAAGGGCTGGAGCACAAGCCCTATGAGGAAAGACTGAAAGCATTAGGCTTATTTAGTCTGCAGAAGAGAAGATTGAGGGGGGATTTGATAGCAACCTTCAACTACTTGAAGGGATGCTCTAAGGAAGACGAAGCTCGACTATTCTCGGCAGTAACGGAGGATGGAACGAGGAGCAATGGTCTCAAGTTACAGTTAGGGAGGTCAAGGCTGGATATTAGAAAAAACTTTTTTACTAGGTGAGTGGTGAAGCACTGGAATGAGCTGCCTAGGGAGGTGGTGGAGTCTCCATCTTTGGAGGTGTTTAAGGCACAGCTGGACAAAACGATGATTGGGATGCTTTAGTGGGAGTGGTCCTGCCTCTGACACGGGGTTGGACTAGATTACCTATGAGGTCCCTTCAAACCCTATGATTCTATACCAAACATCTCTTCCGATTATGTGTGGTCTATTACTACAACTGAAAAGTCAGGGATTGCTTAGGTTGATGGAAGAAGGATACCAAGTAACTCAGAGAACTAAGGTCAGAGAGCAGAGTGGGCAGTTCTCTCCTTGTGATACACAGGTATGCAGAGGTGGCAGCTTGCCAAACAGCCACCATGCAGAACATAGCAAGCAGGGTGCGAAGAACATAATTTCTGTAAACGCATTTTGATAACTGAACAAAAAAATAAATCACACCTCATGTATACATGGATTATTGTTCCAGTGAGAAAACAAGAATGTCTTCTAATCTTCCCTGGTGCAAAAACAAACAAGCCCTCTTGAGTCTTTAAAATGTATTGACTCAATTTTTCATAACAGCCACACACTCACAACAACAGAAAGAAGAAACAAATAGACATCCCCCCACAAACTTTAGGATTTTTCTCCTCCAAACTCACCTTCCCTTGGTACCTTGAGGTGACTCTGCCTAGTAATTACTCTTAAACAGAGTTCTATGTCAGTTTAAAATGACTCTTACAATATATGCTGATGTAAGGATTTTTGCTCTAATGTTGACAACTCTGGAACTCCAAACACAGTTCCAGGTGTCAAGATAATTAGCAGCAACTGGAATGTTCATCACATAAGTCAGACGGCACACGTCCTACCTCTATTTTATTACTGACACAACCCTCTTTTGTAAAAAAATTCCACTTCAAATTCATACTGTTTCCTAGTTTTCCTTAAGTTCATACCTCTTTTTAGATCTATTTGTGTTAGGATGAAAAATCTCTTAACAGTGTTTAAGGCTATTAATATTCTGTCCCTAATCATGGCTGGTTTCCACAGCATCTCCTTATGTGGCAATCCCACTGAAGTAAACAGAAGTTCTGTAAGTGGGTAGTCTTTTGGGGTTAAGCCTGTCTCACTTAGCGCAATTATCTCCCATCAGTTTTGTGCTTTGCCTTCTCTTTTTCTCTACTTTACAAGTGTAATAGCAATAGAATAGGTGCCACCCATCTATTAAAAGAACCCTGGCATGTCTGCAGCCACTTCCTTCAGAATCCTGGGGTGAATCTGGTTTGCATCCAGATTTTCCATTAATCAGGTCTATACATGGCTGGCTGCATCATGACATAAATCCTACAGACATTTTTTCGCATGGGGGGGGGGGCAACGGAGTAGACTCTGGATTCTTGCTTTCCTGCAAGGGAGTCATAAGGCAGTGAAAGAAGGTCCTCTGCAAGTGGCCCAGGAAATGAGATGTCACAGGGCAATCTGACCAAACCCATAAGCCAACCAACCAACCGTAGGTATTTATAAATTAGACTCAAAATATTCTAGCCCAGTGGTATTCAAACAGAGTCCCATGTGTGGCACACTGAGAACCAGCGTGCCATGAAATTCGGTATAAAGGTAATGAAAATCAATTTTGAAACAAAAATTGTTTCACCTCAAACAATATTCTATCCAGCCAAAACTACAACTTATAAAAATTAATCACCAAATTAAAAGCGAGATAACGGTCCTTCAATTCTAAAATGTGAACATTCTAAACACAGGTGGCCAAAGGGCAAAACTGGGATGCTATGTATTTTTTTCCAATGGATTTGAAATATTAAAGCATTTGATCCTTCTTTAGTTTACTGTATGAACTATGCTGCAAACATCTCTAGTAAGACTGTAGCCTAAGTAAGTGTGATGTTTATGAGCAACCAATTCAGCTGAAAAAAGTGAGTGTGCCATGGAATTGTTTGTCTCACTGAAGTGTGCTGTGTTACTAAAAAGGTTGGGAACCACTGTTCTAGCCACTGCCATTCTGCAGCAGTGAGCTCATCTGCTCCTGGCCCCTATACAGCTGTGGAAGAAACCATCCCATATCTCATCTCTAGACCCACTTCTTCAAGTAGTGAAATGACTCACTTCTTTCACTGTACGTTCCACGGATCTTGATAGAAGTCAAGTTGTGAAGCAGCTTCTGAAACTCAAATGCGGTAAGAGAAGGCCTCCATGGGTAATCTGTTGCTTCATGGAGCCTATAGGGAAGAGGCACGTATCGTTTTCTATGCATACAGCTTTTACATGCTGAATGGACAACTTGAGGAACTATATGATTTGACAATTCATTTAGCATGTAATTGTATCATACTATTAGGCCATGAGCACTGAATTCATCTGATGGTGTGATTATGAATTTCATTTTGAAAGAACAACCTTAACAGTGCTGGTTTTCTTAATGTCTTTTCCAAGAACACTGTTCCTACCAGATTGGATTTCTGCTACAGTAACTACTCTCCCGCCTCCCTGGTCAGCCCAGACTCTCCCCATGTTACAGGGAAAACAAACTTGCTCACCTGAAGGCATACTTCAGTGTGTTCTCACTGGGATAGGAGTTGCCCTGAGCAATAAGCGGCACAGATACTCTTAAGCCAGCCCCTTCCAGCACCAGGTCCTCTGCAGAGAGACGAGTGTCCCGCCGATCCACCCGAAAGGAGAAGGTCAGATTCTGTCCATAACTCAAAACCAGGTTGCCCAAGAACTTGCCTGAAACAGAAACAAAACTCTTCTAATTAGGGACAGAAAACTGAGGAGTTACTACATGGTTACACAGAGACATTTTTAGAATCTCATCTCTGACTCTACTTACGAGGTGCAATGAAATAAATAGGGAAATAGGTGTCTGAGATAACAGAGATGTCTTGGGTCTCTGCGCTCCACTGGAGTAAAATTTCTGAGCCATCTCGCTGTTCGGCACGCCACTCTTCCTCCCCTGAAACAGACATACCAGGGTAAACGCTCCATAAGATATTCCATATCCCACATCGTACATGTAACGTGTCATCCAGGGAATTTCCAGCTTACATTTTCTGCACTGGTGCTAATCTGCTTCAGAAAGTTTGTGTCATTGCCCCCCACCCTTTAATAAATAGAAACTGCCACTTCACCAGTTCAAACCCAAAACGTACAAAGTGCTCATTTCATACAAGTTACGCCCACTAGTTTTTCTAGTTTACGAAAAGAGGGGTTTTTTAATTGCTCTACCAACAGAAAAGCTGCAACAGTAAGTGGGGATGAGAGAACATACACATCTGGGATTTGGTGAAATTTTTAGAGATTTTTGTACTTTGAAGTTCACACTTCCATAAAACATTTTTTTGTCTTCCAGTGGAATTTTAATTTAAAAACATGATTTCCAAGGAGCCTATACTGCTTACTGCTGTATGAAAACAAGAAGAAAGGGACTGTATGAAATGTGAGTCTTGCCCTGCTTCTAGGACTATGAATAAATACAACAGGCAGCAGTCAGAACTCTCATTGTGCCAAAACCCCACAGAACACAAAACCCAGGAACTGCTATATTATTAAGTTTAGAATAGCAAACTTCTGGCTTCTGAACTAAGCGAATGTCATTCTCTCACCCTCCAGCATTAAGTGTGTAAAGAAAACTTCATATCCTCAGTGGACACACATTAAACATTTCAAACCAAGGTGCCTGAAGTCATGTCCATAAATGTGCATTTGTCCACCTCAATAAAATCCCTCTGATTTTCAAAAATGCTGTACACCTTCCACTCTTATTGGCTTTAATATGTGTTGTACATACTCAGCACTTCAGGAAGTGATGCCACACATTTAGGCATCTTAAAGTTTGAATGCTTTAGCTACAGTAACCCAGGCCAGAGAAAAGGGGAAGAAGAGCAGAAGGAAAGGTAAAGTTTAGATTCAAATCCACAGCACAGTCTTGACGTCAAAAGAAGATCCACTTTTACCAGTTCTAAAGTTGGAGATGATGGTGTGTATGCTGTAACCAACGGCATTGGTGCAGACCGAGGAGTGACCGAAACAGAAGCAAGGGGTGCAGCCCCTCGGATTGGCAGGATCCAGATTGAAAAATCCAGGTTTACATCTGAAAATGAGCAGGAGGAATTTACTTCATCTTTTCTCAAAGACATGGCCAGTGACCAAGAATGCTCCTGAGATAAATGCAACAGAGTTATCTGAAAGGGTTAAGTTACCTTTCACAGTGGAATCCCTCTACATTGTCCTTGCAGGTACATCGCCCTGTTTCAATACTGCATTCATCTGTGCTGCCAGCAGGATTGCATGAGCATGGCCTGAATAGGACAGGAAGAAGAGAAAGAAACCCACTGAGAACTGCGTACAGAACTCAGAAGAGAAGAAACAAATTTAACACACACCCACACAGACTCACTTGCCTGAGCAGTAGCTTTTAAACCTTCTACTTGATCTATAGGGCAAGAATTCCTTACCTGCACCCAGCCTCTGAGAGGGAGTGGAACCCTGGCTGGCATCGGTCACATTTATCACCCATCACACCTGGTTTGCAACTGCACCGGCTGTAGTTGTCACACTGAGTGCTCAGAGAGCCTATGGGAACAACAGAAAAAGGAACTTTAATAGTGTGTGTTATTACATTAGCTGCTGCAGATCAAAAGGTACATGAAGGGAACTTTGGTGGCTATGCAGGGAGAGGGAACAGAAGAACAGTGTCGTGTTGTTCTAAGGTTAACCATCTGGGGGGTGGGGGTGAACCGCTGCCCCCCATGGCCATGCTGTGCCCCCCCTGCAGCTTTCAGCACAGAGCTGAAGGGGGGGGGGGGGGGCTACAGAGTGCAAAGCCGGCCACTGCTCCCTGATGGCTCTGGGGGCAGGAAGAATCACCCCAGGGGTGGAGTGCGCCAGCCCAGAGACGGGAAGGCAGAGCAAAACCCAGCGCCTGGACCGGCCTGCTCCACCCCCAGGGTCAGGGGAGGGCCAGCAGTGTGGGACCAGCCCACACTCCACCCCCAGTGCGTGGGGGACGGGGCCCACACAGGCTGGTTAGCCCCAGGCCCCGCACCCCTCTCGCGACAGCCTTGGCTAGGATGGACTAGAATGAAAATTTGCCAAGGGGCTAAGAGCAGCATCTAACTAACATGAGCTCACCCAAATGATCTCTACATCAGTGCATCCAACATAAAGCATTACTGATCTAGCAGGAGTTTTGCTATCCCTTCCCTTCTCCTCTCTTCCATCTCCTACTGACATTTTCATTTTCCTCTTGTTCCCATTTTTTCTCTTTTCATTGGGTTTTCTCTTTCTGGTCTCTCTCATTTTCACCATTATCTCTGCATCTTGAGTTTATCCCATGCCTTCTCATTAACTTCCCCTCAGTACACTATTCACAGCCATCTTTTCCTTACCTTCCTTTTCCCACATCCCTTCTCTGCACTCCAATCATCATTCACCCCCCCTCTTGGGGCCCCCGTGACCAGTTCCCTTCAGAGACAGATTTTCTTTCTAGGTTCCATCACTTCTCAGCCTCTTCCCTCCTTCTTCAGTAAAACCCCTAGACCTACTTGAGCAGCTAGCTCACACACAATACCCAAATCCTCCCCACCTCTACTTTCCCCCAAACTCATGCTCCGTGATAGACTCTCTGCAAGTAAGTCTCCTTTTCTCAGCCAGCCTGGGCTCTCCCCAACTTTCGTGTATTATAAAATTAGCTCCTGGACATAGGCTGCTCTTGATCAGGTCGGCCATCTCTTTTGCAGTCTGTGGTCAGGAAATAAGCTTCTGCAGGACACATAGCTGGAATAGCTCAACCTTCACTGCCTCCTGATGAAGAGGCCAGATGACAAGAGCACTGAAAAGGAATGCTTGGCCTCACACAGCTCACACTGGTAAAAACATAAATGCTCAGAAACTGCTATGCATCACTCTGGTAGAATGTGAATACTAAACCAAACAGTACTGAGCTGGGTCTGATAGAGAACACATAACCTCTAACAGACTCCAAAGCAAGTCTCGTGTTTTTAGCAAGGAACTGTTGGTCTCAAAGCTAGGCTCTATAAAAATGAATCTTAATAAAAAATTCAACCTTTTCACCCTGTGAAAGGGACACAGACGTGCCCCATGAATTTGGCCTTGGAGATACAGTTCACTTAGCTTCTTTAACCCTTTGAAGACAGAATTCTCTCTCTCAAGTAGTCTGGAAAATGTCACTATTCTAAGGGCTAATTAAGTGGGCAAATATCAAAAAATAACACTACCTTTCATATATAAAAAGGAATGGTTTCTGTCTTCCATGTCAGACTGCACTAAAAGGCTGTGACTCATTCAGCCAGCGAAACAATTATAAGAGGATCAGAATCATTAAGGAGTGAAGAACTTTACAAAACTTTTCCCATATACAGTCAAAGACCAAATCCACTGTGTAATCTAGTCTATAATTATTTATAAAACTATTACTTAGATAAAAATATCATCCTAATCAGCCCATACACTTTTAATATATGTTGGATGCTGGTACACCACTGGCTACCAGTCAAGAACTTAGCATTAAGTGATAAAGCCCTTTGTAATTTGCCCCTACATACCTAGGGAATCACATCTCTTCCCATGGCCTTGCTTGGCATTTCCAATTGGCCAGATTTGATCTTAACATATGGCCCACCACAAGAACAGTTTGGGGGTGGAGGCAGTGAGGAAAGGGGCATGACACATCTATCTTGCTCAAAAGCTTCTTGAATGTGGAACTCCCTCCCTGGAGTTCACAGGAGATATTGCTTGGAACTTACTGTCTAGGAAGCTAGTGAGGGTCTATTCCAGCTCTGATTTATTTCCGTTAATCTATTTTGGATCATCAGCTTTTACCTTCGTATCCACCACATTTTTGTTTCCCTCATTCCTCTTACTACTCATGGAACTGATTCCTCTACAGGTTGACTAATTTGCTTGACTATTAGGTTTGTTCTTCTAACTTCCTTACTAGAAGACAATCCAGCTGAGTATTTTGATTTTTCTTTAAAAGGGTTTTAGGAAAAAATACTCTTTCATTCATACTTTAGGGTGCTTAGGTATGCCACCGCAAAACATCTTATTTCATTCAACCTTTAATTAAAGGGAAAAAAAGGAAAAAAAAGGTATTCAAACGCCCATCTCAAATGCATTTGAAAAAAGAACTCATATATGCAGAGTATCTGCTCAAAGTTTATCATCTTGGCTGCTGTGCATTTTTCTACAAGTATTAGACCAAAGCATGAGCCGGTTACTTAACAACTCTCATGCGAAAAATAAATCTGTTAGTCTCAAAGTGCCACACGACTCCTTGTTGTGTGTTTTTTTTTTAAAACAATTCTAAGCTGAAATACCATATGTTATGTCACCTACTTTGTTAAAAAGTTGTTTGTTTTTTTTTAATAAACCAATTGCATTTCTTTATTTCTTTTCCTAACTTACCCACAGGGTTACAGTTACATGGCAGACATCCTTCCTCACTTCCAAGGCGATAGAAGTTCTCCCGGCACCTTTCACAGTTGGGACCATCGGTATTATCCGAGCAGCCAATGCAGTGACCGCCATGACCCGTAGAGCGGTACAGTTCAGCATCAAAGTAACACTCCTGTGCCCGCCCATTGCAGTTACAGGCTGTAGGAAAACCACAAGGTTCTATCAAATGGGTGTAGATCCTGATGGTACACATAGACTTAATCTGCAAAGACAGATGGAATCTAAACAACTCTGCTCTTGTCATTCCAATCAATGAAAACAGCAACACGAGCCAGAAGTGCTTAGTTTCCTTCCCTCTGCTAGGTGGGAAATGCTAGTCTTAAATGCTCTGCTGAAAAAAACAAAAAAAAAAAAAACACTGCTGTCTGCAAATATCAGAATACAAGAGTTCCCACATTGCTCTCTTTCCAGATGCGCTATAGCTTTCTACCCTTCCTGCTGTCTTGCCACACAGTAATGCCATCTCAGGCATATAAAACAGGGTGAGAAGATAATGGTGACACAAGCCTTCCAGACAGGCCTATGAGAAAAGTTTTTTCTCCCCCTCATGCAACCAGATTTCTACTTCCTTATGTCTAGGGAGAGAGCTAGATCAAGACATTATTTTCATTGGGCTGTCAATTGAATTCACAGGACTTACATCTTTAATACTCATAGGCTGTCAGAGAGGACAGTTTTGTCTAAAGATCTCTCATCTGTCCGTTAAGTAAACTACTAGGAACAAGACCTCCAAGCAGAAGACCATGCAAATAAACTTGCTTGTTTTAAGAGACACACATTAGAACCACTGCACCTTTGCAATAGCCTGGACTTGGATGGAGTCTTAATATTCTGGAGATCAAGAATTCAGATTGCAAAGGGAAGAGGGTCCCTGAATACTGCCAGAACTCTCCAGTTAAAAGGCCACTACAGCCACCAAGACCAGCAGTATACGCCACACCAGAAACAATCCCAATTCCTCTTTCTCTGAAGTCTAGAGCATCATGTTTGTTTGTGGCATGCAACTACTGTATGAAACAATTCTGTTCTCCAGTAGGTATTCTACTGTAAGAACACTCTCCTTGTTAGGGTGTGTCAGTGACACTGGTGGGGTTCAGATGGGAGTTTCTAGAAATCCTGTGAAGTATTTCTACAGATAAAAACCAATGCAGCCATCAGATAACTTTCTGTATCATATTTTTAAAGAACTACTTAGCTGCTTCTTCAAAACAATGGAATTCAGAGCCCCATCATTGTATGCTGTTCACCAGCGTTTGAATCTAAACTACCACACTGATTTGCTGTAACAGTCTCTCCCGATCCCATGACTTACACTTCCCTGCATTTATTTTCCTCCCATTCTGTAAGTCTTCAAAGCATCTGACGAAGTGGGATTCTCTCC
The DNA here is from genome assembly GCA_007922195.1 of Podocnemis expansa. Lineage (NCBI taxonomy): Eukaryota > Metazoa > Chordata > Testudines > Podocnemididae > Podocnemis > Podocnemis expansa. Next base: position 32,242,902 of record ML682014.1, read on the forward strand.
CATGAAAACTCATGCAATAAATTTGTTAAGTCTTTAAAAATGCCACAAGACTCCTTGTTTGTTTTATTAAGAATCATGAGACATGTGGACATACTTCTTTAGGTCCTACTGAGGACGAATAGCTTGAAAATCTGTTACTGATTTACACTGAATTACAATGCTACGCAGGACCAGAAACTCTCTCCCCCAACACCCGCACCCAGAAGAGGGGGACTCCTCCCAAGCTAAGACTCAAATGCATCCCTAAAACAAAGTCCCAACCTCTTTAAACAAGTTTCTGGCTCATTTCTCCTCTGGGTGTGTTTAGTCAATTGCATTTATTAGATTTTTATTTTAGACTCAGCTTGTTTGTGTCGAACATGAGACAGTGGTACCTGAATCCTTACTGCAGATTCTTTGTGCTATCACAATACAAATAAATGGCAACAAATTGTGGCAAGATGAGGCCTCAGGTGCCCCTGTAGGTCCTGCGCTTTCTATAATGTGGTGAGATTTGGCTGACCCTTCTCAGTTTTCCTTCCCTCTGGTGGTGAGGGGTTGGCTGATGGGAGGGAGTCAGGTGGGCCCACTCCCACCCTCCACCCCAGGCTCCGACCCAGGGACCCTATTAAGTAGCAGTCTCCACACTCAGTCCAGGAGGGCTGCTACCTTCCCTGGATCACCACTCAATGGCCTCACTACTCCTGGTCTGCCTTCAGACCCTGGGAAGTCCCATAGTCTAGTTCTAAGGCCTCAGTCTTCAGGCTGTGGAAAGTCCCAGTGTCTCCCTCAATTAAATATAGTCCACCCTCAGGCTTCACATCCTAGTGGCCTTGCTTACAGGGTTTTCTCTCCCAAATTCCCCACTGTACCTTTTGGTGTTGCGGCAAAACTCCAAACAAACTGTCAGTGTTCTCTCTGCAGCTCTACTCCTCTCTAGCCTACCTTCACAGCTGCCCTGCCCTGCCTGGGAACCAGGCTTTAAGTAGCAGGCCTGTTGATTCGGACACCTGGGACTGATTATTCTAGAATATTCCAGGCTAATTTAACCCAGGGAACAAAGCTTTATTAAGCCTGGGGCTTATATACACTCCCTCCACCACTCTCCTATACCCATCCAGCCTGACCCTGTTACATAATACAGCTACATTATTGGATATAGTCACAAGAGGGCCTTGACTGGAGCCTTACATTTCCATTAAATTCTGAATATCTAATGGCATATTTTAAGTTTTAGCTCGGTCTCAACCAGGAAGGAGAACCCATGGGTCTAGTCCATTTCCTCTGGAAATCTGGGATTTCATTCCAGCAGGCCTCTACCACAAAATTCCACATCATTCAATGATCAGTTGAAGCTACCCACCTTGTGTGGACTGAAGAATTTCCTAATATATCAGCCAGGGTTCTCAAAAGTGCCTATGGGACCTACTAGTGACAAAGTGGTAATTTTCTGTACTATTTTTATAATGCCAACAAATGCCTCAGTTTCCCCCATGCTTTGCCTTTCTACCCAGTGACTGAAAAAGGAGTTAAAAATCTGCTCTCGGGACAGAGCAGGAGATGTGGCTGTTTGAGTCACCTTCCTGCATGGGTAAAATGAACACATTATTAAGAAACTTACTGGAGCTTGCTGAAACTGACCCATATCAATGGAAAACCTAAAAAAGATAATGGGAAACCCTGGTCTAGACACTGACACCTCTCCACCAACAAGCAAAAGGAGATTCTTCTTCAAGCGCTGCTCGGATATATTCAGTGTTAGATGTCTACGTGTTGCATCGCACAATTGGTCAGAGGCTTTTAGCTCTAGCCCGTCAGAGCAGGGTTGGCGGTCAATGCTCCCTCGGATCACTCCTGTGGCTATATATACGGCCCCAACTCTGATCCTCCCTTGTTCCTTTTTCCACCCTCAGCAACGGTTTTGGAACAGCCTGTCCCTTGCGATCATGCAAGTGCCTGTCGTTTCTCGCTGTGTATGAGCCGCCCTTTTAATCTCGAAAATCTCTTTGTGGACATCATTCCAAGGAGTGGAGCCTTCACAGACCATACGAGCTCAGGGCCAGAAGACCACTCCTATCAGCTGCGTACAATGCCAGGCTTCAAACCCTGTGCCGCCTGCAGCAAGGCCTTCCCATGGGATGACCCCCACGAGAAGTGCCTCCAGTACCTAGGTGTGTCTCACCAAGCCATCAAATGCTCCATCTGCCAGTCCTTTAAGCCAAGGACGCTAAAGGACAGGGAGCAAAGGCGCCACACACTGGCCATGGAGCAACGAAAAAAACAATGGGAAACCTCCTTGGCCTAGCCCAGATGTGGCCAAACTGCGGTTCGGGAGCCACATGTGGCTCTTGAATGAAAAATGTCAGCAAATCAATTTAGGAAAGCAGCCCCAGCCTAGAAGTTCAGGAGGGGTTGGGATGGCGGGGAGAAGTGCAGCATGGTTCGGATTTTACAAAACTCTCCACTAGCTTGCAGTTTTCTACATCAAGCAGCAGCTAAGTTTTTACTGCATAGAACTAGTTTTCATGGTAACCTTAAGTAACAATTAGAGTCTGACATTAGTAGGATCAATATTTGTCCTCTTTTTATGATAAAATTAAAGTGTGCAATGAATTTTAAACTTAGTAATTTTGGAGTTGGTAAAAGTATATGGCTAAATTCCTCAGTGCAGCTCTCAAAGGTTTAATAATCAATTTGTGTGGCTCTTGAGTTCCATAAGCCTGGCCACGCCTGGCTAGACACTGATACCTCTCAACCACCAAGGAAAAGGAGGTTTTCTTCATATCTCAGCAGGGAAGCAGAGCAGAGGCCCTGGCTTGAGGACAACAGGTGTCAGAATACAGGGTTCAGAGATAGCTTTTGAAGGGACTCAGCAGCTCCCACCTTGAACTGACAAAGAGCCAGAGCCAGAGCCCATAGCATCTGGGCAAGCTTTTTGCACTGGCTCGCCAAGGATAACTATGGCTTAACCTCTGTCTATCTTTGGAATTTCTCTAAGGAATTTCAGATTCTCTATGCCAGAGGACTAATAAACTCTATTCTATTTTGAAGAGGCTGCCTGGTGTCACTGCAAATGCTCCCCCGAGAGCACTGTGCCCCGAAGTGCTGCATTATGAGCCTCCCATAGCAGCCTTGGTTGGCCAGGCTCACTGCAAGCAGCCATGAAGAGAGAGTGTTTGCTGGCACCCAGAGGCCCAGTCTTCATGGCCATGGGCACGCCTCTGTCAAATTGTATGGACCACTGAGGCTCGGCACGCTAAGTTCCAAGGAACTGGTTACAGGCCATGGCACCAATGATCCCCAGTAGGTCCATGACAGTTCCATGAGAACTCAGTGAAAGACTCATGCTTCTAAATCACTTAAGAGGTCTTTGAAAAGCCCACCTGTTACATGCTGTAACTACAATGACTGTCCACAAAAACACATTTGGGCATAAAAATGTTTGCACACTGTTTAAAATATGATCTCCAGTGAGAACAGAGTAAGGAAGAAACCAGAACTTGCCAAGAGGAAGGGAAAGGACGAAACTGAAGAATATTAAAAAGACTTGCTGTGGTTGGCTGTCCTCTGCCTGATACCAGAGGCGATGGAACACACCACAGAAAGATTTTTCTTGTTCAAAGTTACTTACACAAACATTCATTGGCACTCTCTGCTGTCGCTCTTCTCCATGGCCGGTCATTATAGAAGGGCAGGCACTTCTCGCAGTCTACACCAAAGGTGTTGTGTTTGCAGTTACACGACAGCTTCCCAAATTCATTCTTTACACACTCACTTGCATGGCCATTACACTTGCACCTGCAGAAGAGAAGGGCACTAACTTCATCCATAACTCATTTTAATCTACCCAGATTCAGGTGACGGAAACAGTAGACTGATATCTCAGAGACTGAACACTCCCAAGGAAAAAGGACAGACTTACCGTATATACTCGTGTATAAGCTGAGATTTCTGTGTCTGAAAATTGGCTTCAGAGCAGTCACTCAGCTTATACATGCGTCAATATGGTAGAGACAGCCCCCGCCCAGGATTTTCACTTGGCATGCTCCAGGCTGGAGCCCCAGTGTGGCCAGCGCAGCCATGTTGGGCAGTCAGTCTGGCCTGGGGTTGGAGTCAGGAGGGGACCTAGGTGCCTGGAGCAGCCAGTTAAGGGGGTCTGGAGGGGGGGTGTGTGGACTGGGGGCTGGGGTGAGGTTTGGGGAGGCCAGGGAAGTGGTGGCAGGTAACAGGGGAACAGCAGCAGGCAGCAGAGAAGGCAGCAGCCAGCAGGGGAACAGCAGGGGGAGTAGTCAGGGCAGGGAGACAGCAGCAGGAAGGGGAGAGAGCAGTGGAGGACAGGAAAAAAGCAGCAGTAGGGGTTTGGGGCGTTAGGAGGGTGTCGGGAACTCTGGGGAAAGACAGTGGCGCTGGGTGGGCAGGTTAGGGGCCAAGGCCAAAAGGAGGGCTTGGCTTATAAACAGGTCACTCATCTTTGCCTCTTTTAGAGGCTCAGAATTGGGGGGTCGGGGGTCAGCTTATGCACAGATCGACTTATACATGAGTACACATGTTAAGTATGAAAGGACTTTTGAGGTAAACATAATCTAAGTTTTGGGGTAAGGTCCCCTCCAGTATCTGTGGCAGATCTGAAATTCTGTAGCATATTTAAAAAATGAGGCTTTTCATAGAAACATAGGGTTGGAAGGGACCTCATGTGGTCATCTTGTCCAACCCCCTGCCAAAAAAAGCAGGACCACTCTCACTAAATTATTCCAGCTAGAGTTTTATCCAGCCGGGCCTTAAACATCTCCAAACATGGAGATTCCAGCACCTCCCTAGGTAGCCCATTGCAATGCTTTACCATCCTCCTAGTAAAGTTTTTCTTAATATCCAGCCTTGACCTCCCCAGCTGCAACTTGAAACCATTGCTCCTTGTTCTACCCTCTGATACTACTGAGAACAGCTGAGCTCCATCCTCCTTGGAGAATCCCTTCAGGTAATTGAAGGTTGCTATCAAATCCCCCTCAGTCTTCTCTTCTGCAGGCTAAATAAGCCTAGTTCCTTCAGCTTTTCTTCATAGGGCTTGTGCTCTAGCCCCTTGATCATTTTTGTTGCCCTCCGCTGGACTCTCTCTAATTTGTCCACGTCCTTTTTGTAGTGGGGAGCCCAAAACTAGACACAGTATTCCAGATGCAGCCTCACCAGTGCCGAATAGAGGGGAATGATCACATTCCTCAATCTGCTGGCAATGCTTCTTCTGATGCAGCCCAGTATGCCATTGGCCTTTTTGGCAGCAAGAGCACACTGCTGACTCATATCCAACTTCTCATCCGCCAGGACCCCCAGGTCCCTTTCTATGGCGCTGTTATTTAACTGATCGCTACCCAGCCTGTAGCAGTGCATGGGGTTTTTCTGTCCCAAGTGCAGGACTTTGCACTTGTCCTTGTTGAACCTCATGAGATTTCTACTGGCCCACTGCTCCAATTTGTCAAGGTCTTCCTGAATCTTCTCCCTGCCCTACAGCATGTCTACCGTTTCCCCCAGTTTGGTGTCATCTGCAAACTTACTGAGTGTACAATAAATCCCATCATTTTAGGTGACAATTATGAAAATGACCACTACTGTAAATTTAATATCATTTGTGTTAATTTTAATATTAACATTATACCCATTTAGTTTTTTGCTAGAAAATTCTAGATAGAACACACACAAAACTGCATTGCGATTCTTCTCAGTGCGAGACTTGCGGTTGGGTCAAAGAGAGACAGCTTTCAGCCCTGAAAAAAGGACTGAAAGACTGCTTTGGGTTTTGGCATCCAACAGGCTGATGATGTTTTTGGCACTAGAGACAATATGGACCTCCTTTTTTCTCTCCCTTCGGAACAAAAAGGAGTGAATTTCTAGAGGGCGTGGGCCTTCTTGTCCAGAGAAGCAGGGTCTTCCCTGGCTTCACACCACCCATCCCAGTCCACTACCTAAGGGGGCAACATTGTCAACTTCAGGACAGAGGTCTGAAATCGACTGAGGCCTGAAACTGGCTACCTCAAGCTTCTCCTCCTGTCCCCACTCCCTGAGAGCCAGTCACCATTGCTATGGTGCAGCCACTCAGCTCTCCAGAGGTACAGGGGACAGTGCGGCCCTAGCTGCCTAGCTTTCCTGTCAGTCTCACACAGCCAACAGCCAATGCTAAGAATGATGTGTCCACACTGTCACTTCATTACCCTAACTACACCAATGTAAACCGAACACCTGTCACCGAGGTGTTTTTATTATATCAGCATACTGGGGTAGTTACATCAGTGGGAGGAATATTTCAGTGTGTACACTGCCACTGTTCTGTTGACAAAAGCTGACAAAAACTGTAGATCGACCTTTAGGTTTTGAAACTCATTTCTGCACCAACGGGTATCTAGTACAGCAATACACAGGACAACCCTGCTCCTAGGGGATTTTTTCCAAAGACACAGAAAGCAAAGTCTCCTGTTCCCACGCTAACAGTTATTCCTCTAAGAGCATGCCTACATTATGACGACCAACTATGTTTTAACATGTTAACTAACATGACTGTAAATTAAAGATTAGATAAGGAACAAAAGTTAAAACGCAGGCAGGAAAAAAAGCTTGTTCTTGTTCTACCTACAGCTTACAATCATGTTAGTTAACACACACAGAATACAATTAGCAACAGTATTGCAGAGAAAGTCTAAGATTTAGGATGGAGTATTGTATGGATTCCTAACAAGATGAAATCCCCAAGCTATAGCTATTTACTTTTGATAAAAGTGAAACAGATCTTTCAGGCACCTAGACACTGTTTAGAAGGCTTCATAAAACACATTTTATTGTGCTTCTGCTTTTGGATAGCCCAATGGAACTGCTTAAAAGTTCTTAAAGTAGTCGAATAATTAAAACACTATGCTAGTACTAAGTATGGCTTTTTATCAGCAATAATTTACTTACCTACCACCCACAGCAAAATCAGAAATTGCATAATAGTAGGACTTGAGAACTTTTGGATCATTAAAAACTTCATCTCCAAAGGTGTTCAGACGATTGAGGGTCACTCGGATGTCAGTAGCTGTCACCCATTCCTAATGGAGATAAAAAGCGCCACCACAATGGGAATCAAACCACCAAAACAAAGCTAAGATGCACTATTATGTCCCCATCACTAACAACAGTATTCACATAAAAATTGGGTTAGTGCCAAAAGTCACTCATGAAAACTACTCAAATGATTTTCCTTCCTTACTTCTTGAAAGCATGCCCTAAAACTTCTGCCATCCCTTCCAACTCTGAATGTTTTTTTTCCTAAATCCCATTCAAATATATTTTCCAGACTCTTTTACTAACTCTACCTGCTTTCCTCAGTCCTTCCATGCCTTTACTATGTGCTAACAAGCAGTAGGAAATGTCTTTAGCAAAGAAAGAACAAGATACAAGTGCATGCACTTGCAACTGAGCAAATCTAATGAACGGCAGTTCCCTTGTAAAATCAGCAGAGCAAAAATGGAAAACAAACTAGTATATACTTATTTGCAGCCAAACATCTCCAGACAAAGGCACATCAGATACGTTAGGGTGGGAGAAGCAGAGGGGAAAAAAAGAAAGAAGAAAAAGAAAGTCAAGCAGATCCAACCTACAATACAAAACCTTATTATAATATTTAAACAGCATCTTCCCTCCAGTGTCAGCCAGTGAATGCAATCTGTCGCCTGTGACCTTTGGCCAACAAATGTAATTGGCCTCTAGCCCCTGGTTTGTCCTCTAGCTTTTGCAATGCAATCTTTTTTTGCAATTGTTACATGAGAGATGTGCAGGTTAGTGCAGATACAGGCAAGCATACCATAACCAGACCAAAAACCTACTGATCAGTATAGTTACCTATATCCCTCAAGCATTTATCCAAAACACACCAAACGATTCATTGTCTACAGCCAAGCCCCTAAGAGACAACTGCAATTGCTCTGCTATCGGTACCCACAGGGTCCCACAACATGCCAATGTTTTTATGGCCGACTTAGAACAACATTTTCTCTAGTCTCATCCCAAAGCACCTCTCCGCTACTTATGCTACATTGATGACATCTTCACCATCTGGAACCTCGGTAGGGATGCCCTTTAAGATTTCCACAGAGATTTCAACAATTTCCACTCCTCCATTAAACTTAGCCTGGAACACTCCAAATAGGAGATCCACTTTCTGGACACTACAATACAAAGTAGGGAAGGACACATCAACATCACCCTATACCAAAAAACCTACTGATCGGTATAATTACCTACATCCTTCGAGCTTTCATCCAAAACACACCACATGCTCCACTGTCTACAACCAAGCCCTAAGATACAATTTCATTTGATCTAATCCCTCAGATAGAGGCAGACACCTTCAGGATCTCTATCAAGCATTCTTAAAACTACAGTACCCACCTGCAGAAGTGAAGAAACAGATTGGGGTACTCACCTGGCTCTGTCAAAGTCAACTATTACAGGAGAAGCCAAGAAAGAAAACAACAGAACACCAGTAGTCATCACCTACGACCACCAAGTCAGACCTTTACAGCACATCCCCAGGGATCTACAGCCTACTTAACACCACAATGCCTCACTATCTGAAGCCCTGGGGGACAGACCCCTCCTTCCTTACAGACTGCCCCCCCCCCAACCTTACGCAGATATCAGCAACTACAGACCTAACAGAGTCACTAAAGCAGGCATATATCCCTGCAACAAACCATGCTGCCAACTTTGCCTATGTATCTGTAGAAAAGACACTATCACAGGACCTAATAAAACCAGCTACTCTATCAAAGGCTCATTCACCTGCTCAGCTACCAATGTGATTTATGCCATCGTATGTGCCAGAAATGCCAACATGTCTCACATACCGGACAAACAGGGGAGTCTGTGCAAATAAATAAATAAATAAAAAGGACACAAATCTGACACTGGAAATCACAACATTCTAAAACCAGTGGGTCAGCCTTTCAATGGTCACTCCATTGACGATTTACTAGTTGCGGTGCTCAGACAGATGAAAACCAGATCAAAGCTTCAAAGAGAGGCTTTTGAGATCGAATTTCTTTGCAAATTTGATTGCTTTAGGGCTTAATAGGGACTTTGGATTTTTCTCTTATTACAACAGGTGCTTGACCTCATCTTCCTCTATATGCTGTTCCCTAGTGTTTGAATCTTTACAACTGCTTTGATTTGCTGTTACACTATGACCTGATTCCCTGATTTACACTCCCTGCACTTACTTCCTCCCATTCTGTAAGTTCCCCCAACTTCAAAATGTCTGATGAAGTGGGATTTTCTCCCACGAAAACTCATGCAATAAATAAATGTGTTACTCTTTAAGTGCCACAGGACTCCTTGCTTGTTTTACTGAACTAGACTAACACAGCTGCCCCTTTGGAACATAACTGGGTGGTTATGTAAGCAGTAGAATAAGCATATTCTTACTAGTGTAAGGCACAGCTATAAGTGTATGGAAATTAGTGCACAAATAACTATTCATATTTGAGTCCTGAGGATGGTGTTGAGGTGACTGTGTACATATTAAATCAATTTATGATTACCATCAATCCATCAAAGAAGCACACCAGAGAGGTTACTCACAATATTTCATTAACCTAATTTGAACATTGGCTTTTCATTTTAATTACCAGACCTTCTCAATGCTATTCTCTGGGAGGACCAGTGACATGGGGAAGCTCATTAAATGTGTTTGGGTTTTTTGATCACTGGAAGAGCTTCTTTCTCTAATCCCCCCCTCTATTTTTTTCTTGTATTAAAGAACCATATTTTGCTTTTCTTCCAACTGCTGGAGATTGCAGTCACCCACATGCCAGGTGAAACACAAATACTGAAAGTTCATCAAAGTTTTTACACAGCTTTGAGGCAAAAGGGAGAGGGAAAACAGATTTGAGAGTGTGCTGATCAGAGTGGAAAACAGAAGCAGGTGAACCCCATAGAAAGAAATTCTGCAGCTTCATTTCTTGTTGTAGAAGCAGTCTGGGTACATCATCAAGAAATAACATGGGAAATAAAGTCAGTCAACTGGATACATCAGCACTACCTTCCATCTCTAGAGCATATCAGGAACAAAAACTTGTGAATACCGAAATTAAAACTTAACAGCAAGAGAAAACTACTGGCTTTATTTCTTATAATGTAGTTAATATTTTTACTTTTTGGATAATGGAACAAATATTAAAGAACAGATTAAGTAAATATGAACTGAAAGGAGCAAACTTCTGAAACATATTCAGAATACACGTATAGGTGAGGCTAGAACCCAGTTTCTAATCTCTAGCTATTTTACTCCATTATCTTTGAAGTGCAGCTAGACCAGGGGTCTAAACCATGCGGCCCAAACCATGCGGCCCATGGGCTGCATATGGCCCCTAAAGCTATTTCCTGCTGCCTGCAATGACACTATTGTTACTGATATTTCCAATATTGTTGTATGAAAAGGTGCCAGTGGTGTGGCCCTCAGGATAACATACTAATCCTCACAAAGCCCTGTACTACTCTTCATGTGGCCCTTCTGGTGAGTTGAGTCTGAGACCCCTGAGCTAGACTGTCCCTTGCGCCCAACTGCTACAGTTACCATCATATCAGAGATACAAATTTAGTTTCTAATGCTTTCCACAGCACACAAATAACAAAGGTCTTGCATGTCTCTTATTCAATTGCCACCCACATACCTGTAACACAGGACTGTTGTCGAAGTTGTAGGCACTGGGCCGCCCCTCCAGTGTTGAAAAAGCCACATTGCCACCTGTGAGTGGAGAAATGTCACTGAACTCATCTGTGCAGAGTGCCTGCTGTTCATCCTCCCCAGTCCGGATAAAGCCTCGGTTTAATTTATTATAAGTATTCTCGCAGGAGCCACTGTAGTACTGGTACGGGATCCATGGCCCATCCTCCCTGGTGCGCTTGTAGATGGCAAAGCTCTCAGGTCGGCTGGTGTGAAACTTCAGGCGCACATATGTAATGTCAAAGGACTTTCCTGCAGACAAAACATATCAAACACCATGGAGATGAGACTCAAATGGTTCATTAGAGCAGAGACAGTTCTGTACTGTACTTTGTTCCTTTAAACAAGGTGGTACCCAACCCCCTCAGCACAGCTGACGGCGAATCACACCTAATAAACCTTGAGGAAAAGCCCTGGTGGAAACCCCATATCTCAGACTGGTAGAACACACAAAAAAGAGAAGCTCAAAGTAATAGAAGCAGATCTGTGACAGTTATCAGTTCCATCTATTTGACAACACTGTATTGCACTTCTGAGTACTTATATAATTTCTACATTATATTGCACTGGATTTCAGACATCGTACCTTAAAACTCATAGGATTTCTACACATGCATAAACTATTAGTTCCTGACACTTAGCAACATTCACATTTGTTTTCATGTGGTCTGAAGAACTGGAAATAAAATCTGACCCCAGAAAATCTTAATTTCTCAAGATTTACTGTATCTTAATTTTGTACATCATAAGAACAAGAGCGTTTCACCATTGCCAAATCCCACTGAGTCCAAAGAGAGCAATAGGTTCACAAAACCCGTCCCTGTGAAACCTATTGATTCTTAGAACTCAGGAGTTTTGGTAGAGGGGAAATTTGTTTTTATTTAGAAAAGAGGATGCCAATCTCTTCAATATTGTTCCCATGCAGCGATGGTAGCTGTATGCTTCCATACTGCACAGTCTAGGTAAATCAAACCAATACAAAGCAAGGCACTGGCTCCTCATTCCTTCAAGAGCTTCAAACCTTGCCAGGAATAAGAGGGATTTTTTAAAAATGTCTCATCTGTTAACCTAAGAGAGTGACGATACAGTGTTGAAAGATAATATTGCAATATACTCCCACAGAAGAGTTTCACTTATGAACAGATGAGAGTTCATCTCAATATTAATGGGATGTTCTGTAGAAGTGCATTATCTATGGATTTTCCCAAAAGCTATGCTGCCCCTGCCCACTATGGAACTCGCTGTATGGTGAGCCAGTTCACAGTATAACATCAGAGTCTAATGATGCAGCTGTCTACAGCAGGGGCATAGTCAGATGCGGATTTCTGGCCAGACCCATGAGCCTGTTGGGCGGGCCCAGTCATGTGACTGGAAGCTGCAAGATGATGCTCCAGTTGCTAGGTAGCAACTGGAGCTGGAGTGCTACCGCTCCAACTCCACTTATTACCTACCACCTGGAGCTGTCATGAGGAAGAGGGATGGGGAGAGGCAGCGAGATCCGGTCTGACCACTGCAATGGCATAAGCTTTGCTGCTGCAGCTGCAGGATCTGGCCAGCAGCTGGAAGCTGCAAGCAGAGAACAGCCCCGCAGCTGCAGCAGCAAAGTTTGTGCCTTTGCTGGACACTGTGGTGAGGGACCTGATCTACAAGTGGGTGGGCCCTGGCCCACCTGTGGCTACGACCCTGTTCTACAGTACAGGTAAAAAGGAAGCACAACTTACAGACTCCTCTGTAATTGGGCCACTTAAGGGTTTATTGCAGTGGTCTCAAACTCAAAGCACCAAGAGGGCCACATGAGGACTAGTATGTTAGCCCAAGGGCCACACTACTGAAACTTTTTCATACAACAATATTGCAAATATTGGTAAAGATCGTGTCATTGCCGGCTACAAGAAATAGGTTTAGGGGCTGCGTGCGGGCCACAGGCCATGTGTTTGAGACCCCGGTTTAGTGTATCCCAGGGAATACTTTCACATCAGTACAGGCAAGTGTCCTTACAGCACAACATGATACCAGTGTGCTTGCACATTGGTTGCCTTAGAACACGCTTGTAAATGAGGCAAAAAGCCGCAGACTGATTGTACAAGGTCTGCCTCTGTGTCATGTGAACAGTCAACACCTCTCCTCTTATGTAAGATAAAGAAATGGTTCGTGCATGTTTAAGACTTGTGTCCTTGTTAATCACTACTCACTCTTCTGATATTTGACCTGATATTATTTCCTGCAAATATGTCACTGGGACTAATTTTGCAGTAACCTAAAAGTGAGGTACATCAGCACAGCTACAACTGAGAACAATTTAGCACAGTGGTTTTCAAACTTACGGTCAGGACCCAGTTGTGGGTTGCAGACCTTAAGGCACTGGGTCACAGCACTCCCTGCTGCAGCTGCCAAAAGACTGGAATGCATTGCTCAAAGAAGTAATTGTTGGGTTGCGGTCACACGTGATTTTTTTCAATTGGGTCCTGAGAAAAAAAGTTCGAAAACCACAGATCTAGCACGTAGCAAGACCCGCACGTCCTATGCAGTTAGAAAACCAGGAGCAGCCATAAGCCCATATTGATACCATGGAATTTGCTTTCACTCCTCCATGACAGCCTGTAATCTGGAATTAGGATCGCAAGGCTTGTTCTCATTTTATCCTCAGAAGGACAGAACAAAGAGGGACATTCCTGGCCAATAAGCTCAAGAGTCTCTGAAAAGACTTGAGAATCAAGAATAATTTAGGGATTTAGAAATGAAAGATGCTCTCTCTCCTCCCTCCCAAATGTAACAGTGGACATAAAATGATCTTCCAATCCCAAACTTATCTCCCAATTTGCTGTGGCAATAAGCAAATAATCCTCCCTAATGGATTCTTTCCAGTGACTGGAACATCCACCCCCACACAGAACACATGAACCACCCAGGGGATTCACACCCACCAGGAAAATATTTAACTTCTCAATGTTCTGCAGCATTCTTTGCTTTGGTCTATGGCATTCCTGCTCTGTTTCAAAGATGAAGTGCAGATGTTTTGCTGAATGCCATTAGAATGGAATACTCAAAACAGAAAAACACTGCCTGCCATGGAAAGCCACAGGGCTTGGAGATGGCAAAACAGAACAATAAGAATCCAGCCTTCGTTCACCCAATGCCAGGTCAAGGAATTCTGCTGAAACCTCCCACACAGAGAAACGTTTTTAATAGCTTCACATCTCTGGGGTGGGGGTGAGAAACCCCTTCTGCACTGGATATGCAGTTGGATGCTCGGGCTGTTCAGAAAACACAAGTACTCTGTTTGCACAGTTCTGAGGAATTTCAGCCAAGCCTTGCTTGCAAGGCAACTTTCACCACTCTACAGCATAGCATTACAAAACAATAGTTATTGTATGCATTTTCCAATGATTCAGACAGTATGTGCTGGCTGCCTTTCCTCAGCCTTACAAGTAGGAAAAAATATTGAGTTTATCAATGGTCTGTCCAGAGCTGAAAGAACTGTTTCTTCCCTGCTCAGTCATAGAGAACTGGCTGCAATACGGGCTCACTTGCCCTGCCCATATCAGTGGGAACATCAACACTGTGAACATGCGCACAAAAGAAAATGGCAAAGAATCAGTGCTCTAATGGTTAAAGGTAATAGTGAGAAAGGACTATTATATGTTAAAATACTTCAATCACCTTCCTCTTGGGCTAAATGGCTTTGAGAACAGTTCCCAGGATGAGGTGTACAGCCGCACAACAGCTGTTATTGTTCCACCTCAGTGGACAGATTGTGTGCACACAATCTCACTAATCAACAAATCCTTGAACGAAATATATGCCAGGTTGTGGATTAACTGCCGACAACTGTCATATAGAAAAATAAAAACTAGACACATAACTAAATCAGGGAGCAAAGACAGGCTCTATTAGGTTTATTTGGGACACAAATACTCTTGGATACTCAATCTATGCCCTCCATGTATACCAATCTTTAATCATCAACTGCGTTTGTGATACACCAGTGTAAAATATTGTTCAACAAAGCATCATTTGTGGCAGCCACCAGTTACTACTTAAGAATGGAAATTCTGGAGTGGTTTTGAGATAAACATCCAAGGCCTCATCTTCATACACAGCTGCACTGATTTAACTTCAGAAAAATTTTAAACCAATTTAGTTAAGTCAAAATAAGGCCTGATCCACATTTGGAAAGTTAGTTACATTACTCAGGGCTGTGAAAAAAAAATTGTACTTTTGAGTGTTCTGTTGCGTTGACCTAACCCTCAATTCAGACACCAAGAGGTAGATCCAGCAACAACCCAGAGAGTTTGAAAAGTCCAGTTGCCAAGGTAAAGTGCCTAAAGTAAGTTTTTTTTGTTTTTTTTTTTTTAAATCAGCATCAATGAGGCAAGAGTACACACAGCAGTAGTTACTCCTGGGCAACAGGACCAGCAGGGAGTGCAAATATTTGGTCATCTGTTGTCTCTCAAACTAAAATGCTGCCTTTTGAAGTACTTTTAGTGTGCTAAAGTAATGAATTTAAAGGTAAAGGAATTCAGTGTCTGTAGAACTTTTCAGGTCTGCTTACATTTTAAGGAAGGTCGAATTATGTTTTAATATACACTGATCGTCTAAATCAGCAACTCTCAAACTGGGGTGTGCGCTCAAATGGATCATGTGAGGATGTCATGGATGGGACTTAGGGCAAAGTACCGGGGGGGGGGGGAATGCCCCCCCAGTCAAGATGATGGAGCTGTCTTCCCTGCTGGATGATGGGCACCAGGCTAAGAACAGGGCTGGATAGTGCAGAGGATTCCAGAAACTCACACACACACACACACACACACACAACCCTGGGCAGGTGTTGGAGGCGCTTAGGAGCGGAGCGAAAGCAAGAAGAGACTGCTGCAGGTGGCAGGTCTGTGCTTGCAGAGAAAGAGACAGAGCTGGTCCAGCTGCACAGCCACTGCCCATCACGCTCCCTGTGTTGCTGGCTGCTGCTGTTCTACAAGCTCCAGGACCTTGCTGCGTCATTCAAGTCCAGGCACCTACCACATGATGTCATATCTACATGTAAGCATCAACCACACTCAAATCTTTGTGTTAGTTTGCTAGTGTGGTTTTGATAAAATGGATAATTGGCTCATCTGAGCAAAAGAGAACAAAAAACTGTCTGAAAGACAGAGATGTCAATGAAAGTGCTTCAGCTTCTGATTAAGTCCCAGTAAACGACTGTAAAATGCAGGCCACTACAGTGAAATGGAGAAGTACGGCCATGACGCATAAAGTTAAAAGGACAAAATATCAAGACGAAAGCATTCCGTACGACTGAAGCTGAGCAGTACCCACAGCATGCCTTACGTTCAGAGGTGCTGGTGCAAGACATTAGGAAACCAATAACTTTAAAGAGGCATTTGCACACTAAACCTGACACATATTGACAGGCCTGTTGAGCTTTTTTCAGTGAAAAGAACAAGAACAGAAAGGTCAATGGGATGTAATGAGTAGACAAAAATCAATACCTAAAAAAGCACTTCAAGCATCCTACATAGTTTCATACTTAATAAGCTAAATCTAAAAAACCACACAATTGGAGAAATGTTAATACTTCCTACTGAGGTAGCAACGTGTTGTATTATGCATGAAGATAAATTTGGAAATCCATCTGAAGCTGTTCCTTTGTCCAATGACACAGTTGCAAGACACCCTGGAGATGTTTCTATACTATAGATACAAAGGTTCGGCTCATCAAGTGTGTTAAACAGAGCCTCAAATTCGCCTTGCAAACTGATGAATCTACAGACAGACTTATCTGATTCAGCCCAACTACTTCTGTCTGTAAGATGCTGCTATGAAAGTAAACTATGTGAGGATTTATTACTTTGCATCTCATGGCCAGAAAAGACAACAAGACAAAAACTATTTTGCAATACTGACAACTTAATATGCAAAGGCAGCTCGAAGTAGAAATATACTGATGTATCCACAGACTGAATTGGCGTTACGATGGGGGGAAAAGACTGGTTAAAAGTAAAAGTTCTGAAAGCCGTGCCAAATGTTCTTTTCATGAATTGTATCAAACACAGGGAAGCTCTGGTTTCTAAGAAACTTGAACCAGAACTTAATTGTGTTCTGCAAACTTAAGTAAAATTGTAAACTTTGTAACACCTTGACCCAAAAATTCAAGACTGTTTGCAATGTGAGGCAAAGAAATAGGTTCGTAACATGAATTACTGTTCTTGCACGCAGAAGTTCAGTGGATATTATGAAGGAAATTCCTAATCCATTTGCTTGAGCTGAGAGATGAGCTGTGTTTGTTTCTTCGTAGTGCTGGGTCATCACACGTAGAACACTTCACTGATTCTAAGCTACTATCAAACTTAGCATACTTGGTGGATATTTTTGCAAAATTAAATGTGCTGAATATCTCACTTCAGGGTCCCAACACCACCATTCTGTCATTTAATGACAAGATTGATGGCTTTTTAAAGAAACTTGACTGCTGGGGGGACCGGCTGGTAAGTGGCAATACTGCTACGTTTCCATTGTTGGACACATTTTTACAGGAAAATGAACTTGAATTTAAACTTGTGAAAACAATTGGCAGTCATCTTACCAACCTCAGCATCTACTTTAAGAAACACTTTGAAGATGTAACTCGATAAGTATGATTGGATTCATCCCCCCTTTGCAACTATCAAGACCAGCAATCTGTCAAATTAGGCTGATGAAGCCCTTCTGGACTTGTCAAGTCACCAATCACTGAAGACGCTATTTGCTTTGCCCCTGCTAAGTGAATTCTGGTGGTCAGTCACTGTAGTCTCCTGAATTATCTGAAGCTGCAATGAACATTTTACCAGATTTTGCATCAACCTACTTGTGTGATACAGCCTCTTCCGCCCTGGTGTACATTAAGAACAAATATCGACCGACTCTTCAAGAAGCAAGGGATCTTTGAATTACTGTCTCAGGAATATAGCCAAGGATGGAGACTCACTGCTGCAAAAAAAGCAATGCATCCCTCACACTAATCAGATAAGCAGCGTGGTACTTTAATTATTATCTTGTAAGAGTATTTACTGTTTTGAATTTTGCTTGAGATATCAGCCATTGTTGATATACAAATGTAGGCCCTGTATTTTTTTCTTAAAGTGGGGAGGGAGCATTCAGGGGGAAGCAGTGGTACAATTCCTGCATGCCCGTCTCAGAGGCTTCATTTAAAAAGCTTGAGAACCACTGGTCTAAATAGTAATCCTGCATACGCAAAGGCACAAACACAACCAACCTACTATTTTACTGAACTGCATCAATTAAGCTCCATAAAAGGACAAGCCCTTAATAAATCAGAGACTATAGATAGTTTGGCCTGCTTCTGAATGTCTTCATTTCAAATGTCAGCCACCTGTTACAGATATCAAAGTAAAACACAACCACAAAATAGGATAAAAAAGAAGGAACAAGCCTCTTGCCTACTGAGTAGCAGAAAGTGGTCACTCGACTGCTTCCTGCATATCAGTCTTACAAGGATGCAAGTTTTCTTTAAAGAGATAATGTTCTTCTAATATTCAATTACACAATATGGTACTACCTTAATTGTGGTAGCAACTAGAGGGCCTAATTAGGGTCTGGGACTCTTATCATGGTAGACTGAACACATGCAACAAAACACTTACCAGAGAGTCTACAATCTAAATCAGTGGTTCCCAACCAGTGTGCCGGGACACACTGGTGTGCCGCAGCAACACCCAAAGTGTGCCGCAAGCATCCCTGAGAGCTGGAGTTAAAGTTCCTTCCCTGCTCAGCCCAGCCACATGGGCTGTGCAGGGCTGGGAAAAGGCAGGGGTTGAAGTAAGGTCGAACGCACTGGAACACAGTTCTGGGGCCCTCTATTTTTAGGCAGGGAGCCTTCTGCCAACCCCCCCCCCCCCCCCATAAAGGAAGGCACTGGAACGTAGAGTTCTGGGATCTCCCTAAAAATAGCAGGAGCAGCCCAAATGGAGAGTTCCGGTGCCTCCACCTTAGGCCCAGCCAGCAGAGAGGGGCAGGAGGTCGGGAGTGTGTGAATCTCCTTCTGCAGGGTGGAGCAGCTTGTGTCAGGCAGCCTGCAGACAGCCCAAGTAAGGGCTTTGTGGGGGACGGGCTGCTGGGGGTTGTGTGGGGCAGATGTGTGTGTGTAGCATAGGTGGGTGGGAGTGGCTGTGTAGCAAAGGGTGTGTAGCTGGGGTTGTGGGATCACTGTTTGGTTGGGGGGTGTAGCTGGGGGTTGGGGTGGCTGTTGTGGGGGGTTAGCTGGGGGCTGGAGGCGTAGTTCTGGCCCCTGCAGTGATGGGAGGGTCCATCACAGGCAACAGGGGACGGTGGGGGGGAGCAGCAGTGGGGTGAGGATTTGGGGGGGGGGCCCACTGTGGAGATGGGAGAAGTGGGTGCTGTGCCATGCTCCCCAGCCCTACCTTCTCACTCCCCAGGTTCCCTCTGCCCCCCCCCCCAAGCCACTCTTGTTCTTCCTTCCTCTCTCCTCTCTTGCCACCCTTGTGCTGTTCCTCACATGGCTCCCCTTGTCTTCTTTTGCCACTCCTGCCCTGCTGTGCTCCCCACACGCACTCCTGCCACTGCACACATCTCTTGACCTCCCGTGTTTTGCTACCCCTGCTACCTTTACTACCCCACATAGGAGCATTTCCAAAACACTGCACCATGGTTCATGAATATTCATAAGTAATTTAAGTTAATTTGAATATTCATGAGTTTTTTAATGGTGGTGTGCCTCAAAAAATGTGAAGGTCTCAAGGTGTGTCACAGCAGAGAAAAGGTTGGGAGCCACTGATCTAAATAAACTATCTGTGGCACAACACGTTAGGTGTGGCACTGAAAGGCAAGTTATCACCCAAGTGTTAATTCCCGTTCTGCTATTGATACTAGTGGCTTTTGGCAAGTCATTTAAATGTCTTCTTTTTTTTACATATGGAAAACAGGAATAATTGATGTCACTATCTAGACCTGTGGTTCTCAAGCTTTTGCAGGTTGTGACACACTTGGTGGACTATCATGACCTTACAGGACACTCCAGTCCACTCCCTCCAGGTCAAATCCAGCCATTTCCCTTGCTCTCTATGACACACTTACCACTGTGCCGCATCACAGTAATGAAGTGATTTTCAAATTATTTTTTTCTCCTAAGTACCCAGTTGAAAAAAAAAAATCATTAATGCCCACAACCCAAGGATTACATCTTGGAGCAATGCATTCCAGTCTTTTGGCAGCAGCAACAAGGGGTGCTGCAACCCAGTACCTGAGGGTCCATGACCCGGTACTGGGTCGTCCCCCATAGTTTGAAAACCATTGCGTAATGTGTCCTGAGACATTGGTTGAGAGCCACTGATTTAGACTGTACTCATAAAAGGTTAGAATTTGTAATGTGCTGATAATCAGATTCTGATTAAATGTATCTGGTTTATTTCCTCCTCAGTGCTAAGTTCCAGAAAGTGGCAGAGGCTGGTTGGGTATGTCTATCACATCTATTTTCTATTTATCTGAATGGCTGTTCTACACAAAACTGCTGCCAGAACCTGTGCAATCTAGCAACAGTGAAATAATTAATAATGTCATAGCTGTACAGTGTAATTTATTAGTCTCTTACTCCGAACATATTTGGCATCCTGCTGATAATTAGCCAAAAGGGATATCACGATGCCCAGATTTGAAGCTTAGGAAAGATGTAGTACTGGGTGGGGAGGAGGGGAAGAGAATGGCTTAAACCAGTGGTTCCCAACCTGGGGTCTGCAGACCCCTGGGGGCCCATGGCAGTGCTGCTCCCTGCTGGGGCCGGATCCTGGCCAAGGGGATGGAGAGGGTGGTGCCACCAGTCACTGATGCCAGCAGCAGCTTGGCTTTGCTTCCCTGTAGGGGCTGCCTGCACTTACTCCCCTGCAGGTGCTGACTGAGGGCCACTGCTAGAGTCCTGCCGCTCGCTGGCCCAGCGGTTCAGCTCTGCTCCCCTGCAGGGGCTGGCTGGAGGCCATGGCCACAGTGGCCCCACTAACCGGCCACAAACAGGAGGAGGGGGCCATGGCTGTGGCAGCCCTGTTCCCTGGCAGGAGCAGGAGAAGGACCCATAGCCACAGCGGCCCCACTCCCTGGGGCCAAGGCCATAGAGGCTCCACTTGCCAGGTGGTCCTGGCAGCGCTGCCAGAGCAGCGCGGGCCAGATTCTTTCCATGGCAGCGCAAAGTCACCCCACCTGTGGTGGTTGTGGGGGGGGTGCAAAATTTTTAACACTTAAAAAGGGGTCCTCAACCTTGAAAAGGTGGGGAACCACTGGCCTAAGCATATACCAGTAAGTAGTCTGCCTCTCTCAGATTTACCACTTCTCCTGCTGACAGTGTCTCAAATTCAACCCATCAATTTTCAAAACCAGAGCTTGTTACCAAAAAGTACTTCAAAGTGAATGACTCGCAAATATACCAACTTCAGCACAAGTTTGATTTTTTTCCCTATGTTTTTTGACGTTCACTTGTGCAAGACTCCAACAACAGAGCCTGTGAATCCAGTTGGTAGGTCAAAGATGCCTCAAGTCCTTCAACATATCCAAGAGGGAACAGACAAGCTGAGGCTGGGACCTGGAAACAAACTTCACATCATTCGGCTGCAGGAAAAGCCAATGGGTCTAACTTGCCACTCGCACTACAACCAAGATTAGTGAGGCAAAGGAAACTAGGAGCAGTTATTGCAGGAGTGAAGTGAAATAAAAGCAAAGACATATCAAACATAGACAATTAAACTACATACCTCAGCCAAAATGTTATGAATGCCTCATAGCTTTGACTTGAATAAGACTATAACATCACAGGGACAAGGGACACTAAAGTTTTCTTGTCCTGTTGCACTCCCCTTACATTGAATAAAAGCTATATTCAGCCTTCATCCAAAAGGTTATTTATGAGAACAGTAGAGAAGAAACGGAGGAACTATTGGGAAAGCACAACAGAACATGCAAGGATTTCCCAAAGTAAAAGAAGTCTGCCAAGTGAAACAGCCACTTTTTTGTAATGTACCAACAGGTTCTCTCCTTCTCTGACCCTCTTGTGACAGGTCAATTCCCTCCACCCTTCCCTCATGCTACTTCCTAAAGACTGTGATGATGCAATGTAAAGCACAAGTTATGAAGTGTGCAAATAATCCCATGAAGTGTCAAGATGCTTTGTATGGTTATCCACTGGGCTAAGGGGCAACCATAACTTTTTGCAGTTCCACCCATTATTCAAAGGGAAATAGCCATTATTCTGCACATTGAAGAGACCAGGTGAAAGAAAACCTTTCATTTTGTAAGAACAGTGTAACACTATGCTCGTCTTCAGCAAAGCATTAGATTATGTCATAGCACAAACTTGAGGAGCCGTTATTTATATGTAGTTAAACAGGACACTGCAGTAAACATACACATGGGGGTTGTGTTTAATAATGTTTAAGATGGTCCTGTGTAAACCCTGCTGATAATATTTAGTTTACCAAAGACTAGCTGACATGATGTTAAGATATAACTTCTTCCTCTTTACACTGACTACAAAGCAGTGCTTAACAAGACTCCTCAAGGTCTCATTTGAACACTACCTGGGTGGTTTAGTGAAGACAAGTCCTCTCTGTAGGAACCAAGCAATGTCATGCTATTACTATACTAAGAACTTTACTTTCAACAATAGTTTAGAGAAGTGGAAGGAAGCTTTAACATCAATTCAAGAAAAAACAATTATTCTTGTGTTTCTAGAAGCCAATACCTGCATCAGGTACCTCTGATAATACTGACTTGGAGGAAAGATAGTTGATTTCTATCTCAAGGTGTACACACTTACTCCTCAGACAAAACTCGAGCTGATCATTAAAGTAGTTTATTGAAATATGAGACTGTGGGTGTGGTGGTGGTGGAGGTGCAAATGACTGAGTGTACAACTAGGGAGAGTACAACAGAAAACACCATAAAGGAGTCTGGATTTCCAAAAGTGCTGAGCATTCACCTTGTAAACATGATGTCCTTTCATTATGTCAAGCAGCTAGAAAAACCCACAAACGCTAGCCACTTTTGCAAATGTGAGCAATAGTAGAATGCCAATAAAAATACCTATTCCAAAGAATGAACACACACATAGGCTTGGTGTAAATCAGCTTATGTCAACTGAAGTCTAAGTGTCTACACTACAGTGTTGCTCCTGCCAATGAAAATCATCCACTAGATCGACTTAACTCCACCTCCCTGACAGGTGTGTAGACTTAGGCCAGTGCAGACAGACTGACGCAGTGTCAGCATGGACACTGCTTTGCTTACATCAGACTATTCTGGCTGTCACTATCCCACAATGCCCCACATTAACAGTCAGATCAGTCCAAGAGCTCCTGGTGAGGGTGTGCACCTCCAGCCGTAGGAGATAGCGTGGACATGGAAAACCTTTTTAATTACTGCAGCAATTGTAGGTTGACGTAACTCAGGTCAATTTCAACAAACTTGCACATGCAACCTCTTATGAGCCAGGTCTTGCAATTCTGGAACTCAAAGAACCTGCACAGGTACCATAGTGATGAGTGTCACCTATGAACTTACATAAAAAGAAGTTGGGTTCTGTCGGCCCATTCTTGTCATGATCTACTATCAAATTCACAGACTTGCCCCAAAATTCAAAATAGCATCTTCTTTAATTCTGCTCAAACAGATCTCTCTCTTCAAAACGGTACCTAATTTTCCCTGAGGATACACAGAGACTTAAAAGTTGCCCTATGGAATTTGAACTAAACTACTTCAAACATCCCAGGAGCAGGACCTGGGCTAGAGACGGTATACTTAATGCCTCTAAATTTAAGGGGTCAATAACAGTTCTAACATTCCAAGTGTCAAAAAGCCTTAAAAGAATTATTTCAAAACTCTGACAAGAATGGGGAAAAGTGGAGGGAGGTGTCCTCTCTTTGGGCACATGAAGGCGGCCAGATTAGAGCTGGATAAAAGGAGGGCTATGTTTGTTTCACAGAAATAAACTTTCATTTAAAATATGCATATACTAACACTGACTGCCGTAAAACAGAGTTTTGAACCCTTGAATAATCAGAGAGAGAGAGAAAGAGAGAATGTAGTCTTTACAAGTGCAAAACTGGAGCACTGTTTGGAGACACATTTTTAATATGAGAGATGATTTATATTTGAGGCGGGAGGTTTTTGGATAGGGTACTGCTACAATGAGTTGCACTGACAATCTCAAGCCAGTGCTACTATCAAACACAAGCAGCAGTGAACCTATTGTGTGCACTGATAATCATTATCAGCAAATAAAGGTGATGGGGAAAAAACCTGTAGCCAGCTCGGACTAGCAGCAGTGATATCAGGAAATGCAACATGTGGAAAACTATAAATATAGAATGGAAAATGCAAGTAGTTGCCAGTAGATCTTTAAAAGAAACTCCTTCCATTGTCCGCAGAGTTAGAAATTCATCCCTATACATAAAAGGCCTCCTTGTACTCTGGGCTCCTCAGAACGGATGGATAATTTACATCATGAAAGCTTCACTGCCAGCTGGCACTCTTGTCACAAGTGCTCAATTGTGAGCAGATGCTTTTATGAGATAAACATAGACCAACATTCTCCTGCTCCACTATAGACCCACTCTTGCTCTCTACCTTGCATCTCACTCACCCACTTCCTCCTAACCCCAATCTGCTTGGATTTCTTCAAAATTCAAAGGCTAAGAGAAGGCTTCTGCCAGCCTCAGAATCCAGTGCATTTTTTAAAAAAAATCAAAATTAATTGTCTCTCTCATTATTTCAATCAGAAAGTGCTACAGTCCTGAGCCCCTACAAGCATTTTATGCCTGTCCACAAAAGAATGTCTACCTTTCTGCTTACATTCTGGACAGTGGCCAAAACACTTTCCTCCTTCCTTTGATCTGCTGCCAACAACCTGAAAACACTAACCCATCTCTGCAGGAATTCCCTAAGGACCCAGATCTGGTTGGACACAGAAAAAGACATAAGCAACAGGATTCTGATGAGGAAGACTTTCAGTACAACCTGTCACAATGGCTATCTGCACTGCTTAAACTTTTTTAAGCACTTAATTGTTAAGGCAATGTGTTTTAGCATGGGGAAAAAGTATAGGAGACTGCCTGCTGCAATCTATAAGAGTGGAACAGTGCAGTCAGATTGCTGCATGCATTCAGCTAGTGATCCTCAACCTGAGCACACAGAAAGAATGTTTTCTGTTCAAGGAGCGGGAGGGAAGGAAATGACTCTTCAGGTCAACAGTACTCCTGTCTCTAGTCTACTCAGCACAATAGTTTCATAACTGCTCCAGCACCATGCCCGACAAAGTGCTACTTATTTATATCACCTTGCTAATAAATGTATGTTAAAAAAATGTTTTAATCATTAACATCTTCAGAACTGACAGTGGAAGTCTGGAACACCAATCCGTCAATTCAAGCAGGCCCTGACTGGTTCAATGGAATGAAAAATAAATCAATGAGGCACAGGAAAGCTAAGAATTTACACAGTGAGAAACTAACAAGCTAGAGGGAAACTGGTTAGCTCAGGAGACTGGAAATGGAATATAAACTCTTACCTCTGGTTACCACTTTAACATCATCCCACAAAGTGGTTACTATCCAGAAATTATTAATTCTGCGTATTTCATGAATACCTAAATTAAATAGTTTATGTTAGAAGCACTGAAGCAGAAGGAAAGCTATAAGCAACATAACTGATACTGCTCAGCAACAGAGCAGAAATAGGAAGAAAGTTGATCTAGGGCCATGTCTATATTAGGAGAACATTGTTACACAGATATATTGGCTGCAGCTTATACCAACAAAGCTGTACTTTTACCAGCTTATTCCACCTTGAATGAAATAAGCTAAAGCAGTAATAGGGCAGTCTTGCTGATAGTTATCTATGTCTACACTGGGCACTGTTGCTGACCCCGCTACATCGGTCAGGGAATCACACATCTTCACACTATCAACAGACGCAGCTGGCCTGCTGAAATCCAGGCTAAAACAGTGATGTTTCGGGGGAGAACAGGGAATAAGAAAGTTCCTAAAAAGGTATTAAATAGGTATTGATTCAAAAAGGTAAAGCTCCAAGATCAGAACTAAAAGATTCAAGACTGTTATCTGCCATCACTAGGAGATGTGACAGGAGCTGAGTTAATGATTCATTGTCTACCTTGCTTGGGCAGGAGGAAAGGGGATGAAGGGGAGCCACTCTTGTTATCAGCTTAGCTGAGTTTACACAGAGGACACGGAGCCTTTTTTACAGGCCTAGTTAAGCAAAAACAGGAATAAGGACAGCAGGAAACAACTCAAAAGTGAACAAGTCAGAATAATTTTCTTCAGGGTGTAACTAACAGATATACCCTTTGGACCCATCCATGCCTAGGGTAGCCCACCTGAAAATGTCAAGGCCCAGGGCAGACTGCAAAAGAAGAGCACATTTTCCCAGAACTGATGGGTAATACTAAAGTTAGATTCCCAGACCAGTCACATCACAAACAGTACTCAATTTCCCACACTGGCTACCAAGAAGCTACAAGAAGAGATACACAGCCCCCTTTATTTCCTTTCAGTCTCTGGCTCCCAATCAGCAACCAGGTGTCGTAAACAGATAAATTATTAAAACTCTATTCCCTTTACCAAAACGTTAAGGGATGAAGAGAAGGATCAGTCACCCTGCCAGATCTATATATTTGGTACTCAAAATAACCACACCACCAGTCAATCCATCACTAACTAAAGGTTTATTATAAAAAAAAAGATGAAACAAACAAAATAAGAAATGTTAAACGATTGAAGCAATCAGATACATACAAATAACTTTAAAGACCATATATATTGGGTTCTCAGCAGAATTACAGACTAGTACGGTTTCTCTCAAATACACCCAAAACCTAAATGAATCTCAGTCCTTAGTTTCACAGCTTCAGATATAGAGTATTAAATCCAGTGGTAGAAAGTAGGAATGAAGACAAGTTGGAGATGGTGTGGTTGCATTTTATAGTTTAATGCCATGAGGTCTATATTTCCTTTGTCCCAAACACAGCCACATGTCATGTAAAAGCCTCAGAGTCCTCTGTCCATAAGCATGTCCCGGTGACTCCCATGGTATAGCCCCTAGTTTCTTTTACTGGTTTCATTGAACTTCCGAGTTCCTTTGATTGGCCAATAACCAGGCTTAGTGCTGCTGCATTTTAGGGTGTCAGCCAGAAACATGACACAGGTGGAAATACAAATATATCATACATATTTAGAACTCATAATATAAAACCCATACATAATATAAATATGCTTATCAATCTTAGCAAATCATGACTTTTACATTGCTACCTTGCATGCCTATCTTAGAACAAATGTATTGAAATTCTGTAATATTAGTATCAGTGATACTATGAATGGTCTTTCATAGTTCGCACAGAATCACACACCTCCCCCACCATTCAGAGCTGAAGGGAGAGACAGCATTTCTTCATCACTTCTCTGACACAGCGGTTCTCAACCACTGTGTCACGACACAAAAGTGTGTCACAGCACAGTGGCCAAGTGTGTCACATGAAATCAGCCACTTGTCAACAGCCCAAGGAGACCTGCAGTTCCAGGCTGATTTTACACTGCCAGCCCTTTAAGGGCTGAAGCAGCAGTGGATATAAGAGATGTCACAGAATCAGCTGTTTTCACAGGAATGGGGGCTGCTGATCAAGCCTCCAATACCAAAAATGCCTTCAGATGGAGATTTTTTTTTTTTTTTTTTTGACAGCAAGGACTGCTTCAGCTTGACCAGCTGCTTGAATCTGGCGGCAGGGGAAGCAACAGTGGCATGGTGTGTTGTGCACAGCTGGAAGCCCTCCCAGTTGTGTTGTGATGGTGATGGGGTTAAGAACACCTGCTCTGACCTACGGACCATACAATGTAAGTGGGGTGGAGTTGCATGTAATGTTTAGCCACACCAGCATTGTCCTAGTAGTCTCACTACTTTGACTTACACAACAATTGGGATTACAGCCTTCATGGGTGGCAAATATAAACTTTCAACCATGATCTGATGCAGCATTGTCTATGTCCAGCATGGCTTGTAAAGAGCCAAATGCTCACTTCTAGAACCACCTGCACATAAGGAATACCCAACGTAGTGGAACCATGGCAATTCCACTACTCTGGGAGGAAGCAAGAGACCACAATTCAGGGCATGCCATATCTTCAGTATGCTTCTGTGCTTCTCCTAAGGGGTGGAAGGGGGAAATGTTTACAGGTCTGGTGATGTGGCCAGGACAGCATGAGGAAGCAGGGAAATGACCAGCAACAGATCAGATAACCTAAACTCCATTTCAGCCATGCACATGAGCATCAGCTACAGAACAGTTACTGCACACCAAGGTGCTCACAAATGCTGAAGTATTCCTTTTCCAACTTCAGCACCTCTTAGATTCACTGGACAAAGACACAGGCACTATGCAGGGATTTACCATGTAGACTAAGAGAGGAGCAATCTGCCATTCAACTGGGTGTGAAGTCAAACCAAACGCTGACAAGATAAAAGCATGAACTTTCTCTGTGGACTAATGATTAGACCATACAGCATTCTGAGACTTTAGGCACTGCTTGTGAAAGTAAAATCTATTTTTAGAATTCTGTTCTGCAGATTAGTAGATACAACTGTTGTCTGGAAATGTGTTTACATTTTAGTTTGCATGCATACATGCTTAATTCTGAACTGGACATCCAAGTTCTGGTTCAACAGAAGCCCAAAAAAAAAAAAAATCAGACTGCTTTCAGGTGTGTCACTATTATATCTCTAAATTTTATAACAGAGCACCCACCACTGAAGTAAGGGCAATTAATGTTACAATCTTTCCCTCTTTTCCTGTGCCCTCTAAAACCCTCTTGCCTACAAAACCTATACACGAGAGCAGCTTCTTCATTCCTCTTATTTGTGTTCATCTACTCCCTTCCAATCACCATTCCTCATTCTTTGCACACTCTTCTCTCAGTTCCACTCTTCTCTCCCTATTCCTTTCTTGCTTACCTATCACTCTTTAAATCTTGTCATTCTTCATCCATCTCCACTTCCTTCCTACAATTTCCCCACTTCCAGCTCTGTCCACCTACCAGTCAGTCATAAATACAACAGGATTATGAAAAACTACCCCCTCACTCTTCCTGAAGCCTTGGTCCAAATATGTGTCCCTCCCTCTGCCTAACATGTACCTAGTGCATAAAGCTGAACAATCAGGAGCAAGTTTGCTAAATAGGACAGACACTGAGAGGAAGGGGAGATAGAATCTTACACTCTCATACTGCCACAGCAAAGGCAAGAGATACTGGTGCCCCAGAGCTATGGCTGCATCCCTTCCTGTAAGTGATGCAAGCTTTCGAGTAGGTAGATCAGTCCAGTATATACTGAGAAAAGGGGGAGCTGTACTTCAGACTGGTTTACCCCAGCAAATCTCAACTGTGCCACATGCCCAGCCTTCTACTGGCAAGCACTAGGGTATTGTTTCCCTTCATCTCGATGATACAACAGCCAATGAGCATACAGTATTTTGTGAGACCGACGGGTGATTCCACTGCTGGCACACAAAAGAGCTGTTTTTGGCAAGGGGCAGTGCACAGCATAAGTACATGATGAGAGACAAGGGTCTGTAATCCAAAAAGCTATAAGTTCAAAATTCACACTAGTCCTCAAACAGGAGGAGATGTGCAGGGAGGCCAACATTCTCTAGATGAAACACTGAATCAAGGAGGCTTCCTACCACCTTACAGAGGGGGCGTAAGTGGCAGTTGAAAAGAATTCAAACCACTATCCAAAACAAGTAGGGAAAAAATAAATGTCCTAGGTAATATGACATATTTGAATAAAATGGATTTTAAGGACCACAGTTTGCAAGATCGTCTATTGTTATGTATCTAACTGTATCCCAGAATTAATATTTACAGTGGTTTGAGATACTATGAATATGGAAGAACAGGGGGTGGGGGGGGGGATGTACAGTCTTCTAGGGCAGTGGTTTTCAAACTTTATTCCTTGGGACCCAGTTGGAAAGAAATCATTTATGCCCGCGACCCAGCAACTACATCGTTGAGCAACGCACTCCAGTCTTTTGGCAGAGGCAGCAAGGGGTGCTGTGACCCAGTACTGGGTCCTGACCCTAAGTTTGACCACCACTGTTCTAGGGCACTGGGAGAATGTGGCATGAGTGACAAATTCCATGCAAATTCTAAGTGGAAGCTTTCAATGAAGGAGTGTTTACAGGAAAATATATGCATTATGAAATACATTTATTAATTCACTTTAATTATTAAGGATCAATGACCTTCAGTGCCTGCCCACAGAGCTCAGAAATGCAACTGCATTTGCAGAGAGCAAAGAGGACAAGGTCTGAAATTGTGCACCACCAAAACACAAAACAACCTTGCATGTAATACTCCATTAGAGGCAATTCACAAGAATCCCCAAGTAGCATAACAGGGTGAATTTTCTAAGAGTTTTGCCCTTCACTAGAACGGAAGAAGGAAAAATTTAGGAGTCTGGGAATCAGCATGGCCTTTAACATAGTGGAACTAAAATGAATTCCCACCACCCCATTAGCTCATGCATTCTTCGAAACAACCCTGAACAAAGGCACTATTGACTTGTATGTGTAGGTGGCTTAGAACAGCAGAGGGCTGCGTAGTGCATTACTGTATGATGATCCAACAATGATAAGTCATTATGGCTGATTATTCTAGCCGCAAGTCCAATTTAAAAAAA
This sequence comes from Podocnemis expansa, assembly GCA_007922195.1. NCBI lineage: Eukaryota > Metazoa > Chordata > Testudines > Podocnemididae > Podocnemis > Podocnemis expansa. Next base: position 32,273,362 of record ML682014.1, read on the forward strand.
GGTTCCTCTCCCCTTCACAGGCTGAAGGCAACTCTGCACAAAAAGTTGTTTATAGTTGCCATGTCTCAGGCAACCAATAAAGTTACATACCTGGCATCTGAACCCTAGTCTATACTTAGGGCAAATTCGGCGACAGCCAACTGCCAGATACACAAGGAACACAAAATTCCTCGAGTAACTAGCAGCAACTTTTAAAGCGACTGCAAGTCCCTTGTGGTTGGCCTTTTCCTACATCCCCTGGCCCTCAGGACTTCCAGGGCTGACTTCGGGTAGTGGTGCAACAAGTTCATGCTCGCCATGAACTGCTATCGGAAGAGCGAACTGACAGCAGCAAAATTGCCGTTCTCAGTGTAGACGTAGCCTGAGAGTGCAAAGCCAGGATTCAAAAGTCAGAAAGTAATGGCTAATACAGAAAGTAAGGGAAGCCACCCACACCTTCACTTATTAGGCGTACAGTTTTGACATGAAGATCCTGCATATAGAGCAGGGATAGCCAAACTTATGGAACTCAAAAGTTGATTATTAAACCTTTGTGAACAACACTGAGGCATATAGCCATATATTTTTACCTACTCCAAAACTGCTAAGTTTAAAATTCATTGCACACTTTAATCTGATCGTAAGAAGAGGACAAATATTGATCCTACTAATGTCAGATTCGAACAATTGCTTAAGGTTACCATGAAAATTAGGCCTATACAGTAAAAACTCAGCTGCTTCTCAATGTAGAAGACTGCAGGCTAGTGGCAAGTTTTTAAAAATCTTGACCATGCCATACTTCTCCCCACCATCCCCGACCACGCCACGCTTCTCCCCATCCCCTCCTGAACTGCTTGGCTGGGGCTGCTTTCCTAAATTGTTTTGCTGATGTTCTTTCGGGAGCCACAATTTTTCATTCAAGAGCCACACATGGCTCCTGAGCTGCAGTTTGGCCACACCTGATATAGAGTGACATTCCTGAAAAGCCACCAATGTTTATTCACTAGACAAAAACCAGCCAGGATAAATACTACGGGATGCAGAAAACCTCAATGTTCTTCCTAAATCAACAAGATGAAAGCTTATTTTAAACAGATCTCACATTACATAATGATGCATATACCTAGATTACAGGAATCCAAGTTCCACTTTTAGAAAGTTCAATCTTCTCATCATATATCCAGACTGTCAAACCACGTCCCTCCTCTACATGAGGACCAACAGGTGTTGGGTCAGCTTGCTGGAGTAACCCAGCTGCAGTTGGCTGTACAATGAACTGACCACTCCTCCTCTGTTGGGTACTACATATGAATGCACACCAACATGAACGTGGTGAGCGTCTTTTCAAAGCAGCTTCTTATTCCCAATTAGAGTGGAAAATTTGCCTTTGCAAAATGATACCATTGTGGAAATTAAAGAGAAATATGCTCATTGTTTTAGCTTCCCAAGAATCAGATCATTGTTGAAACCACTGTCAGACAGTGAAACAAAGAGATGCAACTCTTACATTACTGGCATTCCATGAAGGGAACACCTTTAGTTTCTTTTTAAAAAGCACTCTCTTTCTAAGTAACAGTTTGCAGCCAGTTCCACTTTTAAACATGCCTGAGGGAACCTGGTATCACACAGGCAAGTTTTAATTTAACTTCTTGGAAGACTTTATCTTGAGGCTGACATATCACTCAGTAGTATTTAGAACAAACAAAATGGTATCACCACATTCCATGAAAGACCAAAATTGGCTGGCACCATACCACAGGAATTTCATTACAAAGCTATTACTGGAATTAAGAAATGCAGTGTCAATGTCGTCAGTCTTTTCTCAAACCCTGGGATCAAAGCAACCCTCCCATAAACATACCTCACATACAGAAGTTTTGTTCCTGAGAGCATCTGTAAAGACGTAAGACAAACACAAGACAAAAGCTCTCCACAGTTTCAAGCCTCGTTCATAGCATCAGAGTTGGAAGTATTTTTAAATGATTTACCAAACTGTGCCAAGACAAAGTAGATTTTAATCTCTCAAGAAGAGTTTCAATCTGACAATAAAAACCAGGTAGAATAACATTTTCAAAGTTATATTCCACAGTTTCTTTGGGGTAGAAGGGAAGGTTGAGGGACCTTGGAGGAAAAAAGAAACTCAGTTCTATTACAAAAATGATTACTGTAATGATATGATTCAGATTTTAAAGTGGTTGAAGTCAGGAGAGTCAATAAGAAGATTCCTCCACCGACCAACACCTATTTTGCAAATATGTATTATTTTGAAATAGTAAAAATGCATTTCACCCAACAGCAGCAAACACCTGTAAACATGAGAAAGAATGCCGTGATGAGAATCCAAGCATTCTTTACAGCAGTGGTTCTCAAACTTTTGCAGGTCGCGACACACTTGGTTACAGTATGCCACCCTACAGGATATACCAACCCAATGCCCCCAACCACCTCCTGGCCAAATTTGGCCACCTCCTGGACTCTCCATGACACACTTACAGCTGTGCTGCAACACAGTTATATGTCCCAATACACTGGGTGAGAACTGTTGCTTTACAGCACCTGAGCAGCATGTGTTTGGCAGTATAAGGTCATATGAAGACTTCCTCCGGGCTGCTGGAGGGGAGGCAGATTGACACATATACACTGTGTTAACAGTCTGATGCTGCCTATACTTCCCTTATTTGGCAGAAACACAAAACTTATGTTCATTTATTCCAGGGATAGCAACCCAAAAGACAAAAAGAGCCATTTTTAAAAATCCCTTCAATAACCAAGTGTTTTAAGAGCCACAATAGTGGCGAGAGCTGGGCCATGGTGCCTGCAGCAGGGTCCCCTAGCAGAGGGGTAGAGCCCAGAACCAGTAGCAGATCCCCAAAAGGTCCCCCAGTGACACAGGCTGAAGCCAGAAAGGGGCAGTCAAAGAGCCACATGTGGCTCCAGAGCCACAGGTTGCAGACCTCTGATCTAGCCAGTTTCACTGCCGCTCAAAGAGCTCTTGCTAACTACAGTGAAACTGACTCAAGTCAAACTAACTGCACTCCACTACTGTTTAAAGTTGTGAAGCTCAATGGAAGCACTGGTTGCAGAAATTAAAAGACAACGATCCAAACACAAGCCAGTGCGTTGCCATCATTGTAGCAAAAAAGCTAGAAATTTTCTCCCTCATAAAATAGTTTCAGAAGAATGTGATTATTTTCCCCACTCTACTAGTCACCATTCAGACAAAATGTTGTTAAGCCCCACTCGTAACATATTGCTAATACAAGAAATGATATTTCTGCAATCGTCATCCATCACTGGTCATGTACAAGGATAAAGAATCACTGAAGGATACAATATTTGTTTGTTAGCACTGAACAGGCTTGCTTCTAATATAATTATATATAAAACCCTTACCAAACAAGACACTCTACTACACACTTCTCCAGCTGGGGAGAGGTTAAGAGAACAACCAGCACATGGGGAATGTGTAATGCTCACAACTAACTAATACTGCTGACTAATGAACCTGGGGTAAGAATCTTTACAAAATAAAATAAAACAAAACAAAACAGTTCAAATAGGGAAGACAATGCTGTCTTCAAAGTTGTTCTCTATTTTTCTACATCACTGTTCAGTTCCTGCCCTAGACCATCCCCAGTTATCTTCCTGGACTAGTTCACTGCGACAGGTTTACAGTAGTGGAACACATATCTTTATACTATCTTTAACATATGTGGTTGTACTGAAGAGCTAACATCTGCTGTCATAGCAAGATGTTTTATTATTCTTTCAATTTATTAAAACACACTCATCTCATTACACATTAAGAGTTGATATGTCATTTCTCTTACACACACACGTACACTCCCCTACATTTGAACAACACTCATAGAGACCATCATACTCAAACCACCACCAATAATCTTACTCCCTCCTCAGCCACATTCTGAAGGATGGCCTAGGAAAACAGACAGGCTTCACAAAGCTATAGCTCCAGGGGGACCACTTAGGAAGGTCAAGTACACCACAAAGCCATTTCTGAAAGTGGCCTTGAATCAATCAGAAATGAAGTTTCTTCCAAAGTCTTACTCAGTTCTTATGGCAGCAAGACAGTGACACATAAACCCATAACTCACAGTGAAGACCTCCCAGCATCAAACACTTGATTCTCATTCAGTTATCATAGTTATGGAGTATGGTTCTGTGCTATTTATGCAAGGAAACAACACATGCATACAGAAAGTATGTGAAAGATGCACCAGTGCAGGGGAAAAAGCTGTACAAGTAAGAACATAGTTAGAAAGGGTAGATGTGCTCACGGACAGAACAAAGAAAAGAAAGCTTTATTTACTCGCACGCACGCACGCCAGATGTATAATAAAAAACAAGGAGTCATACGGAATGTAAAGACCAACAGATTTATTTTTCGCATGAGCTTTCATGAGACAAAATCCCACTTCGTCAGATGCTTCCAAGATGGGAAGCCTGAAGTCAAATTTACCTTTTGTAATGGGAAAAGAACCCAGTCTCCATACAATCCCGCTTTCACAGAATTTAATTTGCATATTAATTCGAGTTCAACTTTTTCTCTTTGAAGTTTTGATGTCTCAGTCACATCTCTGACAACGGTTGTTAAGAAATCATTTATCGAGTGATTAGAAAGATGGAAGTGCTCAGCAACTGGTTTTTTTGTTTTGTGATTTCTGATACCAGCTCTATGTTCATTTATTCTTTTGTTCACGGATCATCCCGTTTGTCCAATGTATAAGGTGTTGGGGCATTTCTGGCACATGATGGCATAGATCACATTAGTAGATGAGCAGGTAAATGAGCCTTTGATGGAGTAGCAGGCTTGATTAGGACCTATGATGGTATCTATTGTGCAGATATGTGGACAGACTTAGCAGCGTGGTTTGTTGCAGGGGTGTGTGCCTGCTTTAATGTTTCTGTTAGATCTGTAGTTGCTGGTGAGTATCTGTTTAAGACTGGGTGGTTGTCTTCAATCCAGCCAGCAACATTGTTAATCTCTCAAACTACACACTTACTCCAGTAGAGGAATCTGTGCTAGCTCAGCAACTTTCCTTCTGCCCCACAACTGCCACACATAAGATAAAATTCTGTGGTGACTCAGAGGCCTACTTTCGCCATCTAAGACTCAAAGAATATTTCCATAACACCATCAATCAACACACTGACACACAGATACCTTCCTCCAAATACTACAAGAAGAAATATTCTTCGTGAACTCCTCCAGAGGGTTGAAACAAGAGACTAGAGTTCTACATTGATTGTTTACGTCTGCGTGCCAAGGCTGAAATTGTGGACAAACGACATCCTTTACAACATAACCTCAGCCCTGCAGAACGCAATGCCATCCACAGCCTCAGAAACAACTCTTGATTTTATCATTAAGGAGCTTGACAAAGGAGGTGCAGTTGTCAGCATTAACAAATTGGATAATGACCAGGAAGCTTATAAACAACTCCAACAAAACATTCTACAAACCACTTTCCTCTGACTCCACCAAAATGAATTACGACACCTACTCAAGAAACTCCCTAAGACAGCAAAGGAACATATAAAGACAGAAACACCACCAGAACTCCAGCCAGGGATGTTCTATCTACTACCTAAAATCCATAAAAAAGGAAACCCTGGACGCCCCATCATCTCAGGCATTGGCACTCTTACTGCCGGCCTATCTGGCTATGTGGACTCCCTCCTCAGACTCTATGCTATCAACATCCCTAGCTATTTTCGAGATACCACGGACTTCCTGAGCAAAATCCAGTCCATTGGTGAGCTTCCAGAAAACACCATTCTGGCCACTATGGATATAGAAGCTCTTTACACCAACATCCCACACATGGATGGATTACAAGATATTAGAAGAACCATCCCAGATGATGCCACAGCACAGCTTGTGACTGAACTTTGTGACTTTGTGCTCACCCACAACCACTTCAGATTTGAGGATAATTTATACCTCCAAGTCACTGGCACTGCTATGGGTACCCACATGGCCCCACAATATGCCAACATCTTTATGGGCGACTTAGAACAACGTTTCCTCAAGTCTCATCCCAAAACACCTCTTCTTTACCTACATTCCATTGATGACATCATCATCATCTGGACACATGGCAGGGAAGCTCTTGAAGACTTTCACAGAGATTTCAAGAATTTCCACTCCACAATCAAACTGAGCCTGGAACACTCCACACAGGAGATCCACTTTCTCGACACTACAGTACAAATCAGGGATAGACACATCAATACCACCCTGTACCAAAAACCTACTGATCGGTATAGTTATCTACATCCCTCGAGCTTCCATCCTAAACACACCACACAATCCACTGTCTACAGCCAAGCCTTAAGATATAACCACATTTGCTCTGATCCCTCAGACAGAGACAGACATCTTGAGGATCTCTATCAAGCGTTCTTGAAACTACAGTACCCACCTGGGGAAGTAAGAAAACAAACTGACAGAGCTAGACGGGTTCCCCAAAGTCATCTACTACAGGAGAGGCCCAAGAAAGAAAACAACAGAACACCACTAGTCACCACATACAACCCTCAGGTCAGACCTCTGCAACAGATCATTAAGGACTTCCAACCTATTCTAAAAGATGATCCCTCACTCTCTCAAACACTGGGAGACAGAACCTCTCCTTGTCTACAGACAGCCACCCAGTCTTAAACAGATACTCACCAGCAATTACAGATCTAACAACAGAAACATTAAAGCAGGCACACACCCCTGCAACAAACCACGCTGCCAAGTCTGCCCACATATCTGCACAATAGATACCATCATAGGTCCTAATCAAGCCTGCTACTCCATCAAAGGCTCATTTACCTGCTCATCTACTAATGTGATCTATGCCATCACGTGCCAGAAATGCCCCAACACCTTATACATTGGACAAACAGGACAGTCCGCGTGCAAAAGAATAAATGAACACAGAGCTGGTATCAGAAATCACAAAACAAAAAAACCAGTTGCTGAGCACTTTCATCTTTCTAATCACTTGAAAATTGATTTGTTAGTGACCATCGTCACAGATGTGACTGAGACATCAAAACTTCAAAGAGAAAAAGTTGAACTCAAATTAATATGCAAATTAAATTCTGTGAAAGCAGGACTTAATTGAGACTATGGCTTCTTTTCCCATTATAAAAGGTAATCTGACTTCAGGCTTCCCAGGGTTTGAACCTAACAACTGCTCGGATCTGCCATTACTGTATCACCTGATCCTATGTTTTACAGCCTCTTGCATTTATTTTCATTCCATTCTGTAAATTCACCCATGTTGGAAGCATTTGATGAAGTGGGATTTTCTCCCACTGAAGCTCATGTGAAAAATAAATCTGTTAGTCTTTAAGTGCCACATGACTCCTTGTTTTTTATTTTTTGCTGGACTAGACTAACACGGCTATCCCTTTAGAAATTGACCAGATGTATAATGACAGATACAGTTGTCAGAGATATTATGCACTCCTAAGAACTGAGAGGTAAACTAGCAAAGAAAGTGAAAACTCAAGTTTAGTATACATCCTCTCCTGTGTTCAAAACAACTCACCTGGATTATTTTTGAATCACACGAGCCAGGAAATGGTATAGAATTATCCCTAGTTGTACTTCAAAGGGACTCCTAATTGCAGGCTTTCCAGTGTCTCCAGTTGCAAACAAGGCTTTTCTTTTTTCTCTTTTTTTAATTAAATCATTTTATTTTCTTTTAAGTTAAAGAAAGACTGGACCTGAAGTGGCTTTACTTCATGCTTCAAAGCATGCCTAATTACACCTGTAACAATACTAAACCAGGAAAGGGCTTGTGAACCATAGCTGCCTTTTTGGGCTATAGACTCCCTGCCTGACTAGGGATAGAGGAAAAGGTCCAGAGTTGACAGATTATATCCTCTAAAAAGCCCTTTGTTATGATTTTGTGCTGCAAATTAGCTCCATAGACTTGAATATTTTCCTGATGCATGCAAATATTTTAAAACAGCAACAGATATTGCTGTTTTTAAATGAGATCCCACACCCAGAATGCCACTGATACATCAAATTAATTTCCTGCTAATCATGCCCTATAGCAGGGGTGGCCAATCTTATGGAACTCAAGAGCCACACAAGTTGATTATTAAATCTTCAAGAGCTGCACTGAGGCATATAGCCATATACTTTTACCTACTCCAAAATTACTAAGTTTAAAATTCATTGAACACTTTAAGTTTATTGTAAGAAGAGGGCAAATATTGATCCTACTAATGTCAAATTCCAATAATCACTTAAGGTTACCATGAAAATTAGGCCCATACAGTAAAAACTTAGCTGCTGCTCGATGTAGAAGACTGCAGGCTAATGGTGAGTTTTTTAAAATCCCGACCATGCCATGCTTCTCCCCACCATCCCTGATCATGCCACCATTTCTCCCCACCTTCCCAACCCCCTCTAGGCGAGGACTGCTTTCCTGAATTGATTTGCTGACTTTCTTCTGGGAACCACACTTTTTCATTCAAGAACCACATGTGGCTCCCAAGCCACAGTTTGGCCACGCCTGCCCTATTGCCTACAACAATCATCTAGGATCAGTGGTTATCATACAGGTCTTTACCACTGTCATCTCCTATGCAGCAACTTCCTAAAATAAAAACAGTGGGATACGGGCTACTTGGCAGAATAACACGCTAATTCCATTTATGCTAATAAGATCTATGTACACCAAAGGTGGACTAGGCCCCTAATACTTCAGAATCTTTAATTCAACTCTTTTGTTAACAGTCCTTGCATGGGAAAATGCATTGTAAAGGAGTGGCCATGCTGTTTCTTCCATACCTCTCCCAGACAAACTGCTAGAGCTCTTACCATTTGAATATCTATTCCCTGTGGGTTGTGCTCTTGGCACTTAAAAACCTAGATTTGGGTTTCAATAAAAAAAGTGTCATCCAGAGACAGCTGCAAAAACACTTACTGAATGAAGTCCAGACAACACTATAAAACACACTCACTTTGCAGAGAGCAGTTTGCCAGCTACCAGGGTTATTTAACAGAACATTTCCAGTGATGTTACTATAGCAGAGGGCTACCTGTGGCCAGTCTTGCAGCACACACCTCTTTAAAGACAAGTCCCAAAATGGTAGCCGTGTTAGTCCAGTTCAGAAAAACATCAAGTCACTCTGGTGGCACTTAAAAGACTAAAAAAATTATTTATCGCATGAGCTTTCGTGGGATAAAATCCCACTTCATCAGATGCCTGAAGACAGGATCCCAAAGGCTAGAAACAAACCAGGTCACGCTCTAAACACCCTGGGATGTGTCTATTCTAGTCCACACCATACTGTGAGACTGCTTCACTCCTGTTACACTTATAAGAAGTCTAAATAACCTTTTATCAGAAGGTATTTTTGACAGCAGAGAGAACAGCAGGGGAAAAAAACCCAGACATAATTTACAGAGCAATATTTCAATTTTCTGAGCTGCACACACAGACATGGTATACCTGGTATTATAGCCCTTTAAAAAGGTAAGTGGTTAGTGCAAGAACCTATTTTACAGAATACAAAAGGCACAGGTTAAATGATACAACTAGTACTTCCTCATCCATTAGACATTAAGTGCTGTGAGAATCATTTATTTAATGTCTACAGCAGCATGTGAAGTTGGTGAGTGGTATTTTGGAACCTCATTTATGTTATTCTTTTCCTCCCACCCTAGAACTATGTTTTGAATTTGCACTTGACATATTTTCCACAAAAATCCTGACCCACTTACGATACCTTTCTGCTTTACTCTGCACTGTCCTATAGTAAATACAATAGTTCTCTTGACATTCACAGTCCAGGGAATTCTGCACTGGGGAAAATCCAGCAATTTTAACATATTTATAATACAATTGCATACCCATGTAAAGTGCCACACAATAGCCCCCTAGACCAGAGTTCCCAAATGATAAAAAATGAATCTGATGTTCCACCCATTCACTTCACAAGATGGTAAGTAGACCAATAAAGTTTGGGAACCACTGATCTAAAATCTAAGCTTTCATCAAAGAAAGTCTTGAGCCCTTATGACCATGGAGAGAGGCAGTGAGATGCCCTTGACTCAGCTGCCAATGATATACTAGTAATATTCGACTACACACCTCATTTCTAATCGATGTAACCCCTGCCAACAAGAGACCAGCTGGCTCAAGATGAACCCAGGAAAGATGATTAGAAAGAGGCAATGCTGAAAAACAGGAACTTTGGCTATGGCTATGTGCCCTGCGTAGCTGCTCCAAATCAAAGGGAAATAGCTCTCATGTCGACTTAATCCACCTGAACAAATGTCAGGGGCTCTGTCAGCAACAACATGTCCACGCTGGTGCTTTAATTGGCTTAAGTTATGTCACTTGGGTGGAGGGGGAAGAGCAGCTAATTCACACCTCTGAGCAACAACACTGTTTATGTCAACTTGAGATGCAGTGTAGCCATGGTCAGAGTCTCCACCTTCAACAAAAGCTTTATAGCCCCCCTCGTCAAAATGGTGTGATGCCCTGGGATCCTATTTAACAACTTACTCAGTATGGGAGGAAGGTGGGGGGGGATGACAAGGAGTCTTGTGGCACTTAAAGACCAACAGCTTTATTTATCACATGAGCTTTCGTGGGAGAAAATCCCACTTTGTCAGCCACTTTGAAAAGGGGGAACTTACAGAATTCGATTAGAATAAATGAAGGGCAGTGTAAGATATGGGATCAAAGTCATACTGCTAACAAACTGGGATTTTCTCCCATGACAGCTTATGTGATAAATAAATCTGTCTTTAAGTGACACAAGACTCCATGCTTTTTTTTTTTTTTTTTTGCTTTACTAGACTAACATGGCTGCCTTTTTGGAACTTACTCAGTATGGTTGACTGGGTGACATCAGCATCTAAAAACACCTTCTTTCACCACCACTTGATAGGAATTCTTCCACCCAGACAAAGACCTGACCACAGTGATTTACTCCTCATTTCCAGCCTGGATGGCACTATAAATCACTATATCTGCAGCTGAATATGAAGATGAGGCACAGGCTCCAGCTATTACAGAATGCAACTGCTTGCCTTCTACATGGTTTATGCTGCCCTAAGGAGATCATGCCCATGCACACATAGCTTCACTGACTCTCAGTCAGCTTCTGACGCTAATTTAAGATCTTGGTTCTAATTTTGAAAACAATTAAACAATCAAGCTCCAGTTACATTAAAGACCACATTTCGATCCCGAATTGAGCAGTACAGCTGTGCTCCTCTGGGACAGGACAAAGCAAATGAAAGCAAGAGAGAAAAAAGTATCCTTGGTCAAGGAGTTTCAGCTATGGAACAAACTTAAAGGAGATCAGGCATATCTAGAGTCTGACCATCTTTGGGAAACTATAAAACTTCCTTGCTGAAAAGGGATTTCAACCATAAGAATGACAACATTGACACCACTTTCAGTGAAAAAAAAAACAAGACAACTCACTGAAAACCCACCTTAAAAAAGAATTACCTCTAAAAAAAAAATCAAAACCAAAACTTCTAGTCTAAGCAGTGTTTCTATCCTGAAAAGAAAAAGACTCCATGAAATCTACAAAGGGTCTTTACTATGAATTTTACATGTGAGGTGCTCAGTGGTGATGGGTGGTGGTATAAAGCTCCAAGACTAATCACTAGAGCCCTGCACAGATACAAATACATGGATGCGTATCCAATCTGCATCCGCAAGTAATGATCTGCTGATATCTGTGTTGTATCCGTGAATGCGGATCTAATGCAGATATCAGCACATTTGTGGGCTCTAGCTCTGTGAAGATAAAAATATGTGGACCTGCATCTGATCTGCATCCACAAGAAATGGTCTGCAGATATCTGCATTGTACCCGCAAATGCAGGTATCCATGGACATATCTGCGGATCTGCAGGGCTCTGCTAATCACTGTTATGATGTGCTAGGGTGGAGACTGAGGAATTCAAAATTTTGTGCTGTGAAAATCAGATGTCATCTCTGGCTCTGTTCCGGGGGGGGAAAAATTACATTCTCTACTCAGCCCCAAAAACTTAACTACCTATTGTTTGACAAAATCAAAACTGAATCAATCCCATGACTTCCTGGTTAAGTTCAAAACCTCCACCCTTTCTCCACCATCATTTCTAAATCCATTCTAAAATAATATAAAATTAAACAAGGAACACTACACTGATTGTAACAGCCTCCCTCCTGGATAAACAAATGGCAATCAGGGTCGCCTTACAAAGGTGAAGAATTTCTTGAATGCTTCTTTCTCAAGGCTCTAAAGGGGATTTCAGTGAACAAATTCAAAACTATTTTGCAATCATCAATAGACTAAGGGAAAGCAGAGACTCTGGTCTAATTCAATCAGTGCTTTTGCAGATACAGCCCAAATTCTCAGAGAATTGACACTCTGGTTCTGTCAGAAAAAAATGAGAGAACACCTGAAGAATTCCAGTTTAAGTATTTTAACTTTTTTGCCTTCCAAATGAATTCAAGGGCTCCACAGCCTTTAACAAGCTGCAACAGTAAATTGCCTGCATAAATGTGACAAATTGTTCTTATCCGGGGAAAGACTTTTATTTTAAAGATATATCCAATCTGCTTTATGACTTGAAAATGTCATCCCTAAGCCCTAAACATTTTCCTTACTCTAAAGCCAACAGAGCAGTATATAACTAATTACAAACTTCCAAAGGGGTAGCTGTGTTGGTAGTGCTTTCAAAGACCAACGAATGTATTTATCGCATAAGCTTTGGTGGGAGAGAATTCCACTTTGTCAGATGAAGTGGGATCCTCTCCATGAAAGCCCATGTGATAAATAATTTGTTAGTCTTTAAAAGTGCCACCAGACTCCTTGTATGCTTTATCAACTACAAAGATTGATTAAAAACTCCAGTCTTGAAAGCCCACAGGAAAGGTCTTCTCACACCAGCAAGGGCAATGAGAAGCCCTGCTATTCAGACACTACTATTTTATGATCCTCAAATCCACATTCTAAACAGATGGGGATGTGAGACCCTAACCAATACTGATATAAATATACTAATACAACCCTTCCAGATTTCATTGGAATTCTTTCTAGATGAAGCTGACTGAACTTTTCACCTGGATTAGGCTTTTGAAAAGTAACAGCAGCATTAAATAATTTAGTGCAAGTTACAGTGTTTCATGTGATTTTCTTTCCTTTTCAGAAGCTTTTTTTGTTTTTTGTTTTGTTTTATTTTAAATAAGTATGAACATTATCATTTTTGCTTTTAATGGATGCATGAGAAAGCTCTGAAAGATTTTTAAGAACTTGCTTTTTTATCATGGAAATGATTCAGAAACATCAAATTAACATTCTTTGACTTTGCTGAAAGATACTGAAGCACACGTACCCACAGAATTGTAGAAATGTAGGGCTCGACAGGACCTTGAGAAGTCAACAAGTCCAGCTCACTATTCTGATCTAACATTACTTCTTAACTGAAGCTGAGGGTGTAATTCTTTCATCTAAAACTGCATTTAATACAGTAAAATAGATATTTAAAAAAGACAACAATTTTAAAACAATCTGACTAAAAATTCTTTCACCTGTCAAATTACTTATCTTCACTCCAAGTTCTTGCGATGTCCCCATTCCACTAGTTCTCTAATCAGTCTTCTAACCTAAGCCAGGCCTACAGTAGAAACTTCTTTTCATGGATTCATAGATTTTAAAGTCAGAAGGGACCAGTACACTCACCTAGTCCTGGGATTAGCAACACAGGCTCAGTGAGCCACCTGTGGCTCCCTCACTGTCCCATTCTGGCTCCCTGGCAATATCCTCCAGGGAGCCAGGTGTGCTCCGGGAACACCGGACTGAAAGGGGGACTCCCAGCTGGCCCTAGAATCAGAACCAAAAAAGGCGGCTCCTGGCCGGCACACGCCCCGCACTTTCAGGGCACTGTTGCCCTCATCCTCCCACCACAACCGCATGAGCCCAAGGCGGCCCAGTGGCCGCACTGCAGACGCTAGCGCTGAGCGGGGTGTGTGGGCACATGGCCCTCCCCTCCTCCTTCCATCTCTCCCTCCCTGCGCTAGTGGGGTGGAGCAGTGCTGCCCCACCTACCCCCAGCCAGCCGTCCCTCCCACAAGCAGCTGTTGCAGAGCTGTGGCTTGCAGAGGTGAGGCCCTGGAGCAGCCTGCTCTGAAGAGTTCAGGTTGCTTTGCCCAGGCTACCCCAGGACTGAACGGGCTCAATCCTGGATCGGGGGAAAGGGGTGCAAAGCAGCCTGAACTCTTCAGAGGGGGCCACTCCAGGGCCCTGCCCCTGCAAGCCACAGCTCCACACTGGCCGCTCTCCTCTGTTTCCCAGGGAGGTGTGGCCAGCTGGGGGTGGGGGGGCAGCGCTTCTCTGCCCCACCAGTGGAGCAGAGAGAGAGAGGAAGAGCTGCCCACACCCCCCCCACCAGTGCTAGGAGCTGTGGTGCAGCAGCTGGGCCAGCTCAAGTTCATGCAGTTGTGATGGGAGTGTGGGGGGAAATGGCTCTTCTGCTGTTTTGATCTAGTCTGACCTCCTGCACAATGCAGGCTACAGAACCTCCCATCCACTCCTCCAATAGACACCTAACCTATTACTGAGTCACTGATGTTCCCAAATTATGGTTTAAAGACTTCAAGGTACAGAGAAACCACCAGGAAGTGACCCATGCCCCATGTTACAGGGGCAAGTGTAAAACCTCCAGAGTCCCTGACAATCTGTCCTGGGGGAAATCCCCTCCTGACTCCAAATATGGTGATTGGCAAATCCCTGAGCATGTAGGCAAGACTCACAGGCCAGACACCCAAAAAAGAATTCTCTGCAGTAACTGAGAACACTCCCTCCCCCCCAAAAATCTTACATCTCACCACAGGCCATTGGCATGTATATACCAGTAATCGAAAATCCGTCAATTGCCAAATTGGGCTATCCCATCATACCATCCCCTCTATAAGCGTAACCAGCTCAGTTCTGCAACCAGCTATGGGTTTCTGCCCCCACTGCTTCCCTTGGAAGACTGTTTCAGAACTTCACTTTTCTGATAGTGAGAAACCTACCTCTAATTTCAAGCCTAAACTTCCTGATGGCCAGTTTATATCCTGTAAAGTAAAACATTTATTAAAGAAATGCTTCATTAACAACATTTCACACCAGCAAGAAACCTTAGTATGGGTAAGGTCCAACGGGGCAGCTGTATTAGTTTAGTTCAGTAACACAAACAAGGAGCCCTGTGGCACTTAAAGACTGCACTTAAGCCTAACGAATTTATCTATTGCATGAGCTTTTGTGGGAGAAAATCCCATTTCCTCAGATGCTTTGAAGAGGGGGGAACTTACAGAATGGGAACAAATAAATGCAGGGGAAGTGTAAGTCATGGGATCAGGTTATACTGTAACAGCAAATCAAAACAGCTGTAAAGATTCAACACTGCAAAACAGCATACAGAGGAAGATTAGGTCAAATCACCTGTTGTAATGAGAGAAAAATCCAAAGTCCCTATTAAGCCCTGATTTTTCTCTCATTACAACAAGCAATTTGACTTCATCTTCCTCTATGCTGTTCCCCAGTATCTGAATCTTTACAACTGCTTTTATTTGCTGTTACAGTGTGACCTGATCCCATGACTTACACTTCCCTACATTTATGTCCTCCCATTCTATAAGTTCCCTCATCTTCAAAGCATCTGCCAAAGTGGGATTTTCTCCCATGAAAGCTCATGCAATAAATAAATGTGTTAGTCTTTAAGTGCCACAGGACTCCTTGTTTGTTCTGGTGTGGGTAGCTACACAGGCAACAAAACAAAACAAAAAAACCCACAACCTTTTGCTGGCATAGCTTATTGGGCAACTGGTACAGCTGTCCTGGCACAGACCCTTTGTTAGTGCAAGCGAAGCCCTTGATAGGACCTGAATGTCTAGTATAAAAAAGGTGTGTAGGTTTTTTAAAAGGCCTTTAAAGGCAATCTGTATACATAATAAAGAAAAGGCACAAGCTCATTTTTTCCCTTATGACGATTACCTCCACAAGTCATGTCAACATGCACAAATCAGCAAAGGTTTAGCTGTAAATATATCTCAGTTCTCTGCTTTGCTTCTTACAGTGAACGGCATCTAACTGGCCAAAGGAAACATTTCTAACTTATACAGGGCTCTCAAAACATTCACAAAGATGCTGCAGAGTCTGAAGTGCTGGGGAGGGAGGATGAACACATAACTGTAGCAGAGTGAGTGAACAGAGAAGTAAAAAGACAAAGAGAATGTGAATCCTTCTTACATGGTACTGCAGCACCCCCACCTCCAGGCCCTGAGTAGAAAATTAAACATAAAAACACGTTCCTGTTCTGACCAAAGACTTCTTCCTTTTCAGTCAAAAGTCATTTGATCTTGCACCCAAAAGGTGTGTGACCAATTTTTAATTGAACTTATTCTCTGAAAAGACAGATAGGGTCACCGGATAGGTTTACTTTTCAAAGAGCACTTCCATTTTCAAAAACCATTAAGGAAAACACAAACTAATCATTCACTAATTTGTCAGTCAATAGACCAGACAATAATGTCCTTCAAACTCAAACTGCATTGACTACAGCACCCAAAACCTCCCCCCTCAAAAAAACTTACTGTGTTTGAAGTGACGCTCATTTCCCCAACTCATTCTCATGCAGCTCATCTTTACAAGCAGGTGGGAAAGCAATCCAAGGCTGTTCCCAGCCATTTCATACATGCATCAGGAAGCAGCAGGCCCCTGGGAGCAGTAAGGCCACCAAAGTAAGGAAGGTGCAAGGCAAGTGACTGAAAGCATTGCTGATCACTGGCTACATTCAAGACATCAGAAAGTTCAGAAAAGCCCTCAGGGTCAATTAGATTGCTCTGAAGACTGAAATATCCAAAATATGTTAGTTTAACCCACACAGACAAAGTAATAACTTTTATTCAACCAATATCTGTTGATGAGAGAAATGAGCTATCAAGCCACACTTCTTCCACCTACCCCATATGACGGAAACAAAGATAAACTTCAAAAGAACTTTTCCAGTTCCAAAATAGTTAACTCCAAAACAAGCTTTCTGCAAGTTATTTTTGAGGCACAGTTTGTTGAAGGGAACAAAAATAATAGACAACAACATCTCTGTGCTCCTGAACCCCGCAGGCCTAATTTGTGTTTCCATGGGCCCCATCTGCAACACTTACAGACATTTTCCAATTTGTTTAAATGACCACATGGTGCCTAAAAAGTCCATCTAACCATATTTCCTCTTCCCAGACCAGCAATGGAGCTTCTTTTATCCCCCAGGATATCCAGTTGGCATGTGACACAGTAACAGTTAATGTCACATCATACTTGCAGTTAAACCATATACCATTAAGAATTCAAGAAAAGCCTTTGAAATAATTCACGTATCTATGAGCTATAAGACTGTGACTGCTACAAAGGTTAAAGATTAGCATCTGTAACTCACGTAAGTACTGCTGTTGACCTGATCTCATGCTATAGCAGTGTTTCTCAACTGCCGTTCCATGGATCACCATTGCTCCTGTGAACATAGTGAAGGTGTTCCACAACCAAACCCGACTCCTCCCTGTTGGAGGGTGGGGTGGAAGGCTACGTGGAGAAAGGGGAAGGAGCAGTGAGACAACAGAGATTTAAAATGCTCAACTGCAGCAAAGCTTCCAAGTGCGCATCGGCATCTGCTGCCGCCTTAGTCCTTTGCTGCAGCTGGGGCATTTTATATTTCCTCCCACTGTTACCACCAGCTTTGGAATCACTTGGATGTAACTTGCACGGCAAGACTTCCTTTGATGAACTTTACTCCAAGAATAGATGAACTTTGAACACGCAGGCCCAAAATTCCCATTAAAACTTCAGTAATATTTTGAGTTTCAAGTTGTACAATCAATCACTATATATCACTTTTTACAAATAAACACATTATATTTGTAAAACTATTTAATTTGGTTTCCTGAATAGTTTTTGCAAGAATGAATAGTATGCAGATATTACTAACATTACAGCTAGCATACACCAGCTTTTTCCAGAAAGATTTCTTCAGGTATGCTGTGTGAAGTACAGCATAGATCAGTTTACCTGCGAATCCATTTAACATGCGCTAGCATGTTCCCTGAAGCTAGCAACTTAACATGTGGAACTCGTTAACATGCAGCATCTAAAACTGCAGTGTAGGGCTAAATATATGCTCACTTACTGACAGCCCCGTCTCGCTGCTGGTACCTCGAACCTTTCCCCACCCCCTCCTGAACCCCCCATCTCACCGCCAGTCCCCCAACCCCCTGCTGTGCCACACCATCTTCCCCTGCTGCACTGGTCCAACCCCCTGCCCTGCACCATTTCCCCACTGGGCCAACTAGCCTGTCCCTGAAACACCCCACCCCCACCCCCACCCTCCGGGTCCTCTTACCTGGCTGCCATTTGGAGCAGCCCTAGCCTGGACTGAGGCTCCCACCCAGAGCCTGCTCTCACTGAGCAGGCTCAGAGGCTCTAAGCATCCTCAGTGAGAGCAGGCTCTGGGTGGAAGATTTAATGTCCCGCCAGCCTGATGCAGCTCTCTTTTTTATTTTTGTATTTTTTATACTTTTGAAAAAAAATACATGAATTACTGAATATATATTTATATAAAAATTTTTAACAAAAATCAAGTCATGGTAGCTGAATAGCCCACACATGGTCCTGTTTATGCGCAGTCTGTTTTACACAGAGTCCCGAAGGCTTGTCTCCTGACATCCACATGTTAACATGTTAACAGATCTACACTGTAATTAATACTTTTATGTGTTCTCCAGTCCATTAAAAGTTGAGAAACACTGTGCTACAGGACTCACTGAAATCTGTCCATTCTCTTCCAAGAGCTAACAGCATATGCGCTTCTTAGTTCACCCCAGGGTTGACAGAACATTCCCCATGAGGCCCTTCCTTCTTTAACTTTTTAAAGTTATAGAGTTACCACTTCATTCCTGTGTTGGAACTCAATATGTAAATGCAGTTTTATCATCCTATTAAAATATATTTGAGTCAGTTGTTAGTATATTAGTTCCAGAGGGATAGTCAAGTTAGTCCAGTTCAGCAAAAAAACAAGGAGTCTTGTGGCACTTTTCAAAGACTAACAAATTTATTTATCACATGAGCTTTTGTGGGTCTAATCCCACTTCATCAGATGCAGGAAATAGAAGCTGTGGCATCTTAGATGAATATATTAATATACCAGCTTTTCCTTTTCTTCCTGACTAGTTGCATAAGCATATAAAAAGAACATGCATGGTAGTAATAACCGGGTGCAAAGATTACAAAGATCTCTTGTGACTTTGTGTAATGTCAGCACCATCATCATCATTTCAAAGGCTATCCTCACCCACCCACTCAGGCAGGGAGGCAAACACCTTTGTTAAATCCTTTTGTATTCTAATAGCTAGTTCTGGAAGTAGGAAAGAAAAGTTGGTTTCCTGCACAGATATTCTACAGGGGTTGCTTTGTTTTTGTAAGTGTAATATTAGAACAGCATTCATATGGAAAAAATCATCAGAAATTGTGAAGCGAAATGGGTATCCTGTGTCACAAATCAAAGGAATGACATTAAAAAGGAGAAATAGTAATTTGTAATCTTAGGATCAGACAAAAAGGAAGGGGGAAAAAACCCACACAGAGACCATCTGAAAAGAAAAAGCATGAAATGTCCAGCATAGGAGGGACTGTACAAGCATCTTTCTGGGGATGAGTGCCAAGTTTATTACAGCCACTTAATGCCACATCTGTTTCATTTTGCTTGCTTAGTGCATGGACAAACTGATAAAGCACAAACTGTACTAGTATTTTTGTTTTTCCCTGTTTGTTATTTTTTTTTTAAATCACAGCTGCATTTGGAAGCCTCTTTCTCACAAGAAATCCCATTGGGCAATGGATTGCAGAACACCACGTAAAAGCTATCTGATTCTCTTCCAACCCCATGTGGTTAATTCCACTTGTTACAAACCACTGGTTAACCCGGACTCCACCCATCAATTCACAAAGTCAAAACCTTCAAAGTAAAATTCTGGATTCAGTTTCTGGCAAAATACAAATGAAATATTATCTGTCAAAGCATAACCAGCAGTAGGCAAGCTATCTGTGTGCCAAGAAAGTATATTCCAGGACTACACAGATGTAAGCACAAATGGTGGGTGCTCCACACACAGCACCTGCACAAGTCTGCAGATCTCCTCCAACAGTACAGAAGAACTGTCAGACCATTCCAGACCACTGGTCCAATTTCTCTATCATGTGAACAATACCAGAGGAAAACACGTTCCCACCAAGCAAGTTATCAGCTTGACCAAAGAGAACATTTTTCTGGCCCATGGCAGTTAGTGGCTGGCCTATGTTCCTGAAGCGTGAGGATGTTTTCAACTGTTAACCTATTCGTGAGGCTGTGGAGGCTCTCGTCACTTATTATCCATAAGAGCACTTAATCCTTTTAAAAACTTTCCAAGTCTTTGCTCTAAACCTTTGAGGGACATCTAAACTAATGGGGGGTGGGCATGCATCAAGCACAAGCAGAGAGACACACACTAGCTCTACTGAAGCGAGTGCACTAAAAATAGCAGTGTGGCTGGGGTCAGCTTGGGCTAGTGGTCCAAGTCCATATCCATGGGTCCCAGTAAGGTTGTGCTCAGACAGCTAGCCTGAACTGCTGCCTGTGCTACTCCCAATGATGCTACTATTTTTAGCACACTACGTGAAGCAAAGTATGGAGTGTGCTTAGCATATGTAGGAATCATACTTTTGGTTGCAGTGCAGGATGCACCCACTGTGCCATAGATTTCTACAAGTTGGGGGATAGATAAAAATATTTTGGTTTAGCAATTTTTGTCTTAAGTCTTATTGGGCATCCTCTTCTAGTCTGAGAGATTATGTAGGGGTGTCTGACTGATCTTTTCTATGCTATTAGTTCTATAAATCTGTTATTTTATGTGCTTCTCCTAACCTTTCGACCTCTTATTCCTGAGTATACTATTTTTCTTCCCTTTCTCCAAATCTTCTTACAATCAATAAATCCTTTCTGAAACTTAGTGATTAAAAAAAAAATCTACTATTGATTTACAGTACACAATGCCATGGCATTTTAGGCATTTTTCTAACACTTTCTTACTACAGGTTTTTTTCGTTTTGTTTTGTTTTTTAAATGAGTGCCATGATACACTATACAGCTGTTTACATTAACTCAAGGGTCTCAAACTCATATCACCATGAGGGCCACATGAGGACTAGTGTTTTAGCCAAAGGGCTGCACCACTGAAACCTTTTCATATACAGATATTGCAAATATCAATAATGATAGTGTTGCTGTGGGCTGCAGGAAATAACTTTAGGGGCCGCATCTGGCCTGTGGGCCACAAGTTTGAGATCCCTGCATTAACCTGTCCATGGTATCTAGGAAACTTTGAACCTGTAATTCATCCCTTGTTGCATGAGAGGTAAAATATTCTATCCTGTCTATATTATAGCTGCCATCATTGCAGTCCCCAGCAGCTCTAGAATGACTGAAGTTAGACCCTATCAATATGCATGACCAGTTCAAACAGCTCCTCTCAATACATGCTATCTTACACTCATTTACAGTGATTTATTTACCAGCATTGCCTCGTAACAGTTGGTTACTCACCAGTAACCGTCCTTCTTCGAGATGGGCTGCTCACATACATTCAGTTACAGGCATCTATGTGCCGCAGAGCACGGTAGCTCGGAAAGTCTTCAGCGTTAACCTGTCAGGTCAGGACGCACAGCCAGCGCCCCATCCACGCGGTGACCGCAGCTATATAGGTGACCATGACCCTGACCCTCCCAGTCCCATATACCTTTGCCAACTCCGTTAGCAGGGATGGTGGGAGGGACCTGAATGTATGTGAGCAGCCCATCTTGAAGGAGGATGGTTACTGGTGAGTAACTGACCACTCTCCTTTGAGCGCTGCTCACATCATTCAGTTACAGGTGACTGCTAGCCATACACAAGGATGGTGGGAGGAGTTACAGTCTACCCACACTGAGTACAGCTCTGCCCATGGCAGCATCGTCTCTAGCCTATTGGGCAATGGCATAGTACATCGTGAAAGTATGTACAGACGACCACGTAGCGGCCCTGCAGATCTCTTAGATTGGGACCTTGGTGAGGAAGGCCATGGAAGACGCCTGAGCTCTGGTAGAGTGGGCTCTCACAGTCTCTGGGAGAGGCATATTTGACTTTCTGTAGCAGTCTTTAATGCAATTCACAATCCATTTGGAGATGCACTGAGACGATACTGGGGAGCCTCTCATATGTTCAGCAACCGCCACAAACAATTGGGAGGTCTTGCGGAAAGATCGCCTGTGCTCGATATAGATTAAGAGCGCTCTCCTCACATCTAGGGTGTGCCATCATCTCTGGTTTTCTGTCACCTGAGGGTCTGGATAGAAGACAAGCAAGCACATTTCTTGATTCACGTGGAAGGGGGTGGCAACCTCGGGCAAGAACGAGGGGTGGTGACAAAGGCCCACCTTGTCTGGCAAGTATACCATATATGGAGGTTCAGAGGACAGGGCTCGTAACTCTGAGACCCTACTGGCCAAGGTAATCACTACCAGGAAAGCCACCTTCCAGGACAGTATGAGCAAGGTGGCTTAGTCCAAGGGCTTGTAAGGCGGCTCTGTCAGAGGCCGCAGCACAACATTCAAATCCCACTGAGGAGTGGATTTATGAGGGTGGGGTAAAAGTTTTTCCATCCCCTTCAGGAATCTATGACAGTGGGGTGTGAAAAGAGTGGAGCCCCATCTACTCTTTGGTGAAAGTCTGAGATTGCTGCCAAGTGGACTTTCAATGAGGACAGGGATAGGCCTTTCTCTCTTAAATCAAGAAGGTAGTCTAAATTTGCCTGAATTGGTGTGAAGGTAGGGTTTACGTCTTTGTCACAGCACCAAGTGGAAAAGTGGGTCCATTTTGCCATGTAGGTGGACCTGGTAGAAGGTTTTCTGCTGCCAGCCAGGACCTTCTTAACCCTATCCGAGCAGCACCTCTCTTGCTCACTGAGCTAGAGAGCATCCAGGCTGCCAGGTGCAGGGGGCCTGGGTTTGGGTGCCGAAGGCAGCCCGAGTCCTGCATCAGGAGGTCCACCCACCATGGGAGGCAGATCGGGATCCTCACGGACATGTCCTGTAGGAGGGGGAACCGGTGTTGTCTGGGCCAGCCTGGGGCTATCAGAATGATGTGTGCCTCATCCGCGAGGACCGTCAGTATCAACCTGTGGATCAGGGGGATTGGAGGGAAGGCATACATTAGGGCCCCTGACCAACTGAGGACAAAGGCATCGCTGAGAGAACCCTCCTCCCGACCCCTAAGGGAGCAAAACTGGGGACATTTGCGGTTCTGCCCTGTGGCGAAGAGGTCGAGCTGAGGGGTTCCCCATCTGTTTGTCAGCAGGTAGAAAACCTTGTTGTGGAGGGACCACTAGTGATTCTCAAGGGGTTTCCTGCTGAGTGAGTCTGCTATGCCGTTGTCTACCCTGGGCAAATGGGAGGCAGTCGGCATGAAATGATGGTCTATCGCTAATTGCCAAAGCTTGGTTGCTTCCTCGCATAGAGCCAAGCAGTGGACTCCCCCCCTTGACGGTTCATGTACAACATGGCCGCTGTATTGTCTGAGAGGACCTGGACCACCCTGCCTTGGATCTGGTCAAGGAAGGTCATGCAGGCCAGCCTGATAGCCTGGAGCTCCTTCACATTTATGTGGAGGAGTCTGTCCTCGGGATTCCAAACACCTTGTGTGGAGAGGCCCCCGGACAGGCGGGCTCCCCAGCCCGAGTCAGATGCCTCCGTTATCAGGGTCACTGAGGGCTTGGACTCCCTGAATGGAATTGCCCCCATCACGAAGTTGGGGTCCTTCCAGATTTGGAGGGACTCCAGGGTATATTGAGGGAGTGAGAGTACCTTGTCCAGGTGGTCTCTTCCTGGTCAGAAGATTGTGACGAACCAGAGTTGGAACGGTATCATCCGCTGGTGGGCTGTTTGTATTACTGAGGTGGCCGCTGCCATGTGTCCCAAGAGCTGCATGAACCGACGTGCTGTGGTCAGCCTGGACGCCTGGAACTCCATGATGATGGTGCAAATGGACCGAAATCTTGACAGGGGCAAGGACATGGTGCCCTGTCGGGCATTTAAACGTGGCCCAATGAATTCTATGTCCTGAGTGGGGTAAAGCTTGGAGTTCTCTGAGTTTATGCTGAAGCCCAAGAACTCGCACAGTTTTACCACCAGGTCGACATGGTTTTGCACCTGTTGACTTGACTTGCCCACTATGAGCCAATTGTCTAGGTAGTGGTAGATTCTTATACCTCTCCCGCATAGAAAAGCTGCTACTGGTGAGACGCACTATGTGAACACCCTGAGAGCTAGCGATAACCCAAAGGGGAGGGCGGTGAACTGGTAATAGTGCCGTGCCACCATGAACCTGAAAAAACGTTTGTGATGAGGTCGAATGGCTATGTGGAAGTAAGCCTCCTTTAGATCGAGGGCTGTGAACCAGTCTCCTGGGGACAGGGAGGGAAAACCTGAGGCAGGGAAACCATGCAGAACTTTATTCTCTTTATGCGTTTGGTGAGTGCTCTGAGGTCTAGAATAGGTCGTAGGTCCCCGCTGGGCTTGGGGATTAGGATGTAGCAGGAACAGAAGCCTTTACAGCGCTCTCTTTTGGGAATCTTTTCTATGGCTCCGACAGAGAGTAGCTTCTGACATTTGACCTCGAGCCTGTCCAGCAGGTCTGGGTTTTCTGATATTGTGCGAGGGGGCAGTTTCCTGTCCCAAGTGATTGAAAGGAACTGGATGTGGTATCCTCACGCCACTGTGTCGAGGACCCACTGGTCTGACGTGACACGGGTCCACCGTGGAGCAAAGTGACAGAGGCAGTGGGGGGAGAACAAGGGTTCTGGAGCACTGCACTCTGAAGGACAGTCAAAAACGCTGCTTGAGGCCCAAAGAGTGGTCCGATTCCTGTCCACACCATCCAGACTGTGAGGCACTAGGCTTACCCCCTTTACCTGATCAGTTCTTGTCTTTGTCCAGGTCCCCAAGATGGCACTAGGGAAACTGGAGGAATCTCGGGAACTGGGTCTGCAGTCACAGTTGCTCTTTCAGTTGCTGTAACTGTTGCTGTAGCTGTTGATGCGACCTCAAGGAGTGCCTAATGGGTTGAGGAGTGTAAATTCCAAGGGATCGGAGCATAGCCCTCGAGTCCTTCATACCATGCAGTATCATGTCTGTGGAAGATGCGAAGAGGTCGGGACCTTCGAAGGGAAGGTCCTGGATAATCTGCTGCATCTGTGTGGAAAGGCCAGAGTTTTGGAGCCAGGCCAACCGGCGCATAATGACTGTGGATGCCATTGTGTGCTGCTGCAGCTACTGCGTCGCAGGTTGCCGCGAGCGCATCCTTGGATGCTCTCTCTCTTTCGTCCAGCATTGCCTCGAAGTCTCTCAGGTGCTCCTTGGAGATGGCTGAGTGGTGATTTCGCAGAGCCTCCCACAAGTTGAAGATGTAGCGTGTCATCAGGGCTGAGTGGTTTGAGATACGCAGCTGTAGTGCGACAGAGGAGTAAACTTTCCTGTCTAATAGGGTCAAGCTTCCTCACCTCTCTGTTCTTGGGCGTGGAGCTTGGCTGGCCCTGTCTCTCCCTTTTGTTGACCGCGTCGACCACCAGGGATCCTGGAGCAGGATGGTGGAATGGGAAGGGGAATCCTTCCAGGGAGACAGAATATTTCTTGTCTGCCACTTTGGATACTGGTGGAATTGAGGAAGGCGTTTGCCAGCATTCTTGGATGATACGAAACACCTCGGAGCGTAGGGGAATCGCGAACTTAGCTGGAGGGGCTCTATGGCATGCATCGAAGAGGGAATCATCTTCCACTTGGATCACCCCCAGCTTCAGATTTGGTGCCATGCGGCGGAGGAGGTCCTGCTCGACGCAGTGATCTCCCTTGCGGTTGGCGGACATGTCAATTAGGCACTCGTTGGGTGACAAGGGTCCTTGATCTGCTATGTTGAGTAGACTCAGGGTCTGGCTCGTCATCAGAGAAATCTGAGGACTCCGGCACCGGCGATAGAACATAACAGGAGGAGGCATCATCTGCCATCGCGTTCAGCCAGTCGAGGGTCCACTCATTGTGTGGTGACCTCATTGGCGGCAGAGGAGCCATAGGGGGAGCAGAGACCTCTCCTGATGGTCGTATTCCCCTCGAGCTTGGTGAAGCCGCTTTCTTGGACGCTCCTCCTGGGGGGGAAGAAAGCGGTCTTCGGAGGATGGTCTGGGTGGCCCCCCCCCCCCCCGCCCCCAACATCCAGTAGTCCGGTACTGAGAGCTCTTCGGAGGAGCGATGAGGCGGAGCTGCAGTACTTGGGCCTGGTGCTGGGCTTGATGGTACCAGGTTGGAGATGGGCAAAGAGCTGCGCGACAGTACCGGTACCGGCGCGGGTATTGTTGGCGCCAGGTCTGATGGTACCGGAAGCGGCAGTATCAGTGATGGTGCTGGGTCCAGCGGTACCAGGCTTGATGGCGGTACCAGGCTTAGCGGCGGTACCACAAAGGGTGGTACCGTGTCCAGCAGTGATGAAGGGGGCAGTGCCGCTATGCTCCGCTTCTTTGTCTTCTGCACTGGAGCCGGGTTTGAATGCCCTTGGCGGGTCGGTGCCTGAGCCAGTGCCCTACTCGGGGCAGCTGAGAGGCTACTGGGTGACCGGAGAGGTTGGTGCTGAAGCAGTACCGTAGTGGGCCGAGATTTCAAGCTCAGTACTGGTGATCAGTGGGGATCCTGAGCCCGGGCTGATCGAGGGTCTGGCGGAGCACTGGTGGCTCGGCTGCCTTCAGGCGGAGCAGCTCTGTTCCCCGAAATCGAGAGGAGATGGCGCTCTCTTGCCAGCTGAGTCCTTCGCTTGAAGGATCAGCAAATGGAGCACTCCACCATGAGGTGGGACTCACCCAGGCAAGTGAGGCATTTGTCGTGCGGGTCATCCATCAGAAAACCCTTGCAGCATCCTAAGCATGGTTTGAAACCTGGCATTGAGTTTTGTGCAAAAGACAGGCGCTTGCATTTCGCAAGGTAACGCTAATCCAAACTGACACTGCTGGTGAAAAAAGGAACTGGGAGTGTCAAGGTCATCTATATAGCCGCAGTCACGGTGTGGAGGGGGCACTAGCTGTGTGCCCTGATCTGACAGGCTAACGCTAAAGACTGAGCTACCGTGCACTGCAGCACGTAGACACCTGTAACTGAATGATGTGAGCAGCGCTCGAAGGAGAGCCTTGCTTTGGCAGGCTCCTCTGAAGTTCCCCACAGTTCCCCTCTAGTCCTGATTAACCTAAACTGTCATATGAAAATGCTACCACTTCACTGTTGACCTTCTTTTCCAGACTGCTAAATATATGAGTAGGTCCCAACATATAACCATGTGGCATCCCACTATTATCCTCTGTCTATGATGAAAACTATTTAATACTTACTTTGTTCCTCTCACAATCAGCTTCTAACTCACAATACCATTTCTTCCCATAAATTATCCTTATGAGGGTTTTTGTCAAAAACTTTTTTTTAAAGTCCCAGGAAGCTAAGTTACCGGATTCTTTATCCATCTTGTTTATTCACTGAAAGAATTATGATTGGTTGGAGAAGTGTAACTTTATTTGGGGGGTGGGGGGGTCCTGGTTAGTCTTCATATTATGCTAATTTAGGCATTCTATTCCCAGTTTCGGGCTTCTCCACCTCCAAAAAACATACTTGACAAACTGTGTTATACTTGACTAACTATGCTATTTGCCTCACAACTACCACATGCTCCTTGAGAGAGCTGACACACATCTTTGGTGGGATTCTGAGAGACAGTTTTAGCTACTGGGATCTTCTGTGGGTCAGCACTGGTGGACTGAGGAGTTCCACTTTAACAATGGAGTAGCAGACAGAGTTGATGCCTAGGAAGTGTGCTGGCCAAGGAACAGTGCTACAGCCTGTTGAAACCCAAGGAATCTTAGGACACCTGAGAATCTAGTGGCCGGATTCCCTCTCACAGCATGCCAGTGATTCATCTGCCAGAGGGTGGAGCCTGGCTAGATGTCTGACCAGTTTCTACTGTAACCAACTCCTAGTAAGTGTAATAAGTGTGCTATCTACCCCATGCCCAGGAGTGGTCACCTGAATTATTCTTTTAGCTCACATGGTATAGGCTTGTGATTTGTTGCTGAAGGTCCACAGTAGATAACATTTACCAGCTGTGATTGGAGTTGTCACCATAATGTAGGGTTGAGTGACAAAGTTTTCCTTCACAGCAATGAACACTAGAAATAAGATTTAAAAAGAAAAACAAAAAGACTACTGCCCAACTAGGCAGTGAATTCCACAGCCAAGGAACCACGGAATGTCCTGGGATCCTCCCCATATGTTCTGTTCCCCTCATCATCTACCCTCACACGCTTCTCTGCCACCTGGTTATCCTCTTCATCTCCATGTTCTGCCCAGATGCTTAGTCCCTGCTTTTCCTGGACACTCCTCCTGAATTGGTAGCACTTGATTCCACAGCCAGCTCTGACCTACATCTTCCACTGTGCAAGTTTCCCCACTGGTGTCTAGCAGCTTCAGTGCCCAAGAACAGTGCCTGCCTTTTCTCCAATAACAGCTTGCAGTGGAGGCAGCTAACTGGCTCCTCGTCCCTGTCTTTAGCTCCTTTTACAGTCATCCAGATTTTCTTCACAGTGAAGAGCTTGAATGTTTTGTAGAAGTAGCTGGAAGCAAGGAGAGAATGCCAACACCAACATGACCTGCCAACCCTTCATCAATTTGACAGCAAGCGCTCTGCAAAGTGCAGCTTCAGGAATGCCAGACTAGATATTGGGGCTTCAGGAGACCACCCATAATGCTTGTAACTGGGGTAAAGTGCAATGGGGTGGGACCGCCAACCAACGATGCATGGGAACCCAGAATTTCTCTTGAGGGCCCTGCTTTTGAAGGGGAGAGGGGAACTGCATTCTTTTTGACTCCTAGTTTAAACTGAGTTGTTACTGAAGTCAAGTGACCTAAAAATCATTTGATGATCACTGAAACTTCCTCACTAAACCCACAGCTTCAGACATTACTGCAAAATACAAAAACATGCTCCTGAGCGGCTTGCAATATTTAACCTATTACGTTTTTTTTAAAAAGCTTCATAGAGAATGAGCAGGAATCATTCCCACCCCCACCCCTAAAATGTAGAACAAATTAACAAAAATACCTCTTGCTGCAATGGGTACTAGAGGACAGGGTCCAAGTCCACTGGCCAGCATATCAGGGTCACTCTCCTACTTTTAAATCTGGGGAAGAGGCTGAGGTTTTTGGACAGTGGCTGCAGGTCACTCATTTCATTTGTCTCCTGCACTGTAACTCTTGGAAAATTAACCTGGAGCTCTGCCTTAACTCCTCAGTGATGAAATTTGGCAGTATCTGCCAACATAGCTTAATGGCAATGGCAATAGCAGCAGCAGCAATCCCACAAGTGCTATGGGGAACAAAAATGCCCCGCCAGGGGTTCACAACAGACATCACAAAGATGGTAACTGGTACTATATGATGAGCTATTTCCTGCCCTTGCAACTTCCATAATGGTGTATTGATGTTTCAGGACAGGAAACGCACATACCAAGGAACATCCATGCCATACCTAATGGTCATGATTGTCCTGAATACTTGAAGCCTGGAATACAAATCCAATGAGCAATGTCACTCCATTATTCCATTCAAATAACCATATATAACGAGGGCCCAGAAAAACTCTCCAGCACACAAAGGAGCACTGCATATGGAGACAAAACCCCTAAGGAGGAGAGCAGCAGGTGAGTAAACGAAAAACTGAAAAATATTAGGCAATCATAGCAATTTAAGAGTGCAGTCATGATCCAAAAGTCATTCATGCACCTGTGCTGGGTGGTGAGTCAGCCTGAATTGACATCGCAAAAAGAGTGAAAGCTGTGGCAGTCATAAATATCACTTAAAGCAGCATCAAGTTCTGCTCCAAGCCCAGCCTAAAAAAGGCAGAGAATTTTTCAGCTCACAGTCAGCCTTTGAAAATGACCCTGAATGCTAGGGTGATCCTGCCTTCTGGAATGAGGAATGTCACAACAGCTCACCAAAGTTCTCTTACTTTCACAGCTCTGCAAGACGTTTACTTTAACAAAGATAAAGCAAGATCTCAGTTAAGTTCTTCCTCCCACTCCATCTTTTCCTTGCTTGTTATTCAGAGGCTGGAAGAACTCAATCTTCTCCCCCCTTTTTTCATTCAGACATGAAAAAAAAAAAAAAGACCAAATAAGTAGATGTGTATTTATACATATGTCCTGCATATATACTATCTATAATCATCTCTAGGATTAGCTATAAAAACTGTTTAAGCTGACAGAGGCACACAAACTGCAGATCTAAAAACAGGGAACCATCTGTCTTTCCTCTCTGTCTGCCCCCACTCCCTAGGATTTGAACTATTCCCTTCAAAATGAGTTGCAGTTCTGTCACATAAATAGCAGAGAGAAGTGAAATTCTAAAATCAGCCTGATCTTTTCAAATACAGAGTGGACGAGGTACTGACTTTGCCGGTGTGAGATGTAAACCTTTTTAGATTTTGCAGTTGTAAAGGGAGAGATTTGGCACGGAGCTGTAAGTAAGCCAGCAATAGGTATCTCACTGATAGTTCGAGATATAGTGATTGCCTTTGCAAAACTCCTCCACACAGCACCTGTGCAATCTCTCTTTAGACAGACACTAATGAAAGTAATTTCATTCCCTGAAACAGAGCTAATAAGAGTTCTGTCGGTTTGTTTGAAGTTTTCGCTATTACTAATGATTTAAAGTACAAGGATAGCTGTCCCCATCTTATTCATCATATTCAAGTGATATCACCTACTGCTAAGCTTCCACCCTCCACAGGTCCAATACATTACCTGTTTTGCCTAGAACCAGTCTTGAACTGCATCACTTTGATGTCTCTTTCTGGACCTCTTCCCATCTATTTACAGGCACAGAATTCCCGAATACAAGAATTCATCTTTCCCACCCTACCTTGCAACATCACAAGCCTTCATGCTCCCAAAGCTCACACTTTGTTTTCACTCTTGATTCTTCCTCTGTTGCCCCCAACATTCAAGCTGTTGCTACATCCCGCTATTTCTTTCTTTTTACAAGATATCTAAATCCATCCGCTCTGTCAAAAACCTCTTTTTCCATGTTGTGACAATTTGTCACATGGACTACTGTAATCTCATTCTTGACACTGAGCAGAAGGGGACAGATGATTTGAGTTGCAGAGGGTAGATTTAAACAGACACCAAGGGTAACAAAGCCAGAAAAAACAATGCAATCACCTGCTGAAATTGCAGATGGATAAACAGACTCTTTATGGGATAGATAGGAAGGAGACAGACAAGAAAACAGAGCCACAAAAGATCAAACAGGAAACTGACTATTAAAGCAAACTTGAACAGTTTTTTTTCCTCCCTTCTCTCTCCTGTCAAGTTCCAAATTTCTTGGTCAAGTTAAAGTCAAGATCGACACTCCGGAGAAAACAATAAGAAACAACAACAATTATCATGTTCCAAAGAGGTAGTCGCATAAGTCTAGTTAAGCAAAACAAACAAGGAGTCTTGTGGCACTTTGAAAGACTAACAAATTTATCTGCTTTCATGGTAAAGATCCCACTTCATCAGATGCTTGAAAATGGAAAATAGTATAGGAAGGAGGAATAAATGAAGTGAAATGTAATCACAGGATGAGGTTAGATTACTTCAGGAAATCAAATTTTGTATTACTTCAAACTGAGTGGAATAACAGAGAGGAAGGCAGAGAGAGGTGACAATCACTGTTTATAATGAGAAAGTCAGGAAATATCTTTATTCAAACCTGAGTTGATGGTATCAAATTTGCATATGAAGTCTAACTCTGAAGTCTCTCCTTGAAGCCTTGACCTAGAAAAAACCCTGTTTAAGGATAGCCACAAATAAGTCCCTCAGAGTGGCTGGGGAGATGGAAGTGATCTCCTATTGGTTTCTCAGTGTTGCTATTTCTGATACCAGATTTGTGTCCATTTATTCTTTTGCACAGAGACAGTCCAGTTTGTCCAATGTATAAGGCTGAGGGGTATTGTTGGCACATGATGTCATAGACCATGTTGGTAGATGATCAGGTGAATAAGTCCCTGATGGAGTAGATGGTTTGATTAGTCCTATGATGGTGTCAGTAATGTTGACATGTGGGCAGAGCTGGCACTGAAGTTTGCTGCAGCCATATGTACCTGCCTTAGTGTTTCTGTTGTATGGTCTGAAGCTGCTGATGAGCAGCCATTTAATGTTGGGGCTGTCTGTAAGGGGGGAGAGGTCTACCTCCCAAGGCTCGAGAGAGTTAGGGACTGTCTTGAAGTATAAGCTGTAGAGCCTTGATGAGGTGTTGCAGAGGTCTGAAGTGGGGGCAGTAAGTGGTGACTAGTGGTGGTCTCTTGTCTTCCTTCTTGGATTTGTTCTGCAGCAGTTTAGCAGTTGAACTTCTGGGGACCCAATGATGATAAGTAAATAAAAAGATTTTGCAGTTTATTCAAAAGCATCTAGAGGTCTGGATTTGGCCTCACTACCCCAGTCTAGGGACAAACTTAGGAGAAATGGAAAGACTGGTATATTTTCCTGAGCTTTATGTTTTGGAGCAGTGAAATATAAAGGGAGAAAGGAAAGAAAGCTTTCATTCTAGAGGGGATATTTGGAAGGGCATTTTTAGATACTGTTAAACTGAAGTGTTTATAAAACTGTACATACATTCAGACGACTGAAGGGATGAGTGCCAACACAACCCCACTGGCCATGCAATTTCATACTGTAAATGACACCTTAATCAGTTTCTTACCCGGCTCTTTGACTGTCCAAAGGCACAGTTAAGGTCTCTTCTAAATTACAGTATGGAACTATTTTTACGGAGTTGTAGACAAACATGTGTGTAATCAGGACTTAAAAAAACAAACCCTTATTTCTGTTTTTAATACAATTAGGCAAAACACAGCAGCATTGGCGCTTTCATGGCCAAATATACAGAGTGACACCTTGGATTTTGTGTTAGTAAATATTTTCTTGGTAAAATTTCCCTCACTTTAATGATGAAGAGTCCTATAGGAAACATGAGAACTCCTGCAAGTGACAGCCTCTTCCACCCCCCAAATTACTGAAACAAACAAAACAACAGAAAACAATAAAACCTTTCAAAACTTCTTTTACCACAGCAAGAACTTTGATAACTTCAGCCAAATGTCACAGATACTTTATTTTCCAAATTATAAGAGCAACTTAAAAGCCCCCCCAAAATCTGGCCACTTTAGATTTCAAGTATAATTAAAAGAACAGCACAGATTTTAAATTGATGGGAAAGGTGCAAAGACAAGGTATTGAAGTTACACAGCATCATTTTAAAAACAAGAGTCCTTTGGCACCTTAAAGGCTAACAAATTTCTTCAGGCATATGCTTTTGTGGGCTGGAACCCACCTTGTCAGTTGCAGCCCACAAAAGCTCGAGCCCAAGAGAAATTTGTTAGCCTGTTTTTGCTGTATATAGACCAACATGGCTACCCCTTTGGAACTTCATTTTAATGTCACAGACTTCTCTGAACACCTGTAGGACCCCCTCAGTGGAGATTAGACATCTGTAGATGTGATTGCATAAAAAAAGCTTTTACTATAAACATGAAAGAGCTTAACAGCTATGACTACTGGTAGGAATAGGTTAGTTTGGAATGGAGATAGGAGAAAGACATCATGCCACACTTGAATTGCAGCTATTCTTGACGTCAATGAAATTCTACAGGATTCTCCCTACCTCATTTCACTGTATTAAGCAGTCATAAAACCACCAGATTTATATAAACACTACCAAAAATGGCAAATAAGATTTCTCACATATTACAGGCCATTTATCATGACTTATGATTTGCCCTAAATTAGTGGTATGAGGTGTGGCTCTATCACCTTATTTAGCACTTCATGCAAAAATCTTTAAACATTTCACAATAGTTAAAACTCAGTATTATTATGAGCAATGTAGCTTGAAAGCTAGTTGGTTTTTTTGTTTTTGTTTTTGTTTTTTTTGAGGTGTTAAAAGTAGTTTCTTGTGCCAGAGCAGTAAAATAGATAAAAATGTTGACTTTTGTTTTGGCTTCATTAGATTTCAGCTCTAACATCCCATTGAGATGACAGAAGCAACTCACATCGTTCAGAGTTACAGCTGCAGTTAGGGCTACTTCAATTTGCAGACACTGAACAGATTTATGCTATTCACACCTTCCTCACAACCTTCAGGGCTAAGCTTTGTTTTTGTTTTTTTTAAGTAAAAGCTTAAATGCTAATAATTTTGCAAAAAGGACAGAAATTCTTAAAAAGATCCACAGTTGTGGAACTATGAAATACACACAGCCCTGCATACAGAGAATCTTTGACAAATACAGCAAAACATCCCCATAGCTCCAGGCAGTAATTTCCTATTGTAGCTACTAGATCAGTGGTTTCCAAATTGCAGGCTGCTGAACGCTGGCAGGTCCTTGGAGAACTTTTTGGTCTCATGATTCTGGCTCTCCTTCTTTTCAGCTGGTAGGATGCATTAAATGAAGCTAAAAATATTATTTTTCCATGTAAGCAACTGCTGTAATTTCAAATGGGATGTTTATGAGATCATGAATAGGAAAAGAAACAAAGTGATCACATAATCATTATGACTGAATGAGGGAAAGATGGGATAAAAGTCATACACTCTGTTTAGATCAGGGGTCTCAAACATGCAGCCCATGGGTCGCATGCAGCCCCCAAAGCTATTTCCTGCAGCCCACAATAACACAATTGTTACCAATATTTGCCATACCATTATATGAAAAGGTTTCAGTGGTGCAGACCTCGGGCTAACATACTAGTCCTCATGCAGCCCTGAACTAGTCCTCATGCAGCACTCATGGTGATATGAGTTTGAGACCCCCAGTTTAGATGGATGCAGTCCATTCTACTAAGTCTGTGAACTCCTTGACTAGCAACACTTTTTCCCAAAGCAACATGCCTTGATTAGTTAACTTAAAAATAACAGAGCATAGGTGTCCTCCTTTTGAGATGTGCTGCTCGCATATATTCTAATACAGAAGGAGCAAGAAGTCCTGTGCCACTTAAAGACTAACAGATTTATTTACCGCATGAGCTTTCCTGGGAGAAAATCCCACTTCGTCAAGATGCTTTGAAGATGGGGGAATTTACAAAATGGGACGAAAATAAATGCAAGGGAGTGCAAGATATGGGATCATGTCATACAGTAACAGCAAATCAGAGCAGTTAAGATTCAAACACTGGGAAACAGCACATAGAAGAGGGTGAAGTCAAATCACCTGTTGTAATGAGAAAAGAAGCCATAGTCTCAATTTAATCGTGCAGTTTATGGAATGGCCTTGTTCTCTCAACATAGAAGGCAAGGGCCCTTCTGACATCCAAGGTATGTCACCTCCTCTGGTCCTCCGTTACATGTTGTTTTGGGAAGAAGATGGGGAGGAAGATACCTTGCTTAATATGAAAAGGGGACACGACCTTCGGCAGGAACGCTGGGTGAAGTCTCTGGTGTACCTTGTCCTTGTAGTAGACCATATAGAAAGGCTCTGATGCTAGTGCTCTCAACTCAGGAACCTGCCTGACTGAAGTAATGGCCACCAGAAAGGACACCTTCTGTAACAAAAGTAGGAGGGGGCAGGTAGCCATGGGCTTGAAGGGAGGCCCTGTAAGCTTGATAAGCACCAGGTTCAGGTCCCATTGGGGCACGAGACCAAAGACTTTCAGATATAGTCTCTCTATCCCTCTCAGGAATCTGGAGGTCCAAAAAGGTGGGCAAAGGGTGTGACCCATTGAATGACTGGTGGAAGGTGGAGATAGCTGCCAGGTGAACCCTGTGGGAAGCTAAGGCTAGTCCTTGAGCTTTTTGGTGAAGGAGGTATTGTAGGGTTGCCTGAACGGGGAAGGTCTCTGGGCTAAGACCCTGGGTCTCAAGCCCAGACCTTAAAGTGCTTCCACTTTGCCCAGTGCGTGGCCTATTTTGTGAGTTTCCTGTTGCCTACCAAAACACGCTGGACCTCTGCCAAACAGGATCTTTCTTCTACGCTCAGCTAGGAAGTCTCCAGACTATCAGGTGCAGGGAGCTCAGGTATGGATGCAGCAGGCAGCTGTTGTCCTCCATCAGGAGGTCCCTTCTCCTTGGAAGTTCCCACAGTGGGGCCATCACACAGCAAACTGTAATAGTGTTTTTGCAAGGCCACGCTGGGGCAATTAGGATCATGTTCACCCGGGCCCTCTTGATCTTTAGCAGTACCCTGAAGACCAGTAGCATCGGCTGAAAGGCATACATTGAGAGCCCTTCTCCCCGTCCCTGAAGGAGCAGAAGAGAGGGCATTTGCAATCTGAATGGCTCACAAACAAGTCCACCCAGAGGGAGACCCCATTTTTGGAACAGAGAGGCTGTCACCTCTGGGTGAAGGCACCATTACTGTTGCGGCAGTAACTGTCTGCCGAGTTATACTTCTCCCCCAGTAAGCGAGATGTTATCAGGTAGAATCTGTACTCGACAGCCAACTCCCAGAGGTGGACTGCCTCTCTGTAGAGGGCTGAGGCACGCCCCCTCCCCCCCAACCCCGGCAGCTCACTTAAAACACTGCTGCCATGTTGTCTATGATCACCTGGACTGTCATGCCGCAACAAAGTGGAGGAAGACCTTGCAAGCTAGATGGACTGCCCTCAGTTCCTTGACGTTGATGTTGCAGGGCAGTTCCTCTGACGTCCACTTCCCAAGTACTGAGGTTGGTGCTGATGTGCACACCCCGCCCCAGGTCTGAGGCATCTGTGATTAGCATTATTGGGGGGGGGGGGGGCTCTGGACCTCAAAGGGAATTCTGCCCCCACTCCCCCCTGTAAAGAGAAGCTTGGGTCTTACCATCCTCGGAAGGCTATGAGTACCCTGTTGGGGATTGTGACTACCTGCTCCAAGGAAGCTTCTCGGGGGGGGGGGGGGGGGGGGAGAACAGCCTCACCACGTATGTAGAGGATGCCATGTGCCCTAACAGTAGCAGGCATTGCCTTCCTGTTGTTGTGGGGGAAGGTAAGCAAGTCCAGCCCTCGACCCACCTGGAGAGCACCTCCTGGTGGTGCTGTTGGGGAGTTACCACTCAAGTGGTCCTACAGTCCACCCCTTCCAGGGTTCCGGCCACTAAAACAATCTATGGCCACAGCTCACTCTGACGCTGGCCACAAAACCAGTCAATGACCACCGAAGCATTGCTGCCCCTGACACGTGTGTGGCTTCCAGCAAGCTGGGTGAGCCGGGAGGAGTAAGCATCCACTCAGTCCCTTCTGGGGCTAACTATCCACCTGGGCAGATGGATCAAAACAAGTCTTTCATCTTTGGTCCCTTCCAGAGGGAGAGGGGAACACAGTATTTCAGCTCCTTCAGTAGGGCAAACAAATAGTCTATGCACCCTGTGGTAGGGCACTTCTATAATAGTCCAGGTCCCTTTAAGCAGAGTGCACAAACAAGTTCTTGGGTTAGAGGGTGAACAACTCTAGGTATCAGATGGGCCTTTGGATTCGGGGTTCACAGCCCCACCCAATTCCACTGTGTCCCAGCCTAGGGCCCTGTCAGTGGCTGGGGATTCAACCACGGGGTCAGCAGGGCTCCAGCTGCAACATGCTGACCCCCATTTGGGGCGTAGGCCAGGGTACCTGAGATACAATTCTCCTGGGCCACTTCCTTCTCCCTCTCCCAATAGTACCTGCCCAGTCTCTTCAACAGAATCCTCAGAGTAGTAGTCCAGGGGCAAGGAGCATAAGACCTCCATTTTCTCCAGTGGAGGTAGGTCAGGGAGCTCCATTTGGACCTCCATCTCATCCAGTGGGGGTAATTCAGGGAGCTCCACATGGTCCTCTGCGAGGGGCAACTCCTCCAGGTCCTGGTCCATAGGGGGACTGTCTTCCTTCACAGCAAGTGGCAATTCCTCCAGGTTGCAGCAAGGTGGAGTTGGGGCTGGGTCCCGAGACCCCATGGCTTCAGGGGAAAATCTGGGGATCCCTGACTCCGGCAGCCCCCACAGCTAACTGTCCCCAAGAGGAGCTGGCCCTACCTCAGTGGCACCTGCCATAGGAAGCCTGTGCCAGCCCTCCTGGTACTGGGCTGGAGGCCCATCGCTTGGCCTGAGCGATGGTTGGACCTGAGCAGCTGGGTGACAGCCATCCTTCCTCCTTGGCAGCCAGGGCTGAACTGAGCCACTTGACTTAACTTTTCTCCTTCCTTTTCCACCCCCTGACTTCTGGCCTGAAGGACAGACATATCCAGGCCCTGCCTGCCAGCTGTCCATCTCAGGGGGCAGCCATGTTGCGTCTCCTGGGGGTGGCCACATTGCCCCTTTACAGGGAATGTTGGAGGTTCAAAATGATGTGTGACATCATCTGGAACCTGGATACTGGGAGGAAGGCCTGAACCTGAGCCAAGTCCAAAGAGGTGCCTATGAACTCTAGCCTCTGTATTGGTTCTAACTTTGACTTTTTCATGTTTAAGAGGAGGCCCAGCCTGCTGGACAGACTGCAGGTTAAGTGAACACTGCCCTGCACTTGCTGGCGAGAGCTGCCTCTGATAAGGCCATAATTCAGGTATGGGAAAATTTTTACCCCCTATTTCCTTAAGCATGCCACCACCACGGACATGCATTTTGTGAAAACTCGCAGGGAAAAGGAGAGACCAAACATCAGGGCAATAAATTGGTAATGGAAGCGCCCTATCATGAATTGGAGGTATTTTCTGAAGGTGGCTCGGACGCTGATGTGAAAGTAGGCGTCCGTTAGATTGAGACTGGCAAACCAACCCCCAGGGTCTAGGGAGGAAATTATGTGCGTGAGGGAAACCATGCAGAATTTCATTTTTCTCAGGGACCTGATTAAATGTTGCAGATTCAGAATAGGCCTAAGGCCTCCCTTTGCCTTTGGGATTAGAAAGTACCTGGAATAGAGCCTACTCCCTTCTCCCATGAGGGTATTCTCTTCATTATCCTGAGCTTGAGCACAGACAGTCTCCCATAATGAGTTGCTTGCAAGAGGAGTCCCCAAAAAGGAGCTACGAGGGCAGTTTTCTGCTTGGTGGCCTGGCTCTGACTTGCAGGGCATAACCAGAGGAAATTGTATCTAAGATCCAGCGGTCCAAGAGGATCTCAGGTCACTGGTTTCAGATGCTGGAAAGGGGGGTCCCCAGAGGAGTAGGGGCAGTCCAGACCCGGAGGGACTATCCCATCCTCATAGAACACGTCAGAAACACTGTCTTTGATTGTTAGAGCAGTGGCTGGACCTCTAGTGGGAAGACAGCTGGGAGCCTTGGCCATGCCCTCCTCTAGGAAACCTGGCCCTGTCTCTGTTTCTTTGCCAACAAGACTATTGTTGGGGAAAACTGCACTGCTAGTGCTGTCCTTGCCGCTGTTACTGCTGCTGTGGGATCAGAGGCTGAAAGGGGACTTGGGAGGAGGGGTTTACATCCCCAGCAAGTGGAGTGTGGCTCAGGAATCCTTCATGCCATGGAGCTTTGTGTCCATGGATTCCATGAAAAGGGCCGGACCCTCAACCGCAGGTCCTGGATGACCCTGTTGCGTCGGTGGGGAGAGGCCTGAATCCCAGAGCCATGCGACCCTTCTCACAGCCACAACCAAAGCCATGACCCTGGTCACAGGGTCCACTGCATCCCAGATTGAGAGCAGGGCTTTTCCGGCCACTGATCGGACCTCCTCTAGCAAGGTGTCCAAGTCCATGGCCCGCTCTACTGAAAGGGAGCCCCGAAAACATCACATCAAGTCCCAGAGGTTGTAGTACCTCCTGACTGGAGATCCTGAACTGTAGGGCCACAGAAGAATAAACCTTTCTTCCAAAAGGGTCCAGCCTTTTTGCCTCCTTGTTCTTAGGGGTGGACACTGGTTGGCCCTGCCTCTCCTTTCAGTTCACTGTGTTGACCACAGGTGAACCTGGGGTGGGTGGGTGAACAAGTACCTGAACTTGTCTCCTAGGATATGGTACTTCCTTTCAGCCCTCTTTGAGGCTGGAGAGACTGAGGATGGTGTTTGCCAACGGGCATGGGCTATGTTGAGCATCCCCTCATGGATCGGAAAAGCCACTTTAGCCGCATTTGTTACATCTCCCACTTCGGAGAGAGGGTCATTGTCCTGCCTCACCTCATCCACCTGGATCCCCCGGTTGATGGCCATTCTTTTCAGGAGATCCTGATGGGCCTTAACATCTTCAGAGGGAGAGAGTGATCCCTGTGTCACTGTTTCATCAGGAGAGGATGAGGAGTATGTCAGGTGGCCTTCATGGGAGACTCCGCATGGGCCCTCACCAGGGTCCAATTTGTCTGCTGAGACCAGACCCTGGTATGGCACTTGGCAGGTCTGGGAAAGCAGCTCTCTGGACAACCTTATAGACTGTGCCTCCCCTAATCCCAGGGAAGGTCCACATATCCCAATTAGACCAACGTCCACCATGCCAGTCTTAAGTGCTCTGGGCAGGGGGCGTGCCTGGCAATCACTGAACTTTCTCCTGACAGCCAGAGAGGGTGGAGCAGGGCACTGGGTCCAGTGGTGGTATGGGGACAGCTCTCTCTACTTGCAGGGGGGCTTGCTGGCACCTTTTGCAGAAAACAATAAGAAAGCAGATGAGGGGGGTCTCTCAGCATCTCTGGCCCCTCTCCCCAGAGCTGATGAATTGTGGGCATTCCATCAGCACTGAATGCTTGCGGTGCCACTTACCCATCAAGCAGGCCTCAGTGGGAAAGCATGCCCTTTCTCCCCTCTGGACTGAGGGTTCCCCAGTGCCGACAAACAGATATATCTTAGATGCTTCATGCACCCCACCCCCCAGTGACGAGGATTCACACTGGTGGCACGATCCCCCAAGGCAGTGCTGGTGAAGGGCCTTGCAGTGGGGTCTCATGGGCTCTGCTGTAGTGGAGCCGGTGTAGTCTGAAGCTGGACCCCTCTCAGGGGGGAGAGTGGGCTCCTCGGTGCCAGGACTGATCCTCTTCTGGCGTCGGGCTGCAGCGGGGAGACTCCACTGACAGGTCCAGCTCAGAGGCTCCTGTGTGAAGGTGGTGCCGGTATCAGATTCCAGTGCCAGAGCGTCAGGCCTGGAGGGCAAGCATTGCAACACTGGAGATCACATGGAGGGTTTTCCCCTTGAAGCTAATGACCTAGGTGCGGGCAGAGGCATCGGCAAGGCCAGCAGGGCCCTTGCTGCCTCAAAGGCCTCCAGGGTCACCAAAAACATCATTGTCTGACCCCTACCACTTCCTGGAGTCTATGGAGGCTCCCAAGCCACTCGTTCCAGAGAGGACGACTCATGGTCTGGTCTGGTCTGGTCTGTGGTCCTTATACCCTCCAATGCCAGGGCACGATCTCAACCGGAGCAGGACTTCTTTGGTGCTGAGGCGGTGCTAGTGCCAAGTGGGCATGCTGTGCCAGTGGTCCTGGTACTGAAGG
The DNA here is from genome assembly GCA_007922195.1 of Podocnemis expansa. NCBI lineage: Eukaryota > Metazoa > Chordata > Testudines > Podocnemididae > Podocnemis > Podocnemis expansa. The sequence continues at coordinate 32,314,913 of ML682014.1, forward strand.
GTTATGTGCAGACTCTGAAGCAGGTCTAAGGGCTGCCTGCATGAACATGGCTTTTCCTGTTCCTTCTGGGTTTGTGGCTTGAAGGAATGGTATATGCAGCATTTATCTGTCCAGTGGCCTTCACCCAGGTACTTCAGGCACCAGTCATGAGAGTCACTAACAGGGAATTCTTTCCCATAGGACACATAGGGCTTGAAACCCAGCATGGCTGCTGAGCAGGGCACAAGAAGGAGCCTCAGCTTTAACTAAACTATACTCTGAAATTATCTAACTCAGACTGAAGCATGAACAGTGGAACAGGAACAGGCGCTTGCAATTCACAAGGAGCAAAGCAGTTCCAAGACCATCCTCAGGCAGAAAGAAGTAACTGAAGGGGGAAGGGGGAGGGTCAGTGTCACTATTATACCAGGGGTCATTGGCTGCTCACCCTACAGGGGCAAGCTAAGGAGAAAAAGCTTTCTGGATGACTGTGCATTGTGGCACATACACACCTGCATTAGAATGGATGACAGAAGCTGCTCGAAGAACACCACTCGATGACCAGGCTCACACAGTGGCATACCGTGGGTCTCTCGCATCCAGGGAACAAGGCTGTGTTTGCACACACGCGTACCCCCAACCCCCACCCCAACGCAGGGCAGGACAGGTCCCCAGCTCCCATCAGATGACACACTGCCCTGGGGAGAAGGGGTCTGTATCTGACCTGCAGGGGTGAGGGGGAAGCAGGAAAGGGGATGGGAGGACGCGCCATTTACCTCTTCCTGCTTAGGGGACTTTCTATGGTTCACTGTGGTGGCACCGTTCCCATGCATTTACATGCTGTGCAGCATCTGCTTCTCTTGCTTCAGTCCCACTGACCAGCAACAGCTCAGGTGGGGTGGCCTCACTGCCCCCCACGCCTGAACTGGCACCCCCCCCCATGCAGACCTACACACAGAGACACAGCTTCACCCTCATCCCCTCCCTAGGTATGCCACTGGAGTCACAGCACTCCAGTTTGCAATTAAAAAGAGTTAAAAAACAGGACAGTTTACCATGTTGGGTTTTTGGTCTCACTCACTGTAACTGACTACAGATAGGCTGTCCTATACACATAGAAGAAACAAGGAGGTCTAAACTCAGGCGAAGGGCACATCACCACACACAACCAGGAAGGCATTACCCCAAATAACCAACTCTTGTCAAAGTGACACCATCTTGTATTCCTGAGTCATGGAAACCTCACAAGGGCACACAAGCACATCCAGACACGCCTGCCACAGTGGAAAACAATCAAAATAAATTTCTATAGAACAGATGAAAGATTAATCAAATCTAACTGGACTCCACAAATTGGTCCTCAGGATCCATATCTAAGAGCAAAATTCCAGCAGCTTTGCCTGTGCCGAATTCCAAATAAACCTCAAGTCTTATCTATGCGATGTAGGCCAGGCTGAGGTCCATTTGATGAGTTTACAGCTGCATTACAAGCCCTGAAAGACAGAGGTTCTTTCCTCTTCCTCCCCTCCATGAAGAAACAAATAACCAGATCAAACACCTCTCTGCACACTAGTCCTGAGCAAACCCAAAACACAAGAAAGCAAGTCTTCCATTTGTGCGAGTCTGATTTTACACAAAGCAATTCCCACAGAGACTACTGAGCAGGGCCACTGCCAGCAGCATGTGGGTTTCTCAGGTGGACGTCACTGTTCCCCAGGATGTTCTGCAACACTGCACAGTATGGGTAGTAGAGAGGCAGTAGTTGTAGCCAGCTGATCTGATACAGCTTAAAAGAGCCAGCAGTAAGGAGTGCATCTAGAACACATGGGCTTGTTTCCAAGCTGAGCTGTTAGAAGCAAGGGAAATCTTAGATGCTTTCCCTAGTAAAGTTAAGAGAGCCCTTTGGATTTCATGGTCAAGAAGAAAAGGAAACGTGGGAAGCCAGAAAGGAAGGTGCTCAATGGGGCTGACTCAGACCATTGTCAAAGAAAACAACTTTGAAATGCTTAAAGGGAGACCTAATATGATGCAGAAACAGCGTAAAACAGATATTAAAGTATTTCACCAGACATCTGAATTTTCCTGCAAATTCACCACAGAACATCCTGCTGCCCACATCTCAAAGTGCTCTTGGATTATTGTTAGATGCTACAGCTATTTATGTTATTTTTAACAGAAAATATTTCATTCTATATCAAAGCATACACCTTGCAAAGAAAAGAGACAACTGTCACCAAGCAACATTCAAGGTTTCTAAATTTGTTTTTACTCTGCACCAAAACACAAACAAAATCTTTCAAGAGTTTGTATGTCAGTGTCAGGTTTTGGACTGAAACCCGAGTGTGTATACCTGCTCATATTCCCATGTGTCCTTGTGTCTGTGTGTGTCTCCCTCCATCCGTTTGTCTGTTTCTCTATATGTGCATGTTACTCTGTGGGTAAAACATGCCAGTTTGGTCATCAGCCTAGGACATGGAAGACCAGGGTTCAAGTCTCCAGTCTACCTAACTCAGGGTATGTCTTCACTGACAGTGGCAAAAATCACCATCGTCAGCTTGGTGTCCTGGATGTGGTTTGTGGCAAGTATGAACTCACACCGCGCCACTCCTGGAAGTCCCAGGGGCCAGAGGCATAGGGGAAAGTTGATGGCAAGCAATTTGCAGTTGGCTTTCCCCTAGTGTATAACAGTGACTAAGAAAGTCACCACCAGTTATGCAAGGAATTCTACATTATTTGCATAACTGGCGGTGGGTTGCCACTGAAAAAGCCCCAAATGTAGACTAGGACTTAAGAGTGCAGTATTTCATCCGTGACTGCACGGAATCAGGGACTTGAACACTGGTCTCCAACACCACAGCTCAGTGCCCTAACCACTGATCCAGTCCATCTATCCAAACCTGCCCAACAAAATCTTTGTGAAAACCAAGATATTTCTGCAAAACATTTCAGCTTTGACAAAGCAGTGTATTTGGATGAAAGTTCACTTTGCTGTCAATGTACTGACATTCTTCTTTTGTAACCTAATGAGGAAAGCTGATTGTCAGGTAACCCGGTCTACTCTCCTCCCCCCCCCCCCCCCCCCAGGAAACAAGTTCAAAGCACTGATCTCTCTTTTCATTGGAGCTGCAGAATAAACAGTCTTATAAATGTAACCAAATGCACCAGCTATAAAAAACAAGTATTTATTTGTAATTTTTGCTATCTCAGCAGTCACATCGCCCCCCCCCCCCCCGAGAGGTATCCTTCCCGACAAATTTTCTCTGCCACACAATGGTGATTTCAAGGTGCACTGTACCACACTGGTCTTTAGACGATATAGGACAGAGTCAATATTTAATGAGGCTACTATAGCAACCAAATGAAATCAAAAGAGGTGTTTTCTTAGGAAGGCTGGGTTTCAGAGGGCCATAAAAAAAAGGCACTAAGCTCACTTCTCACTGGACAGACCCAGTATTCTGATATCATAGAGCTAACGTCACTCCCTGTGCGACTGACTTCTTATAAGAATTAGGGACTGAGAAGCAAAACCCAGAAAACTCTGTCCAGTAGCAAGTAACTTGAAGAAAAATACTTTTTGTTATTACAGTTTGTGCACAAAAAGTGATACTACCATTGTTGAAATAAGGACGGAAAAAGGAAGGGTGAAGATAGCAAAGCAATTTGCAGACATATCATGAAACCCATAAGCTGTATTCACCGAGACACAACGGAAGATGTCTGTTTCCTAACCCTCTTCAAATGAAAAAGCAAAGAAACTAATTGGGGATTCTAGCCTGCTCCATCCCTTTCCCCCCCCCAACGCTATGCAAGTTTTGTGTACAAATCAGGCTCTTTTAAAGGATATCACAATCAAAATGAATGACAAGGCAAAACAATTATTCAGTTTTCAAGTTCCAAAGGGGCAACCATGTTAGTCTAGTAAAGCGAAAAAAGCAAGGAGTCTTGTGGCACTTAAAGACCAGATTTATTTATCGCATGAGCTTTCGTAAAGATTCAAACTCCAGGAGAGAGCATACAGAGGGAGGGTGAAGTCAAATTACCTGTTATAATGTGAAAAGAATCCATAGTCACGATTCAACCCTGCTTTCACACAATTTAATTTGCATATTTGTTCAATTTCTGCTGTTTCTCTTTGAAGTCTTGATGTCCAATTGATTTTCTTGATGACCGTCGTTAATAAATCATCAATGGAGTGATTAAGAAGATGGAAGTGCTCAGCAACTGTTTTTTTTAACTGCTCTGATTTGCTGTTGCAGTATGACCTGATTCCATGTCTTACACTCCCCTATATTTATTTTCAGCCAATTCTGTAAGTTCTCCCTCTTCAAAGCATCTGACGAAGCAGGATATTCTCCCACGAAAGTTCATGTGATAAATAAATCTGTTAGTCTTTAAGTGCCACAAGACTCCTTGCCTTTTTTAGTTTTCAAGGAAGAACTCCCAGTGGTGACATCATTGATGTTTAAAAATTAGAGAAGACCATTAAACCCTTTTGAGGGCAGGGAGGATTTTGGAAACTGCCCTGCTTCTTTAAAACTTCTCAGAAAAACACCTCAATGGCACACCATGAACAGTGATAACAAAATATCAGTCAGTCTTCAAGTTACACATATTATCACAGGTAATAAGAAAACCAGTAACACAGGTAATAAGAAAACCAGTTGTGAGGCCATGAAGCAATAACATTTTCCTTCATCTTTTCATTACAGTTCTATCAAGTATAGGCAACAGTTTAGGAAATCTCAAGTGTGCTTTTGGCATCAACCTTCTTCCTTGAAATCCCTCATGGGTTCTGTCTAAACCAGGAAAATGAAGTGCATTAAAAACAAGTTAATAAAAAACACATGGGGCCTACATATTCTAACTAGGACTCCAGAAGTGCTACAATAACACAAATAATAAAAAATAACTAATAATGAACAGCACTGAGGACCTAGCTTAGACAAAAGGAAATGATATTTAAATAGGACCCCATCTTTGTATACAGTAGGTGTTAAGCGCTGTTCATAAACATATTTATATGGGCAGGGCTACACCATGGCAAGATTTCGGCAGCAGTCATAGGGAGATACACAAAATACTTAAAATACCTTGCTTATCTCCCTTCAACTACCTACTGACAGCAGTGTCTTAAGTGCACTGAGTCGAAAGGAAATGTCCTCCCTTTGACTCAGTGCTACTCCAGTTGCTGAGGTGGTCTTCAGCAATCAACTTCCTGATCAGCTGAGTGGGTGTTCACAGGATCTTGTTGACTGGGAAGATCAATCTGATGGTGGCAAATTTGCCACCTTCAGTGTAGTCTAGGTCTTGTTAGCTAAATACATTCATTTTCCCAAAGACCAATGGGGGAAAGAAGGTGCTAGGGGGAAAAAAAAAATCTCTCTCACAGTATCCATGCCAATTCATGTTTCAGCCTTATGATTAAAAATCAAGTGTATCATCTATTTAACCTCATATTTCCCTATCTGGAGTGTGAGACAGTTATGTTCTTCCAATAGCAGGGCAGGTAGACTATTGATCATATTATTTTGTCCTCTCATGTAGTCTTATTTTTGTCTCATCTTAAAAATGGTAGACGGGGCCATACAGTTTTGTATATTAAAGAAAAGTAGCATTCTACTTTTATAATTAATTACAAAGTAACGAAACTGCTGGAAACAAAGAACTCCTCCCTAAACCAGACCTCAATTAATATCCCTCTCAGATTACAAATTCTGTCCTGGCAATTCCTATTTCTGGAAGTCCTTGTTTCAGGAAGCTGTGCTGTGATTAGGAAATAAACATCTTGAAATAGTTATGAATAACTGACAAATTGTTTCCCAATTTTCCTTGTGGGCTGCTAGCCCAATAAGCAAGGTTGTAAACAAAACAGTTTTGTTTTTTTTAAATGTTTGGAGGAGAGAAAGAAAAATCCCCCTTTGAGACTTGCAAACGTGTATGAATATATTTGCAGTACTTGATGGTAGACAATTTACTCTGGTGAAGAGGGGCAGGTAAGAGTCCTAGCCACTAATTCAACAGCCTCTATTCACAGGGAGCAAGACTTGTTTTAAAAGCAGTTTGGCAAATAGGAGCTAGTACCCCAGATTCAGAGATTAGGTTTGCCTGACTAATCTTCTCCTGGGTTTCACTATCAATTGTTTTCCCCAAAACTCTGGAAGATTTTACTCAGTCACAGCTAAGACCTCCTCTTTGAGAGGAAATACTAACTTCCAAATGACAAGTTACAAGTACCTGACCAAGAAATCCAAGAGATGGATCCTGGGTATAAGCCAGGTCTACAATACCAACTTTTAACATAGTGATGCCAATAAGAGATGTGATGAGATACAATTTGTGATCAACATAGCAAAAGCCCCTAGGATAAACATAGCTATATAAGCACAACTGTGCTTTTTTTGGTCTAATTCATGTCACTTGAGAAGTGTAGGGGCTGGAATGAGCTATGCCAATAAAAGCTGCATCTCTTCTAAGAGTGTTTTGATACCATATAGTACACCAGCATAATGAACATTAAGAACGGCCAGGCTAGCTCAGATCAGTGGTCCATCTAAGTTCAGTATTCAGTCTTCTGACACTGGTTGCTACCAGAAGCTTCAGATGGAATGAGCAGAACATGGCAATTATGAAGTGATCTATTGCCTGTTGTCCGGTCACAGCTTCTAGCAGTCAGAGGCTTAGGGACACCTAGATCATGGGACTGCATCCTTGACCACCATCTTGGTCAACAACCACTGACGGACCATGAATTTAATGAACTCTTTTTTGAACCCAGTTATGCTTCTGGTCTTCACAACATCCACTAGTAGCAAATTCCACTAGCTGAGTGTATAATGTGAAAAAGTACTTCTTTATGACTGTTTTAGACCTTTTGCAAATTAACGTCATTGGGGACCCCTCGCTCTTGTGTTATGTGAAATGGTAACCAAACACTTCCCTATTCACTTTCTCCAAACCATTCACATCCTCCACTTATTCATCTCTTCTCTAAGATGAACAGTCACCTAACTAATTTTGTTGCCCTCCTCTATATTTCTTCGAATTCTAATACTTTTTTTTTTTTGGAGATGGGACAACCAGAACTGCACATACTATTCAAGGTGTGGGCATATCAAATTTATAGGTGGCTATATGATCTTTTCTGTTGCATTACCTTTCCCTTTCTTAAAGTTCCTAACGTTGGTGGCTTTTTTGACTGTCACTTAAGCCTTAACTTACTAACACGAAAGAATCCTGGATAAACAACAAGTAATAGTGAAAAGGAAAGAACAATGTCATATGTAAGAGACAGGCAGACAAACAAACCAAAAATAAAAATAAAAGGAGATCTAACATTCATACTATACACGATCATCACTTCCACAAAAGGCTTTGAATGAAAAGCATTATGTTTAATTAGGCTCCAAAACAGTCTGACAAGTATTCACTGAAACTGAAATACAAATAGTTGTGAGCTGTCTATGGTTACTCAGTGAATCAGTGGTAAATAGCACCTAGATTAGATGCCCAGTTGTGTGCATTCACCTGGTCAACAGCACACCCTCTAGCTAATTAAAACTGATTTTTAAAAAGCCACAAGACAAACAGAAAGAAAGTGTGTGGAGTGCATACATGCTCTCCCCTCCCCCCCCTCCATTTTTCTTTTGGGAAGTGTGTTTAGGTTGACTAGATACATGAAAGAGGAAAAAAAAGAAAAAGAAAGCTGAAATACTTGCACAGTAGAACCTCTTCCCACACACAGAACAAAAGGGGGGGGGGACACTTAAAACCCTATAGGATCCAATTTAAATCTGTATACCCAACTTTACAGAGTTGATATACATCTTCGGTACATCAAATCAAAAATAAAAAAAAAAATCAGTACTAATTCCCACGCTGGTAAAGAACTGCAGACAGGAAGTGACAATGAAATTTGTAGGTTTGCAAGAAAACAATAAAATGACCACAAAGAGGAAATAAAGTCTAGCACATGACAAGCAGATACAGACAAAACCTGAAAATTAAGGAACCACAGTAACTCAACCACCTTCAGTTTCATCTCCTGCAGAGTACAGAGGAGAAATTAGCATAGCATACAAAACTAATTGTCAGATGGGGAAAGAAGAGTTTTCATCAAAAAGGAAGAGAAGAAAGGAAACCACCAATCTTTTTGGAAACTAGGAGTGAGAGGTTGTAATGGTACATTTATCTGACATGTCATTTCTCAGTGTAAAACAAAGACGGCTAGACTTATTCCTAAATTTAGTATAGGAATTGCACTGAACATTTTACAAATAACATCACCAGGATGAATTAAAATCCTTCTATAAGCAGCATATTGCTCATCCATGGCCAAAAAAATCAGAGCATTTCCTCCCTGGCAAAGTAAATCAGTCTAATTATTTTTAGAAAAATGAGAGTCATTACTATTAGTCAGGTGGCAATTAAAAAAAGCACAGATGAATAATATTAAAGTGATGTACTAAACTATAAACATTTTAAATAAGCTTATTACAAGTTTATGTACTGAATGAATGCCCCAAACAAGAGAGTAATAAACTATTCTAAATACATTTTTCTTGTAGGTCTCTTGATGTCATGACCAGGCTATTTCCACACTATCAACATATGCCAGTGTAAATACAGAGTAAGAGGACTGTTTAGTCACATTCCACTGAAACTTGGAGCCTGATTCTGCGTGTTTAGAACTGAGGCAGAGTAAGTGATTGTTTTCTTACTATGCGATAAACTATTTCATTTTTAAATAGGATCTGTCTTCTTTACAATTATTTGCCCTTTGGGTTGAGAAGGCAACTATTGTTCAAGCTGTATCTATCTTTCAGTTAATGTCTTGAACGATACCTCCTCAATTTCTCTTTTTTAGATGGTGTCAGGATTTGCACAGGACATAGTGTAGTGGCTAGCACCTCTGCTTAACATGCGGAAGGTCCTGGGTTCAATTCCCAGGGGGTTGGACTCGATGATCCCACGAGGTCCCTTCCAGCCCTATGATATGATATGATATGATATAAATCAACTGTTCAATTCACAAATTGCCGAAGTCACCTGTCTGCTTTGTCATTCCATCTGGAATTTTAAGCTCATTCTGCACCTATATTGCTGCTACGGAGACCTTTTCCTTTTTATCCTACGAAAGTTACTCCCACTTCACCCCACCCCAGCTCGTCAGGTTTCCCTTCTTAAAATCTGCACTTCGGGCTCTCCCCTCTGTCTAGGTAAACTCAATACTAAAGGAGAGGAAGAAAGGAGCAGAACTCATTCCTTTACCCCCTTTACTGCTTCAAATTCCAGCTATTTTTTTTTTTCAAATGGGATTCTCTATTTGGCCACAGACTGTTAATAATAGCATCTTCCCCATCTGGCCATATAAACCTCAGAGGCTCGTGTATGATTTTATATACGTAACAGTCTGCGCCCATGGATTTTCACTTTACTTAGTATCAATTTCATTTTGAACACTAAAGAAAAGATTGCAGTGTGGCCTAGAAAGAGATCTCTCTCTATAGATATAAATGGCAATAGATTAAGGTCACAAACAGTGATACGCCGAGTCCAGAAACCACCTTCTAATCCAAATGTAAAGGTTTTGAAGGCAACACACAATTGATTCTGGAACCTGCAGGCAATTTTAAGGGGTCAGTAACAGCTCTGTCCGTTTGGGTATAAACTAGTCCCCCATGTGTGAATCAGGTCGCCAAAAGAGAGAAGATCAGCTCTGATCAGACAGATGAGATATCATGTGCAAGGATCAACACCACTTTTCAGTAGCTCCGAACTACTCTGTCAGCTGGATGAATGAGTAATAAGTGTATTAGAAGAGAAACAAGCCCAAAGTGCTGCATGCTTTCTAGCAAGCTGATGTCATCTGCAGAAGACCCCTAGTTTCTGTTGAAATCCACTCTATTCTGTGGTCATTTCAAGCAAGTTCAGAGACAGAAGAGCTTTTACTGGGCTCAGTAAGAGGTAAAAACAAACAGACTTCTGTGTATTATTTTGATATTACATTGTAAAGCACTCCTAACATTTTCACATCTAAACCAGTTGCGTGCTTAAACTGCTTTAGGTTTTGACGGCTGAACAGGTGACAGATGGGGCTTAGGAGAATGCATAGGAAGTGGTGTCTGTGAAAAGATTATTAGCTGGATATTTCTTCTAAAATAATCAGAAATTAAACACGACGACAACATTACATGGTAATTGCTAAGTTTTAGTGTTAAAAGAAAATTTAAATAAACAAGGACAGATGACCCTTGTCATAAGCTTAGATTCTGGGGCAACGGTCCCTGGATACATCTTCTTCCCTTTATTTAGTTACAATTACCTCCAGAGCTAAGAGTCAAAACAGCATTGCCATATATTAGCAGTGGTCAAACCTAATGGAACCACCTATAAAGTGCCAGGTGGATAGGTATTTAAAAGTTAGCTTCTGCCAAAGTCATTAAACCACAAGCAATTTCCCTGGGAAACCTTCAATATTATTTTCAGTTTGGAGATAAGCGTTTCTGCAGCCTGAAACCAATCCTCTAGAGCAGTGGTTCCCAACCTTTTCTTTGCCGTGCACACCTTGATACCTTCAAATTTTTCGAGGCACACCACTATTAAAAACTCATGAATATTCAAATTAACTTAAATTACTTTGAATATTCATGAATCATGCCACTGTTTCAGAAATGCTGCTATGTGGGGTAGTAGGGGTAGAAGAGCAGGGGTGGCAGAACACAGGAAGTCAGGAGTTGTGTGCAATGGCAGGAGAGCGTGTGGGGAGCACAGCAGGGCAGGAGTGGCAAAAGAAGACAAGGGGAGCCATATGACGAACAGCACATGGGTGGCAAGAGAGGAGAGAGGAAGGAAGAACAAGCGTGGCTTTGTGGGGAGGCAGGGGGAACCTGGAGAATGGGAAGGTAAGGCAGGGGAGCATGGCACAGCACCCACTTGCCCCTTCTCCACAGTGGATCCTTGACTCCCAGGGCAAATCTTCACCCCGCTGCTGCTCCCTCCCACCCCAGTGGGTCCCATCCTCCTCTCCCCCAGCCCCCTGCTGCCTGTGATCAACCCTCCCATCACTGCAGAGGCCAGAATCAGGCCTCCAGCCCCCAGCTACACTCCTCCACACACACACAGCCACACCTGAACCCCAGCCACAACCCCAGCTACATATCCTCTGCTATACATCCACTCCCACCCACCTCTGCTTCGCACACACACCTGCTCCACACAACCCCCAGCAGCCCTCCCCGCCAAAGCCCTTGCCTCTGCTGTTTGCAGGCTGGCTGAATGGCTGGGAGCTGCTCCACCCTGGAGGGGGAGATTCACACCCCTCCCGCCCGTCTGCTGGCTGGGCCTAAGGTGGAGCCACTGAAACACTGCTTTCAGGCTGCTCCTGCTATTTTTAGGGGGACCCCTGGAACTCCACGTTCCAGTGCCTTCTCTATTTTTAGGGGGGCCAGAAGGCTGCCTGCCTAAAAATAGGGGGCCCCAAAACTGTGTTCTGGTGCCTTCCCCCTTACTTTAACCCCTGCCTTTTCTCAGCCCTGCACAGCCCATGTAACCAGGCTGAGCAGGGAAGAAACTTTAACTCCAGCTCTTGGGGATGCCCACGGCACACTTTGGGTGTTGTCGCGGCACACGGTTGGGAACCACTGCTCTAGAGATGGTTTAAGGTTTTGTTGTACAGGTTTGCTTTTTTGCAGAGGCAGGAAAAGAGGGCCAATGTCTAGAAATGAGTCTATCCTAGCCTCCTGGCTAATCAAAATCCCTCACACAGGCCTTGTCTTCACTGTTTTAAAAAAAAGCATGTGTGTGTGTTTTTTAACCCTAACCTTGTATCAGCTAACATGCATTAGTTAACCTGATGTAATGATTTTTGCTTGTACAGCAACAAAGGTAGATTATTACATAAAATTTTCAATGAGGCTAAATGCCATTAAGTATTCTCTGTCTAGGCCCAGCAAACTTATTCTTCAAAATGCCTTTAGGTCCCCACAGCAGGAAGAAATAATTCAGTCTTCCACTTGTGACTAAGGCTGATTAACCGTTCTCATGCACATCTATCCACTAATCTGCAGAGACTGCTAAACTGGCCTTCTTGTTATGGATTTGAGTTAACTCAGTTAAGTCATATTCGATTTTAAGTCTCAGTAGTTTGAAAAAACGAGACCTGGTCGTCACTTAAAATGAGGAAGACACAGAGCTTAGTGGCAAAAACACCATCCGAGTGCCATAACTGTGCTAACCTAACCCTTGGTATAAACGTGGCTATATGGATGTAAGGACATTTCTGCTGAACTACCTAATAGGGCTCAGAGAAGGTGAAACTCCTACCATGACAGAAAAACTCAACCCATTGCTATAGTCAGCATCTATCCTTTGGAGCTGCAGTGACATAAAGCAAAGGCATTGTACCTATGACGCTATAGCATCTGCAGCGTAAACATGGCCTGAGTTAGAGAAACTCTGTCAATACGCAAGTCCTCTTGGGCTTAGTTTTAATCTACCATTGTTCCAGGTAACACCTTGGAATACTATAACAGACATGCAGTACTATAACTTGCATACTCGAGTTAGTCCATTTTCCCTGTTTGTGTGGGTTTTGCACACAGCAACAGGGGGGTGAGGAAAACATTTAACAAATGTGTGTAATTGTAAATCCACAAAAATTGGCAACAGGATTCAGAGCAGGTGTGTTACTGAAAACTGCTTTTCACTCTTAGCTTTCCTGTTGGCATAACAGTAAAAAGAAGATAAAAGGAAAAAGAATAAGCCCAACTCAGTAGAAATCCTACACCCACTCCAACAACATAAAGCACATAGGTCTCATGAGTGAACCAGAACAGGTATGCTGTACTAAGAAACTGATTTTTTGATCTAAAGGATATCCTATTTTTAACCCAGAAGAGGAAACCCTTGTGTGTAAGAGTAAATCAAGTCCTTTCTTCTCCCAAAACCTGGAATTCCTTGAAGTACAAAGAAGTGTGTCAGATGACAATGGAGACCTCTCAACACCAAACAATAGTTCTACTTTGAAGACTTCTATTTTTAAGTTTCACATCTGGCCAAAGGAGTCACAGCTTGGCAGTTCTAAGGGAAACACAACTAAACGAGAGCCTCATAAGAGACATTCTTCACAGTCAGACATGCAAACAAGCCACAGCTTCAAGTAATACAAATGGGCTCTGAGAATTACCAGTATACCCCACTCAGAGAAATAGACAGTTGCTGACAGCTACAAAGTTCAGGTACTTGGAAGTACACATTCTATGATGCATTGTGACTCATATGCAGAGGACACTATGTAACATCTGTATGACGAGATGAAAGTTACTGCTACAGCTACTGTGAAAAATGGGAGCATGTGGTGTGGGAAAGGCTGTTAGTCTCAGGTTAGCACTCCCCTGACACTCACAGAATCAATGGCTGTGTTCACACAGCACTCTTATTTCGAAACAACAGAGGTTGTTTCGAAATAAGAAATACCCTGTTCACAAGACGCACGGTTGTTTTGAAACAACTGCACCAGTTGTTTCGAAACAACTTAAACCCCATGTGGGGATGAAACAATGCCGTCTGAACATGTTGTTTCGAAACAACAGTGACTTGTTTCGAAATAACTGTTGCCTGAAACTGCTATTTCGCTTTAAGCTTTTTTCCTTAATTCGAATTAACAAACTGTTAACTCAAATTAAGTTATTTCGAAATAAGGCATTATTTCGATACAAGTTGTTTCAACACAACTTGTATCGAAATAATGCCTGTGTGTGAACACAGCCACACGGTTGGAAGGGACCTCATAGGTCATCTAGTCCAACCCCCGCCAGAGGCAGGACCACTCCCACTAAACCATCCCAGTCATGGTTTTGTCCAGCCGGGCCTTAAACACCTCCAAAGATGGAGATTCCACCACCTCCCTAGGCGGCTCATTCCAATGCTTCACCGCTCACCAAGTAAGAAAGTTTTTCCTAATATCCAGCCTTGACCTCCCTAAATGTAACTTGAGACCATTGTTCCTTGTTCTGTCCTCTGTTACTACCGAGAATAGTCGAGCTCCCTCCTCCTTGGAGCATCCCTTCAAGTAGTGGAAGGTTGCTATCAAATCCCCCCTCAATCTTCTCTTCTGCAGACTAAATAAGCCTAATGCTTTCAGTCTTTCCTCATAGGGCTTGTGCTCCAGCCCTTTAATCATTTTGGTTGCCCTCCGCTGAACTCTCTCTAGCATGTCCCTGTCCTTTGTGTAGTGGGGAGCCCAAAACTGAACACAGTATTCTAGATGTGGCCTCACCAGTGCAGAATAGAGGGGAATGATCACATCCCTTGATCTGCTGGTAACACTTCTTTTGATGCAGCTCAGTATGCCATTGGCCTTTTTGGCAGCAAGAGCACACTGTTGACTCATACCCAGCTTCCCATCCACCATGACCGCCAGGTCCTTTTCTACACTGCTGCTACTTAGCTGAATGTTTCCCAGCCTGTAGCAGTGCATGGGGTTTTTCCGTCCCAAGTGCAGGATTTTACACTTGTCCTTATTGAACCTCATAAGATTTCTATTGGCCCACTGTTCCAATTTATCTAGGTCTCCCTGAATCCTGTCCTTGCCCTCAAACGTGTCTACTGTTCCCCCCAGCTTGGTGTCATCCCCAAACTTACTGAAAGTGCAGTCTATTCCATCATCCAGATCATTGATGAAAATGTTGAACAGAACCGGCCCCAGGACTGACCCCTGGGGCACACCACTCGTGACTGGTTGCCAGCTAGACATGGAACCATTGATTCCTACACGCTGAAACCATTGATCTAGCCAGTTTTCTATCCACCCTATAGTCCAACTATTCAACCCATACTTCCTTAATTTGCCAATGAGAATGCTGTGGGAAACTGTGTCAAAAGACTTGCTAAAATCAAGGTATATCACATCAACAGTTCTTCCTGCATCTAGAAAACCAGTCATCTGAACATAGAAGGAAATGAGATTGGTCAGGCATGATTTACCCTTGGTGAATCCATGCTGACTGCTCCTGATCATTTTATTTTCCTCTAAGCGTTTTAGGATGGATTCTTTGAGAACCTGCTCCATAATTTTTCTGGGGATTGAGGTGAGGCTGACAGGTCTGTAATTCCCCGGATCCTCCTTTTTCCCTTTCTTGAAAATAGGCACTACATTTGCTTTTTTCCAATCCTCTAGCACCTTCCCTGTTCTCCATGAGTTTTGAAAGATAATGGACAGCGGTGCTGCTATCTCATTGGCCAATTCCCTTAGCACCCTTGGATGCAGTTCATCCGGCCCCCATGGACTTGTGCACATCCAACTTCCTTAAGCAGTCCCTAACCTGACCTTCCGTCACCAAGGGCCTCTCTTCTTCTCTCCAATCTGCCATACCCATGGTCGTGGGCTGGGAGCTGACCCTGCCTGTGAAAACTGAAGCAAAAAAAGCATTGAGCACTTCAGCTTTTCCCTCATCCTCTGTCACAAGGATGCCTGCCCCATTCAGTAAGGGACCTACACCATCCCTGATCCTCTTCTTGTTATTAACATACTTATAGAACCCTTTCCCATTATCCTTTACATCCCTCGCTAGCCGCAACTCCATTTATCCTTTGGCCTTTCATCCAGTCAGTCAAGTCTGTTTAATAGGTAGCTGTGTTAATGGCAGCTTTGAGCTTTCGGTCCAGTATTCCAAACATCAGCAACTAAATGTCACAGTGCTCACATGCGCGCATACCACCTTCTGCAAACAAGCGCTGACACACTCACTTTTAGTCACAAAACCAACAGCAAAATTCTACTCTGATGTTCAGGCAATGTGCTCTCAAGCCACGTCTACACCAGCAAACTTACAGGACCACAGCTGCACCGTTGTAAGACCAGTCATGCTGCTGCTGTATGCCAACTGGGAAGAGTGTTACTGTTGATATAAGAAAATCACTTCAACAAGTGGCTGTCACTATGTCAGCAGGAGAAGCCTTCCCATCAACCATGGCTCTGTGCACGATGGCAAAACTTATGCCGTTTGGAGTGTATGTTTTTTCAGAGCCCTAAGTGACAGAAGATTTGCTGGCATAAGTGGCAGTACAGACGGGGCTTTAATGTAAATTGGTTTGCAAACCTGATGCACTCTAAAGAAATCATAGGCATACATGACACTTCCCCTTCCGCAGCAGGAAGACGGTTTGAGAGAACTTCAAAATCTGCAACTAGAAACACAGCAACCACTGTGCGGCTCAGCTACTCCAGTGACCTATAGAGCTCTTCAGCTGCTCTAGTGACCTACAGAGCTCTATGTGAAGCCAAACCCACTATCAAAGCTTTCAGGCTTCATAAAAAATTCAATTCTCAGACCCCTTCTATGTGGGGGAAAAAAAAGAGGAAGCTACACTGGAAGATCTCTTTTGTTCCCTTTTAAGTAGTATTCCTCCATCCCACTCAACCCCTCCCCCCCACTTTGCTATGGAAAAAAATTCACTTAAGTTTGTGCCACCTAAGTCTCCACACCCAACCTCACAGACCTGGCAAATCTAAGCACATACTGTACCTGCCACCTGCAGAGCTGAGGCATGCAATGGATCCTGGCCAGGCAGAACGGCTGTTCAGCGAAGCACTAGATTCCTTTCCTGAATAATCACTTGGACAGGAATGCCTTCCATGCTGCATACTCACACAAAAATGTGTAGCTCAAGGGGTTTTCTTGTTCGTCTCCCATTACTACATGGGTGGGGCACACACTAAAGGAGGAGAGCAGAAAAGCCCTTAGGTGACCTAGTCTGACTATTTTATACCTCCAAGCAGCTCAAAGATTATTTTAAGCAAGCAGGTGGAAGCTCCACATAAATTCTAAGGATAAAAGAAGATAATGGCAAATGGGCTGTGTAGAAGACCATGTATTAAGGCAGTAATCTGGTTCCATTTTTGAAAAACAGAAGTGAGATATAATAATTTTTTTAAAAAGAAGTTATTAATGAAAATGTATTCCTGCTTTTTACTTGTCAACTTCTTGATGGGGGGGGGGGGGAACAAACAAACAAGGAGTCGTGTGGCACTTTTAAAGACTAACAAATTTATTTATTGCATAAACTTTCATATGAGAAAATCCCTCTTTGTTTGCAGTTCATGTCTGTGGTAAATGAGTTTCAGGAAAAGCGTGCTCTCAGAACACACATATACCAGCAGATTATAAAAAGTAAGATTCCTTACAGTACTTGTTTAAAAAATTACAGACACTGTATTCTTTAAATCTACAAACACCAGGAATGAACTTTCCAAAGCAGTAGGTCAAAGAAACAGAGTGAGGCTCTTGGTTTTCTACTGCAGTTGGAAGTAAGAACTGAGTCCCTCACGGGGTTCCAAAAGGCATTACTTACTGAAGCCTCCACCCTTCCAGCTGCAGCACCAGCGCCTTGTGAATTTGCTACCATTGAGAACATGCAAAGCCTATTTAAAGAAGAAACCAGTATTTAATATTTGAATTTGAAAATACTAAGAAAAGTAATTTTCCCTCTTTATACGTTCCTACCCTCTATCTAACCAACTACTGAGAATGAGACACATCCACCCTGTTTGGTTTGTACAAAGGGTGGAGTCCTATAGCAGTGGTTCTCAATCAGTGTGCCGGGGCACACTGGTGTGCCGTGAGCATCCCCAAGAGCTGGAGTTAAAGTTCCCTCCCTGCTCAGCCCAGCCACATGGCTGGAAAAAGGCAGAGGTTAAAGCAACAGGGAAGGCACTGGAACACAGTTCCAGGTCCCCTATTTTTAGGCAGACAGCATTCCAGCCCCCTTAAAACTAGAGGAAGGCACTGGAATACGGATTTCCAAGGGTCCTCCTAAAAACAGCAGGAGCAGCCCGAATGCAACATTCTGGTGGCTTCACCTTAAACCCTGGTCCACTTTAACCCAGCCAGCAGAGAGCTGTGGGAGGCTGGAAGTGTGTGACTCCCCCACTGCAGGGCAGAGCAGCTTGTGTCAGCCACCCTGCAAACAGCCCTAGTAAGGGCTTTGGGCAGGGGTGGGCTGCTGGGCGTTGTGCGGGGCAGGTGTGTATGTGTGTTTAGCAGATGTGGGTGGGAGTGTAGAGGGTGTGTAGCTGGGGGCTGGGCCTGGTTCTGGCCCCTGCAGTGATGGGAGGATCCATTACAGGCAGCAGGGGGCTGGGGATGGAGAGGACGGGACCCACTGGGGTGGGACAGAGCAGCAGTGGGGTGAGGATTTGCCCTGGGAGGCAGGGAGCCACTCTGGAGAAGGGGAAAGTGGGTGCTGCACCATGCTCCCCTGCCTTATCTTCCCACTCCCCAGATTCCCCCCTGCGCCCCCCACAAAGCCACTCTTGTTCTCCCTTCACCTCCTCTCTTGCCACCCTCATGTTGTTCCCCACATGGCTGCCCTTGTCCTCTTTTGCCACCCCTGCCCTGCTCTGCTCCTCACACTCACTTCTGCCACCACACACAACTCCTGACCTCCCGTTTCGCCACTCCTGTTCTTCTACCCCTACTACCCCACATAGCAGCATTTCTGAAACACTGGGCCATGGTTCTTGAATATTCATAAGCAATTTAAATTAATTTGAACATTCACGAGTTTTTTAATGGTGGTGTGCCTTGAAAAATTTGAAGGTATCAAGGTGTGCCATGGCAGAGAAAAGGTTGGGAACTACTGTCCTATAGCACTTAAAGACTAACATTTATCGCATGAGCTTTCGTGGAAGAAAATCCCACTTCATTGCATCTTCAAAGCTTCCAATGAAGTGGGATCTTCTCCCACGAAAGCTCATGCAATAAATAAATGTGTTAGTCTTTAAGTACCACAGGACTATTTGCTTGTTTTACTGTTTGACTTGACCTCGTTAACACTTGTGAGTTGTTCTCCACATAATGTGACTTAGAATCATAGAATCATAGGGTTGGAAGGGACCCCACAAGGTCATCTAGTCCAACCCCCTGCCAAAAAAAGCAGGACCACTCCCATTAGATCATCCCAGTCAGGGTTTTGTCCAGCTGGGACTTGAACACCTCCAGAGATGGAGATTCCACCACCTCCCTAGGCAACTTATTCCAATGCTTCACCACTCGCCTAGTAAGGAAGTTTTTCCTAATATCCAGCCTGGACCGCCCCAGCTGTAACTTGAAGCCATTGCTTCTCGTTCTGCCCTCTGTTACTACCGAGAACAGTCGAGCTCCCTCCTCCTTGGAGCAACCCTTCAAGTAGTTGAAGGTTGCTATCAAATCCCCCCTCAGTCTTCTCTTCTGCAGGCTAAATAAGCCTAGTTCCTTCAGTCTTTCTTCATAGGGCTTGTGCTCCAGCCCTTTGATCATTTTGGTTGCCCTCCTCTGGACTCTCTCTAATTTGTCCATGTCCTTTTTGTAGTGGGGAGCCCAAAACTGGACACAGTATTCCAGATGTGGCCTCACTAGTGCAGAATAGAGGGGAATGATCACATCCCTTGATCTGCTGGCAACACTTCTTCTGATGCAGCCCAGTATGCCATTGGCCTTTTTGGCAGCAAGAGCACACTGCTGACTCATATCCAGCTTCCCATCCACCATGACTCCCAGGTCCTTTTCTCCAGTGCTGCTATTTAGCTGATCACTCCCCAGCCTGTAGCAGTACATGGGGTTTTTTCGTCCCAAGTGCAGGATTTTACACTTATCCTTGTTGAACCTCATGAGATTCCTCTTGGCCCACTGCTCCAGTTTGTCTAGGTCTCCCTGAATCCTGTCTCTGCCCTCTAGGGTGTCTACCGTTCCCCCCAGTTTGGTATCATCTGCAAACTTACTAAGTGTGCAATCTATCCCATCATCCAGATCATTAATGAAAACATTGAACAGAACTGGCCCCAGGACCGACCCCTGGGGCACACCACTCGTTACTGCTTGCCAACTTGACATGGAGCCATTGATTCCTACACGCTGAAACCGTTGTTCCAGCCAGTTTTCTATCCACCTTACAGTCCATGCATCTAACCCATACTTCCTTAATTTGCCAATGAGAATGCTGTGGGAAACCGTATCAAAAGCCTTGCTAAAGTCAAGGTATATCACATCAACGGCTCTTCCCGCATCCACAAATCCAGTCATCTCATCATAGAAGGCGATGAGGTTGGTCAGGCATGATTTACCCTTGGTAAATCCATGCTGACTGTTCCTGATTACTCTACGTTCCTCCAAGTGTTTCAGGATGGATTCTTTGAGAAGCTGCTCCATGATTTTTCCAGGGATTGAGGTGAGGCTGACAGGTCTGTAATTCCCTGGATCCTCCTTTTTGCCTTTCTTGAAGATAGGTACTATATTAGCTTTTTTCCAGTCCTCTGGCACCTCCCCCGTTCGCCACGAGTTTTCAAAGATAATGGCCAACGGTACTGCTATCTCATCAGCCAGCTCCCTCAGCACCCTCGGATGCAGTTCATCCGGCCCCATGGACTTGTGCACATCTAGTTTCTTTAAGCAGTCCCTAACCTGACCTTCTGTCACCAAGGGCCTCTCTTCTTCTCCCCAGTCCCCCGTACCTAGTGTAGTGGGCTGGGAGCTGACCTTGCTTGTGAAAACTGAAGTAAAAAAAGCATTGAGCACTTCAGCTTTTTCCTCATCCTCTGTCACGAGGATGCCTGCCCCATTCAGTAAGGGACCTACACCATCCCTGATCCTCTTCTTGTTATTGATATACTTGTAGAACCCCTTCCTGTTATCGTTCACATCCCTTGCTAGTCGCAACTCCATTTGTCCTTTGGCCTTTCTGATTTTATCCCTGCAGTCCCGAGCAATGTCTTTATATGCCTCCTTAGTCATCTGTGCTAGCTTCCACTTCCTGTAAGCGTCCTTTTTATGCTTCAGCTCAGTGCAGAGCTCTCTGTTAAGCCACAGTGGGCGCCTTCCACATTTGCTGTGCTTTCTCCTTATCGGAATTGTATCTTCCTGTGCCCTTAGCAGGGTTTCTTTAAAATGCACCCAACTCTCTTGGACACCTTTCCCCTTACTTACCTTTGTTTGAGTGTGCGTGTGTATGCATCTGTAAGAAACTAGTTTCCATTGCATTCATTTGATGAAGTGGGTTATAGACCATGAAAGCTTATGCTCAAATAAATTTGTTAATCTTTAAAGGTGCCCCAGTACTCTTTGTTTTGCTGAAACAGACTAACATGGCTGACCCTCTGTAATCTGAGATACTAAATTATAATGAAATATTATGGTGTCCAACTGCAATTGAGCAATTGCTGACATTTCAGTGATCACTGCTGTTCTCTTTCAGAAATTCTTCCATCTTCATATGTATTATGCCATCTTCTGAAGAGAAAACAGGGTTTGTGAGAGTCCATCTGGCAGGCCATCTTTGGACTAGGGACCACCCAGGGCTTTCTGGACCACAGCTACAGGACAGCCTGCCTTGAATCCAGGGCTCCATCCCCTTTTGCAGAGAAGTTCAAAATGTTTTGATTTTGTTCATCATCATAAAGAAACCAAATTTCTAAACAGCAAAAGCCTCTGTGAAATGGAATACTTTCCCCTACCCACCTACATTAGGAAGGCCCCACTTCCCCGGAAGGAAAGAAACTGGCATTTAACTTTTTGGTTTGAAAGAAAAATTCTATCTTTTTCTTGTAATACTTTTTACCAGAGCTGAACCTCAATTTTAAAGGAACTAGAAACAGTAACCATTTTACTGGACAGGAAAATGAAGGTGGAGGAGGGAGAGGGAGAGAGACAGGACAAATCACATAATAAGAGTAATGCCTGTGAAGAACAAGTAAACAACCCTTCACATTTCCATACTTTGGAAATCACTCTGAAGTGAGTTGAAGGCCATGATGAAAGCAACACCATGCACAACAAACACTGCAATTAAAATGCATCGTATCTCCTTCTAATTTTAAGATGTTCAATTTTACTCACCCCTTCAATCGCTATCTAATTTTCAAAATAGGGGTTCTAGTGTACACTTTTTTGACTGCTGATTCAGACAGATCTGATATAAAGTCTTTCTTAGATTGATGGGAATTCTCTTCCTCATAATAGAAAAACATCTTTTTTTAGAAGTGGAAGAAAAAGCTATTGTTATAGTTTCTTGATATATGTTCTTTCAACTAGCAACACTCCTTCCTCACACTGAGGCAGGAGATTCTGCCATCAGCAAACCTGCCCCTGACAGGGCTTCATCCCTGTGATTGGTCATTAACTCTAACAATCAGGCTCCATCTCCTATAGCACAAAATTCTGAAGTTCCGCACCCTCAAAAGTGTGAATTGTTACAGTAGAGTGTTTTCATTAATTATCTTGCATCCAGCTAAAGGAGGCTTTTAAATAAAGTAACCTGTAGCAAGGTTGTCATTCTTTGTGGGCTATAGAGAAACCTTGCATTGTCATCTGGATAGCCAGCAACCTCTGCATAACTGGAAGAGAGACTGCTACACTTATAACCAAACGGATAACCGTGTTAGTCTAGTCCAGGGAAAAAACAAAAAACCAACCCACACCAAGGAGTCGTGTGGCACTTTAAGATTAACAGATTTATTTTTCGCATGAGCTTTCATGGGAGAAAATCCCACTTTGTCAGATGCTTCGAAGATCGTTCACCTCTCTTTTGTGTGCTTTTTTTTTTTTTACATTTATAACACCCTTCTCAAAGATATCATCTGTCTTCACCACAAAGTAATTTAATAGACCATAACCCTTTCTGCTTAAATTTCCATTATGAAAATTACTCTCAAATATGAGTCTGTCCCACAACTGGGGGGGGGGGGGGAATTAGGAACTGACAAGAGTGAGGAGCATATTTTAAATAAACCCACTTCTTAACTTTGAAATAGTGGGTACAGCCAAAGGAGGTGTTTCTGTAGATGTGCACTAGCTACCTACATTCAGCTGTACAACCATATGCTGAGTTTGTACTCTGGACTATTACTAACAAGTTTCTTCAGCAAGTTAGGACATGTACCGTCCCTCAGAGAGTCATACAGCAAGTGTTACACCAATTATGTCTAAGAGTGTTTATTTCAGATCTATAATCAAATCTCCCCACTTTCCCTTTCCATGTCCATGACTCATCCGGCACCAACAGAGGCTCGTTTTCTTGAGGCTTCTTCCAGCAAGCTTTGTGTGGTGTCCCCCAAGCTTTAAGTAATTCACTGTGATGGGAACTAAGAAAACCATCCGGATGTTGAACACATGGGATGCCTGGGCAGAACAGCTGTGTGTTTGCAAGGAGGACAAAAGCAGTAGGCTGCCAGCATTGTTGTGAATTTAGTCAGACACTGTTTAAACCTTTAAGTACACAGTGCTAATGACACAGATTAAAACACAAAACTCCACTCATTCTGCTGACTGAATAACCTCCCTTCCCACAAACATGTTCTATTCACCCGTATTCAAAACTACACTCACCCATGGAATAACCTCATTCAAAATCTTCTTCCACTGTCTTGTACTATCTTCCAGTTAATACAGAGACCGTACACAAAAAGCTGGATATAACTCACCAAAGGAAACGGGAAGGTTCTATTAATCAGGAACATGTGCCAAAGCGGCTCAGTTTTCTGCAAGAAATCTCACAGAGCACATATACTAAACTTTACAGTGGAGGCGCACAGAGTCAGAAAATTATAAAAATTGAGAATAAAATTTACAAACAAAATTTACTAAGTGAGCAAATGTTCTGTTACAAGGGGGGGAAGGCAAGGGGGGGGGGGGGGCAGAGAGAGACCTGGTTAGCAAGAAAACACTGCATGAGGCCACTGAACTATATTACCTCAAGTCCATCTCGGAGCCAGTGCTGACTTGCTCTTTGGTATGTATAAGAGAGCTTTGCAAGGACTGTAAACAAACTTTAAGCTTCAAACAGTAATTCCAATTCTGTAAACACATATTACTGCAGCTGCATTACAGCTGTTCCAAATATTTTGTTGGATGCTGTGAATCAGTACTGAAACATGATTTGTCACCATAATCTATAAATCATAATCGGTTTAGAGACCCTTTTAATGCAAACAACCCCGTCTTAAACACACAGCTTTTACTATTCACTTGTATTTGCTTGATCTGGCACAGAACTGAAGTACATGAATTCCACAGCTTTAATTCGCAGTATCTTCAGACTCTTCTCAAAACTCCCTATGTATTTTTCAAGCCACTAGCAGCCAGACTTTGTGAATATATTTGAAGACCTCAGACTGTATCAGTGGGTTTCAAACACCAGGCAGCATCCAAGAATCAGTAACTTATTTCTTGGAGTGTCTCGATCTCCTTGAAAATGTGGAACTAGTTAAACAGGATGAAACAGCTTTGAAACATGAAACTGCAGTGAATTTAGGATCTATGGTGGCAATCACCACACATGTACAGATAACATATTTATCCTCTATAAAGCAATCAAGTACCTCATTTTACAGTTGGTAAACTGATGTACAGATAATTTAACTGACATGCCCACCGTCACACAGAAGCCTGTGACAGGGCCAAGAATTTAACCTAGATTTAATCGAGGTATCTTGAAACCCAGTCCAGTGCCTTTTCACCACAAGACCATGACCATAATTCCCCCTATTCCTTGACAGATAGGAAATATTACTGAAGATCTCCCAGGATGAAGCAATATATTGAGTCACCATGGCTCAAAGTTGCATTGCACTATCCACTGGCATAGAGAGTCCCAAGGAAAATGAAATTCAAAGCCAACGTAGAGTCCTCCTTGACTCCTACAAAGTACATTTTTGAGCCACACATCCCATTGCAATCACTTCCTTATCAGACACAATCTCAAATTCCAGTTTCAATGACTAGAAACATGAAAAATAATGAGATGCTGCTTATTCTTATCTTTGTACATATATTAATAGACAAGAATATCTATTATTATTTACAACACAGTAGGTATTTCAGGTCTGTGCTGCCCCAAGTCAGTCTATTCTTCCCTAAGGCACCAGACATTATTTGGAAAAATCAATCTTCTACAACAATCTCCAGCTTCCAGAAAATTTGTCAAGGCTATTCTTCATCCAATGGCCATAGTTTTCAGAAGTCACACAAACTTCCCTCCCATGTCCTAATCTCACTTAGATTTAGAGAGGCTACTGAAAATAAAAAGAAAGCATTATGTACGAGTATATCCTTGTAACAGTTGCAATTAAACAAAACATAACAACCCATCCTTTTAAGAAGAATTAAACCTCCATCCTCTTTCAGGAAGTCAAAGTCAAACTCCTGAAACAGTCTATCCCTGCATAACTAGCTTGTAAAGACATCGATAGGCTATTCTCTGTGTGACTGCTGCAGTGTCTGTTGTGGGTGTATAGCACACACAATGATGGGACGCAAGGGAATGCCTCCTCCATCTCCAGAAAGAAATGCAAACTCAGAATGGGAATCAAGCATATGAGGAAAAAACTCACTCTGGCTGTGAGAAAGTGGCAATGTGTATGTACAAACGTATGTATAATCAGTCTGCTTAGAAAGCAGAAGACTGCTGACTCATGTAATGCCTGCAATTTAAACCAGTTAACATCTCATGCCTGTAGAACAGTGGTTCCCAACCTTTTCTCTGCTGTGGCACACCTTGATACCTTCAAATGTTTTGAGGCACACCACCATTAAAAAACTTGTGAATGTTCAAATTAACTTAAATTGCTTATGAATATTCATGAACCAAGGCCCAGTGTTTCAGAAATGCGGGATAATAGGGGTACAAGAGCAGGAGTGGAAAAACAGGGGAGGTCAGGAGTCGGCAGAAGTGAGCGTGAGGAGCAAAGCAGGGCAGGGGTGGCAAAAGAGGACAAGGGCAGCCATGTGGGGAACAGCACAAGGGTGACAAGAGAGGAGGTGAAGGGAGAACAAGAGTGGCTTTCTGGGGGCGCAGGGGAGAACCTGGGGAGTGGGAAGATAAGGCAGGGGAGCATGGTGCAGCACCCACTTTCCCCTTCTCCAGAGTGGCTCCCTGCCTCCCAGGGCAAATCCTCACCCCACTGCTGCTCTGTCCCACCCCAGTGGGTCCCATCCTCTCCATCCCCAGCCCCTGCTGCCTGTGATAGACCCTCCCATCACTGCAGGGGACAG
The DNA here is from genome assembly GCA_007922195.1 of Podocnemis expansa. NCBI lineage: Eukaryota > Metazoa > Chordata > Testudines > Podocnemididae > Podocnemis > Podocnemis expansa. Next base: position 32,340,910 of record ML682014.1, read on the forward strand.
AACCAGGCCTCCAGCCCCCAGCTACACCCTCCCCACAGCCACCCCACCCCTCAGCTACACACCCCCGCAACCAGACAGCCACCTCGCAACTCCAGCTACACACCCTCAGCTACACATCCACTCCCACCCACCTCCCCACACCAGCCCCAGCAGCCCTTCCCCGCCCCAAAACCCTTACTTGGGCTGTTTGCAGGCTGGATGACACAAGCTGCTCCGCCCTGCAGTGGAGGAGTCACACTTCCAGCCTCTCGCAGCTCTCTGCTGGCTGGCTTAAAGTGGACCAGGGTTTAAAGTGGAGCCACCAAAATGTTGCATTCGGGCTGCTCCTGCTATTTTTAGGAGGACCCCTGGAAATCCATGTTCCAGTGCCTTCCTCTAGTTAAGGGGGCTGGAATGCTGCCTGTCTAAAAATAGGGGACCCGGAACTGTGTTCCAGTGCCTTCCCTGTTACTTTAACCCCTGCCTTTTTCCAGCCCTGCATGGCCCATGTGGCTAGGCTGAGCAGAGAAGGAACTTTAACTCCAGCTCTTGGGGATGCTCGCGTCACACTCTGGGTGTTGCTGCGGCACACCAGTGTGCCCCTGCACAGTGGTTCCCAACCTTTCGTCTGCTGTGGCACACCTTGATACCTTCAAATTTTTCAAGGAACATCACCATTAAAAAACTTGTGAATATTTACTCATGAATATTCATGAACCATGGCCCAATGTTTTGGAAATGCTGCTATGTGGGGTAGTAGGGTTAGCAGAGCAGGGGTGGCAAAACACAGGAGGTCAGGAGTCGTGTGCAGTGGCATGAGTGAGAATGGGGAGCAGAGCAGGGATGGGGTGACAAAAGAGGACAAGGGCAGCCATGTCGGGAACACCACAAGAGTGGTGAGAAAAAGGAAGGGAGAACAAGCGTGGCTTTGTGGGGGGAACGGGGGGGGGGAACCTGGGGGGTGGGAAGGTAGGGCATGGAAGCATGGTGCGGCACCTACTTCCCACTTCTCCACAGTGGCCCCTTGCCACTCAGGGCAAATCCTCACCCCATTGCTGCTCTCCCCACCCCACAGGGTCCCATCTCCCCCCCCCAACCCGCTGCTGCCTGTGATGGGCCCTTCCATTACTGCAGGGGCCAGAACTAGGCCTCAGGCCCCCAGCTACATCCCCCCCACACAGCAACCCCACAACCCCAGCCACACACCCCGAACTAAACAGCTACCCCATCCCCTGCTACACACCCCCCCCAACCAAACAGCCATCCCACAACCCCAGCTATACATCTTTTGTTACACATCCACTCCCACCCACCTCTGCTACACACACACACACACACACACACACACACACACACACACAGCCCCCAGGAGCCCTGACCTCTGCTGTTTGCAGGTTGGCTGACACAAGCTGCTCCACCCTGCAGGTGGAGATTCGCACACTCCCAGCCTCCCACAGTTCTCTGCCGGCTGAGTAAGGTGGAGCCACTGGAACACTGCTTTCTGGCTGCTCCTGCTGTTTTTAGGGGGACCCCTGGAAATCCATGTTCCAGTGCCCTCCTCTAGTTTTAGAGGGGTTAGAAGGCTGCCTGCCTAAAATTAGGGAGCCTTGGAATTGTGTTCTCATGCCTTCCCTCTTACTTTCACCCCTGCCCTTCCCCAGCCCTGCACAGCCCACGTGGCTGGGCTGAGCAGGGAGGGAACTTTAACTGCAGATCTCAGGGATGCTCACAGCAGACTCTGGGTGTTGCCGTGGCACACTGGTTGGGAACCACTGGGTTAGAGGTTCGTTGCAGGATTGGGTGGGTGAGGTTTTGTGGCCTGCTTTGTGCAGGAGGTGAGAGTGAATAATCATAATGGTCCCTTCTGCCTGTAGAGTCTAAGAGGCGTACCCAAGCCCCTTTGAAGCATTCCTTCATAGCATATAGCCTCTTATCCACTGAACATTCACAAAAATGCCATATCTGCTACTGCTAAGGGAGTGCACCTATGTTCCCCCTAAGAGCCTGAAGCAGCTGAGCAACTCACATTGCTCGCTGTGTGGCCCTCCCCACCCCCCCACATAGGCCTGATCCTGCCAGCCTGCTCCCCCACTATCCCCCAGCCAGCCCGACCCCTCCCCACAGTCTTACCCAGCCCCTGGAGCAACATGGCTGAGCCACAGCTCCTGGGGTGGAGAAGCATCACAGAGCATGCTCAGACAATCTGGGCATGCTCCGTGACAGCTTCTCTGGGCGGGAGTTTTAGTAACTCCCAGCTCCAGAGGAGCTCTCAGCCGGGACTCTGGCTACTGGCCCTGCACAGCCAGCAGTGTTCCCCGAGCTGGTCAGCTGAAATGGGCTGCACAGCCATGTGCCCACACAGCTTACAGGGAACGTTGCAGGGTACACAACAGCTGGTGTGATTCAGCACATGATAAGCACCTTGCTTCATATCACAGCACTGAGATATATTTACAGTAAAAACAACAGTAAGTCTATCCCAAAAAAATTCAGGAGATAGGGAATGAGGATAATGGCACCAAAATGTAATGCATAAAACCTAACACACTTTCTAGAGACTACCTTAAAGTCCTCTACAGTGTTTGAAAACAACATTAGTTATGATCCTATTTTCAGGAAGGTAAATAAATGGCCTGTTCATTTACTAGGTGCAGGAGGACAGAGTGTCTTCTTTGTTCCCCAAATATACGCTAGGAAATCTATGAAGTGTATCTCAGGGTACGCTTTTTTCCTTGATGCATTTTTATATACGTTAGCTCCTCTCTAAAATTCTTACAACTACATTCATTGTAGATGAGTGATGGGAGACCTACTTGTGAACAAGACAATACTTAATTTAGATTTCAACAGAGAAATAGATGAACATCTCTTTTTGACAGAAAAGCTGGTTCATGCAGTATTGTTGTACAGTTTTGGTCCCATAATATTACAGAACCAAGGTGGGTGAGATAATATCTTTTATTGGACCAGCTTCTACTGGTGAGGGAAGCTTTTGATCTTATATATAGTTCTTACAAAGCTACTTGTTAACTATCTTTTGACAGACTAAAATATTTTCCTTATACATGTATAACTCTTACATAGTATGCGTACATTTGGCTGTGATGCTCCAAAAGCCAAGAAATGTAAACATGGTTGTGTTGAAATGCATAGTTAGGGAACCCAAACAACTTTAACTCTACCCTGTAAGTACTACCATGAGGAAAACAAAAGTAAACTAAAAACAATCAACTGTACTTTTAAAAATAATTTGATGTAGGGACCATAATCAAAAGGTGTGTTTACAGCCCATATCATAAGATCTGCAATGGGACCATAAGCACTTAAATGCCTTAATCAGAATCTTACAGGCAATTAACAAGATAAGGAACTTAATCTGGCTCCTATTTCCAGCGTATCTGAGTGCCTCACACTCTTTAATGTATTTATCCTCAGAATACTCCTGTGTAGTAGGGAAGCGCTATTATCCCATTTTACAGATGAAGAACTGAGGAAGCAGAGAGTAACTGACTTACCCCAAGATTAAAGAAAGTTTGTTGCAGAGTAGGGAACTGAACCAATGTCCTAACCACTAAACCATCTTTACTCCCATAGCTTTCACAAGTTATCACTACAGGACAGACTTACAGTTGCCTAGGTGCCCTAACTTTACCTAAACCTTCCCGAACATGTTAAGTATAACCTCAAGGCTGAATTTCCTGAGTTTGTAACAACTTATTGGGGGATAATTGCATCCCTGTAATGTATTTTACTCTAAATTACTGCCATGTATCCTAAACTTTAACACCATTCTAGTAGTTTTTGTCCAGGAATCAGACATCAGGTTTTAGTAAGATACTGCAATGGAAATAGTAAGAATACAGGATGACCAAAGAGACTTTTCCCATCTTGCTCCAGTGATCAACAAACTAGGAGTCTCAATTTAGTGCTACTCAAGCCGTCCTCCTCAACTTTTTGACTGCTGGAATTTTGGGAGGGAGCAGCTTTCCTAGCTGGATAACCCTCACCCAACTCTGTTCCTGCTCACACCATTCACAAGACGCATCTGAGTGGTTCTGAACAGACTCCTGTGCTGCCCACAAAACTCCCAGGAGCAATAGTAAAATTGGCAATCCCCTTACCACTGACACCACCGTTTCCACTGACACAGCCGGGGAAAGCCACAAACATCGTAAGAGTTATTTTTATGAGCACTACATCAGTTTACTTTAGGTTTTCCTCACAACCAGAATTGCTAGACTACTTTTGTTTTAAATGAAAACCTATATTCAGCAGATGATGATGCCATTTACCCAGGGAAACAACATACTTGTCCTGTGAGTAGATTTTTCTACAGGCCTGTGAGTGGCTGCTCCTACAGCTGCCGAACTGTGGAGCACTTGCTGGATCCTTGCAAACTGTTCAGATTTCATGGCGCTAGTTCCTCACGGTTTGATTGTTTCTATATACATCTAGGCCCTACACTGCAGATAGACATCAATAGCAACCGAAGGCCAGTAAAACAACAGTTGAAGACTGGATCCACTTTCAGATAAAGAGGTCATCAGTGCCATGAGATGCCAATGGCACAAAAGCCCTCCAGCAGGAGAAAAATGGCTAAGGGAAAAGAGAACTAGGCAGCAGAAGAGAGTCTGTCCGTCTGTCTACGAGGGACTAAGATAGCATAACAACCAAGAGATTTGTGAAAGAAACACAGAGCAGGGAACCACGATATCAGTAGGAAGTACAAGCAAGGAGACTAGAAAGGAAAAGATACTACGCTTGATCTTAGCCTTAATAGGCCGAGAAGCGAAGAGAAAGGAAAAGTCTATCTGCAGGGGAGCAGAGGGAGGGAACAGAACTGAACAGGGAAATTAAGAGCAAAATATAAAAAGTGTGATTACATTTTGTTTTAAAGGAGCCAAGACAAATCATACTAAAGTCCATTCAATTCCTAAATATTTCCTTATTACTTTTCCTTTAATGAACTGCTAAGACAGGCTGCTGGAATGCAAATGGGATATTTAGTAGTTAGAATAGAAGAGTCTATATGAAATATGATAAACCCAATTAAAAAAAAAAGTATGAGAACCTCTGAAACAAAGCAAATACAGCAGCTGGAACTCATTATCTGACATAACAGAAGATAAAAGTAAGTAACAGAACTGAATCATACTCAGCAATTCTCATAGCCAGAAAGGGGTACTGGATAAAATAGTTCTGAGATATGGTAGAATTCCCATGCATAAAATGAAGTTTTCAAACCCTTCCGGAAGTGGAGTATACTGGTAATACTATTATGCTTAACCACAAGTACACAAAACATCCCCAGAAACTGGTTTAAGAGTGCAGCCAAGTTACCAGGGCAAATATTCCATTCCCTGAGACCCAACAATATTTTTAAGGCAGTGAAGGTTGATGACTTTCCAAAAAAACAAAACAAAACAAAATCCCACAGTATCAAAGGGACCACAGAATTCCCAGAAGTAAAAGCTGAATTAATTGTTTTCTTGTTTAGTGATGCAATCTTATATAGTACTTCAACTACAAGTACAGTTCAAGCGTGACTAAAGGAAAAATATCATAACACGAGCGATCTTCCCATTGTCAAACCTTCGGGTATTTAGTTTACCACCATTTCTGCCTGTAACTAAGGCCAAAGAAAGCATCAAAATGAAAGCCCAACACAGTGATTTTCAACCAGTGAGCCATTACAAAGGTAATGAAAATCAGTATAAAACAAAAATTGTTTTATCTTAACCAATATTCTAACTAACAAAATGACAACTCAGAAACATGTGAGAAGTAATCAACAAATTAAAAGTGATTGATTCTAAAAAGTGAACATTCTGAATTGTAGGTGGCCAAAGATCAAGATTGAGACGATGCGCATTTTTTTCTGGTGGATTTGAAACATTAATGCATTTGACATGTCTTTAGCTTGTTGTATGCACTATGTTGCAAACCGCTCTAAGAAGACTGTAAACACAGTAAACGTAAGCAAGGTGACATAGGAGCAGCCAATTCAGCTGAAAAAAGAAAGTGTGCTGTGGAGTTGTCTCACTGAAGTGTGCCTTATTACTGAAAAGACTGGGAACCACTGGTCTAACATAAAAGCTACAAAAAGCATTTTACCCTTCCAGATTGTTTAATAAGACCAGTTGTATCACAACACAAAGAAAGGCATCCTTTGTTCAATCTGAATTAAGAGACTGCACTGCCAAGAAATAGTTACCAATCTAAGTGAGAACATTCATTCTATATATTCAGAACATTTTGGTCTTCCACCTAGAAATAGCAGCTGGCACAGTGGTACTCTGGTGCTGATCAGGCTTCTGGATGTCATTGTAATATAGGCATGAAATCACAATATGAAAGCAACTCACTGAATTGAGCCTGTGCCGAGCTGATCTTTACAGAGACCTCTTACTTACTCTTGGGGGGGGGGGGGGGAGACGGACGAACATTTTATAAATTCAGGCCACCTACAAGTAAGCCAAGAAATAAACATCCTATATGAAAACTCATTGTCCATTTAAAGGCAAACATGGCAAGGAAGAGCAACCTTGCTCTAAACTGCAACTTTATGATCTGCGTGTCACAAACCATTACCAAGCAGCTTTATAAAAACCTGTTCAGGCCATAACTGATTTATCCACTGGTTGTACTATGATTTAACTGCAAGGGACAAGCCAAATCTTTGTCCTCATCTGTCTCCTACCCCTGCTTCCTTAATGTTAGTCAGTTGACACACCTCAAGTCATTTAACAATTTTGCGTTCATATTGTATCTTCCACCTGCAACTCTAAAAACCCTCCCTAAGCCATTAAGCCTTACACCACCCCTGTGAAGTTAGTTTCCCCTCCAATAATATGGGAATTAATATGAAGGCAGAGAAGTGAAGTGACTCCAAGTTCACACAGGCCTGTAAGAGCAATATTACAAAGGACAGAAGTCTGCTGTCTCACAAATCCCTGGCCTTAACAAGATCATCCTTCCTTAAGAAACATTTACAGACATACCCAAGAAAAATGGAAATCCTTTTCTCATTCTCAAAACAGTATCCAGAATTTTGCACCTAGCATTTAGGCTGGTCCCCTTTATACTGGCTCACCTGTAGAACATCTAGTAATAGCTAATGTTTGGAAACTATTTCCAAAAGGATAAACAGTGATCTCCCATACTCTCGATGTTGAACATGGCTCCTCCATTTCCGTAACCTCGTCTTTCCAGATTCTTTTTCACTGTCCATATGACTGGACCTCTCCCAGATTTCAAGTATCTACAATGGAAAATTCTAAGGAATCTGTTTTATTTTAAAACCAACAAGGAGTCCTGTGGCACTTAAAGACTAACAAATCTATTTATTACATGAGCTTTCATGGGAAAAAATCCCACTTCATCAAACTCTCTGAAGATAGGGGAGCTCATGGAATGGGAGGAAATAAATGCAGGGAAGTGTAAGTCATGGGATCAGGTCACACTATCACAACAAATCAAAGCAGTTGTAAAGATTTTACTTCCTCCAATTCTGTAAGTTCCCCCATCTTCAAAGCATCTGACAAAGTGGGATTTTCTCCCACAAAAGCTCATGAAATAAATAAATGCACGTCTTTAAGTACCACAGAACTCCTTGTTTGTTTTACTGAACTAGACTAACATGGCTGCCCTTTTGGAATTTGTTTTACTTTACTTCATAAGTATTTAACTCAGTGCAAAACACAAAAGTGATAGCATCATGTTATTTTAAATACGTGTTATGGCAGATCTCAAGAAAAGCAGCAATTTAGCATCACTGCTCTCTTGTATGGCTCTCAAGGAAATCAGGGACATTTCTGTAAATAGGAATTCTCCAATCTCACAGTATGGGAGTTCAATTTAGCAACTGTCATCAGCTTCACTGATAACCTTTACCACCTCATGAACACTCCTAAAGAGATCAATAAGACTATAGCAGGAAAAAAATGACGACACACAGATAGCTAACTTTGATCAAAGGGACAGATGGGTTGGGTTTGATTTTGCTTTTTTTAAAAAGCCACCTCTCCACAGGCATAAAATCCACACTTACCACAAGTGTTGTACCTCAGAAATGATCTTTTCACCAAATGGGTGAAGCCAGCTGTATTGAGCCCTTGAAATCACACACCAAACCTACATCAAAATCCTAGTCAGCTGCCAACTAGAGCACTTCTTTTCCTGCTAATTTTGCTGCAGCTTGCTGAATTCTCAACACTTGTGTTAACCACTCCACCTCACCCTTATTACCCAGCTCTACTTAATTAAATAAAGCATTGTAAGTAGTTTCACTTCAGGCTCCTTTTTTTCCACTGGTTTAGTCATCCCCTGTTGAAACACACTTCATTTTAAACCTATAGACAGGAGGACTAGGCATGCAAGTATTTCTTCCTGAACAATAAAAAAATGTTTAACCCTCATAGCAGTTTTCCCCCACCCCTTGCCTTTGAATTTATTGGATACTTGTTAGCACATGGAGGAAACTGCCTAGAAGATGAAAATTTCCTTTTAAAAATATATTGAACTTAGTAAGGCTACCACAAACTTCTGGCTTGATTTTGGACAAGTATGTTAACAGCAGATCCACATTGGACAAGTCATCCTGGTGTTACTAAATGGATTGAGTTTCATTACTGATCCTTAACACAGATAAACATCAAGACATTAAACCAGGGGTCTCAAACTCACAGCCTATGAGCCACAAGCAGCCCCTAAAACTATTTTCTGCAGCCCACAACAACACTAATCGTCATCAATATTTGCAATATCATTGTATGGAAAGGTTTCAGTGGAGCAGCCCTCAGGCTAAAGTACTTACTAGCCCTCCTGCAGCCCTCATCATGATTTGACCTTGAGACTCCTGCATTAAACCTTGCTTAAAATCAGTTTAGTTGAATCTGATAACTATTCTAACTCACTTTTCTAACATAGACCAGGATTTAGTCTGTCTGTGCCACAGCTGAGGTAATCATAAAATGAAGATAGCATTTTCTTTATTTACAAGGGACGTTGGTAGACAATCAATAAAATGTCTGTGAATCCAACAACACTATGCTAAGGAGGACTTTCGAAAAGCTTACAAATAACATTTGTATAGATGGTTGGGGCAGGGACTGTCCCATAAAGGTTACAGTGAGAAACAGCACTAGCACATCAGGGCTTCGATCCTGGCTATCAGAATTAAAATAGTGTATACTCCTGATAATCCAAATTAGTGGGGGTGGGAGAAAGAAAGATTTCATTTATCCAGATAATCAAGAGGGCTGCCAAATGGCTCCTGCCCAATGACCTCCCCAGCGGGTGGGGGCTTGCTCAGCTCTTCCTCAAAGCCCTACCTCGGATCTCCACCCTGCTATATGAACCATCACATTCTCCAAATCCCTTCCTTGTACCCAAACACAGTATATGCTGCAGAGGGCATGTTTCTGCTGCTGTGAGACAGATTCAGACAATACAGAGATTCAGTTGACAGTGTTTCAGATAAAGTTGAGTCTACCAGACAACAATACTTATCCACAAGTATAGTAGTTGGGTTTAACATGCCAGCCCTTACATTTTCATAACCGTTTCTAAGAAACCCTGATCCAAGCTTAACCATGTCTGTATAAGAATTACACTTACAGAGTAATTTTATTAAATTCCCTGAAACTAGTCACATCCAACAGCATTTGCACGATTGGGGCCTGAGGATGCACCCAGTATTTAATGCTACAGATGTTAGACTGGCAAGAGCTACACCACTCAGAATTAAAGCTAATGTTCTCAGTTCTGCTTTAGTGCTGCATTTAAGAATTGGGATCAGCCACAGATTAGAAATTCCTGTCTTGTCAGTCAGTACTGAAACTTCCATTTTAGACAGTTTGAAGAATAAACCACATTACTCATTTTCATGAGAACATTTTTAATTAGGAGGCAGTCTGAACTGCAATTTGCAGATTGCTGGAGAAAACAGCAACTCCAGGCTTTAAGAAACATACATATGAGGAACTTTCAAAGGAACAAAAACTATTCCTCTACCTACTACATAAACCTATAGTTGTACAATTTAAAAAATCTGAAAAGCGGATGACAACGAATATTAAAAGCAACAACTGTGACTATTTTAAAATGCCAGATCTAATGATTAATCCTGGCAGCAATTCACACTGAGCACCACAAACAGCTATTTTGTACAGCAAAATGCCATACAATCCCGAATCTCTACCCCTTAAAATAAATGCTCAGCCATTCATAGTATTCCCAAATGTCTCAACTAGTGGCACCAGCATCCCAAGAAAGCAGCAGGAGAAAGGAATTAGAGAAAACAGATGAATGGAAAGGTTGTGTGGGAGGTGGGGTGGAGATGAAGAGCTTTAAAGCAATTTTATGAAACTGCACTGAACAACTGCTGGCTATTAAAAAGCTGATCTCTTAACTACTCATGTTGAAACCTGCAAAATGTAAATTACGCCTTTGTGAGACTAACTAAAATAGAGTCCCCTCAGGGCTCCACAAATACCACAGTGAAGTCACTGAAGTGCTCAGCAAGCCATTCCCAGACCCTGAATTAACAAAGTCTCCAAAGGATTTCCCAACAAATTGCATAGCTACAGTCACTACTCCCAGATGAGTTCCTTCCAGCTTAAATGATATTTACTTCTTTGACAAAACGAATACTTTATAGGAAGATTATGGGTCCAACCGATATCTACTAAAGCAGGGAAAGTCACATTAAGGAACTAAAGCCATCTGACTAAAAACACTACGCTCACCTATTTGATAGCAAACACAGCTCCCCCCCCCAAAAAAACAAAACAAAACAGTTAATATCCATTCTCAATTTCATCTCAATGCTTTATTTCATAGGTAACATGCATTTATTTAGCATTTGGCTAAAAAAAAAAAAAAAAAGTCATGTCAAGGCCAAGACCCTGCCTTTCAATCTTCCAACTCAAGTGATTTACAGGCAAGTCAACTTTAAACTACAGGGTTTTTTTTATAACTGAAAATGACAGACCTTCAGTATACCACCACTAGCAGGCGCAACGATCCTCAGATAAAATGCACGTGTGTCTTTAAAGATGCAGGTACAATCTTCTGATAAAGTAAGAGATACAATTCCCCACTTGGGCTGCAAAAGAATGCCTAAAAATACCAATGCAAAAATCACATAAATGCAATATCACATTTTCACATTGCAATTTCACATAGCTAAGGGAGGAAATTAAGTATCGTAACCTTTTCTAAAACACCATTAGAAGCAGTAAGCAGTAGTTCATAACAGTACGATGTTTTAGTTGTGGCTCCAACCACCACTTCAAGTTCTGAATTTTGTAACCTCTATGCAAAGGATTTCAGCTATTACATTTCATTAATGTGCTTCTTTGCATTTAGATTTCTTTGTGATTATTTCATACAAAAACACACCAAAGAGTCAGAACGCTGGCTTATGTCTTCAGCAAGATAATCAGGTTGAGTGGCAACTGGAATGTCAAATTTTGTTGCGTTCCATAAAATAAAATGTAAAAGAAATAGTTGTCTCGAATTTGTGTAGAAAGATGAGTTTAAATTAAGTTGCAGTGTACGTCCACAACGACAAGCTACTCATCTCTATTGAAAAATCCTGACGGTAGGGAACAAGTAGCAAATCCATCCTCAGGCTGAACATGAAAACTGGCTCCCTGCCTAGGTTTCCTTGTAAATGCCTTCAAATAGCAACCATGTCCCAAAATGTACTCTGAGGAGAGAGCATACCTAATCAGCCACAGTTACACTCTTCAAGGTAAGTACAGGGCACAACTGGCTGAGTAGTCAGAAAGAAAATGTAATAACACAGCAGGCCAAGTGGGAAAATAATCTGTTTTTATTAGTACGCAGTGGTACATACCAGGAAACTGAGGCATGCTGTTATTTTTCAGCCTTCAGCTGAACGCATTGAGAAGCTAGGCACCACCTGTTTACACTACAAATTTCTTCTATGTTTGTAAATTTTCTTCCCTGTTTGTAAATTGTGACATTAGCTCTAAACAGATTTGTCTCTGTAAACAACAGGCTTCACTCTTAAGTGTATGGCAACAAAACAGTTTCACCCTTAGCACAGTAATCATGCCTGTGGCAACTGTACAGATAAGACTCTTTCTTCAAGCCTTCTAGGCAGTAAATCACCCATAACACACTACCACAGAGGCGCTGCCAGTCTTTGTGCATCTCTTCCTGATATACTGCAGGATAGTTACCCTGACAGCCCCAAAAGGCACTGGCAAAATCATGAATGGGCAATACACTTGATGGTGATACAGATTTCACTGTGTTCTGAAAAAGAACTGCGTGGGCACAGTTAACCTGTTTGTTGTAAACAAGCCAGGAGAGTGTCACATGCTGATTATAAAACACGCGCTGCGTTTGTAATGTAGACAGGGACTCAACTGCTTTGAGCATCAAGCAGCATGCTGTGGTGCTGCCTTTTTATTAGTAGTCAGTTCAAAACATTAAGTGGAAAGAACAGAAGTGCACGAACAAAGTACAATGACAGTAGCAGTAAGACCCTGTGGGGAGGAGAAAAACATGAACCAAGTAGTGTGGGAAAGTTAGTAGGAGGCTGGGTAACTGGAACAGGTCCAGGAAAGGAAAGATTAAGGGAAAGAGAAGAAAAGAGAGAGGGAAGAGTGAGGGGAAATGAGAGCACAGGAAGAGACACACAGTGAGAAATTTCCCTTAAAAAGGTATGTGAATGTCCAGGTCTCTCAGAGCACTGAGATAACACAGAATGGTTTCGTTGCTGCCCAACCCGACTTTTTCTTAAATATAACAAACTTCAGCACTCAGTTTCTTTCCACTTACACTCAATGAATAAACTTTTATCTTTAATGCAGTAATTATGTCTGGGGTGTGCATATACAAAAGTACAGTGGAATTACTAACAGCAATTAAGTACTAATTAACATGGGCAGAAAATTAGGAAAGCAGCTTAAAATTTTAATGGGGGGGGGGGCGAAAACAGACAGAGGTGGGAATGGTATACCCAAACTTTTTATTGCTACCACTCTTTAAAAGAGAAAAAGGAAAATTAGTGGCAAACCACCACCAAAATGGGAACAATTATGAGCCAAATCAGTTGGGAGAAAGAATTTAATCAGAAAAATGTTAATGATAATTGAGAATCATTTTGGGGCACTTTACTAGATGCCCAAAAAAAAGATACAATCCCACAATGGTGAAAGAAGGCTATAATGATTTTTAAATTGACTAGGTTTAGAAGGGAAATGAAGAAAGCTATAAAAGTAATATATAACAAATGAAAGAAAGAAGATGTTGATAGTAATGAATATAAATCAGAAGCTAGGAATTGTAGAAAACTGATAAGAGATGCAAAAGGACACAAGGAGATGTCTACGGCCAACAGAGTTAAGGACAATAAGGAAGAAATTTTAAAATATATTGGAAACAAAAAGAATCCAGAAGATACTGCTGGTTTATTACTCAGAGGAAATGGTAGAATCATCAATAATAATCATGCTGAATAGACAGAGGCATTTATTAACTAGTTTTCTTCTATTCCCCCCCACCCCCAATACAGATGATTAGTGTCATAAAGTGATAGCACTGTTTTCATTCCACTAGTAGTTCTGGAGAGTGTTAAACTACTAATGCCAGACAGCTTTAAATTAGCAAGTAGAGATGACTTGCATCCAAGAGTTTTAAAACAACTGATTGGAGAGCTCACTGGACCATTAGTTTTGATTTTCAAAAAGTCTTGGAGCACTGGGGAAGTTCCAGAAGATGGGAAGAAATTTAATGTGCTGAATTTTTAAAAAGATAAACAGAATTATCCAGAAAAAGCAAGGAGTCTTGTGGCACTTAAAGACTAACAGATTTATTTATTGGATGAGCTTTCGTTAGAGAATATCCCACTTCATCAGACGCTTTGAAGAGGGAGAACTTACAGAATTGGATGAAAATAAATGCAGGGGAGTGTAAGACATTAGATCAGGTCATACCGCAACAGCAGATCAGAGCATTTGTAAGGATTTAAACTTGAGGAAACTGCATACAGATGTTGGCATATTGTGGGGCCATGCGGGTGACCATAGCAGTGCCACTGACTTGGAGGTATAAATTATCCTCAAATCTGAAGTGATTGTGGGTGAGCACAAAGTCACACAGTTCAGTCAGAAGCTGTCTGGGATGGTTCTTCTAATATCTTGTAACCCATCCTTCTATGGAATGTTGGTGTAAAGAGCTTCTACCTTCATAGTGGCCAAAATGGCATTTTCTGGAAGCTCACCAATGGACTGGATTTTCCTCAGGAAGTCCGTGGTATCTTGAAGATAGCTAGGGATGTTGATAACATAGGGTCTGAGGAGGGAGTCCACGTAGCCAGATAGGCCGGCAGTAAGAGTGCCAATGCCTGAGACGATGGGGTGTCCAGGGTTTCCTTTTTTATGGATTTTAGGTAGTAGATAGAACATCACTGGCTGGGGTTCTGGTGGAGTTTCCATCTTTATATGTTCCTGTGCCGTCTTAGGGAGTGTCTTGAGTAGACGTCTGCCAACATCTTTATTGGCGATTTAGAACAACGTTTCCTCAAGTCTCATCCCAAAACACCTCTTCTTTACCTATGCTACATTGATGACATCTTCATCATCTGGACACATGGCAGGGAAGCTCTTGAAGATTTCAACAAATTTCCACTCCACAATCGAATTGAGCCTGCAACACTCCACACAGGAGATCCACTTTCTCGACACTACAGTAGAAATCAGGGACAGACACATCAACACCACCCTGTACCAAAAACCTACTGATCGGTATAGTTACCTACATCCCTCAAGCTTCCATCCTAAACACACCACACAATCCATTTGTCTACAGCCAAGCCCTAAGATATAACCACATTTGCTCTAATCCCTCAGACAGAGACAGACATCTTGAGGATCTCCATCAAGTGTTCTTGAAACTACAGTACCCACCTGGGGAACTGACAAACAAACAAACAAACTGACAAAGCTAGAAGGGTTCCCCAAAGTCATCTACTACAGGAGAGGCCCAAGAAAGAAAACCCTCAAGTCAGACCTCTGCAACAGATCATTAAGGACCTCCAGCCTATTCTAAAAGATGATCCCTCACTCTCTCAAACACTGGGAGACAGAACCTCTCCTTGTCTACAGACAGCCATCCAATCTTAAACAGATACTCACCAGCAATTACAGATCTAACAACAGAAACATTAAAGCAGGCACGCAACCCGTGCAACAAACCACACTGCCAAGTCTGTCTACATATCTGCACAATAGATACCATCATAGGTCCTAATTAAGCCTGCTACTCTATCAAAGGCTCATTTACCTGCTCATCTACTAATGGGATCTATGCCATCACGTGCCAGAAATGCCCCAACACCTTATACATTGGACAAACAAGATGATCCCTGTGCAAAAGAATAAATGAACATAGAGCTGATATCAGAAATCACAAACCAAAAAAAAGTCGCTGAGCACTTCCATCTTTCTAATCACTCGATAAATGATTTGTTAACAACCGTCATCAAAGATGTTACTGGGACATCAAGACTTCAAAGAGAAGCAGCTGAACTCGAATTAATATGGAAATTAAATTCTGTGAAAGCAGGACTGAATCGAGACTATGGGTTCTTTTCCCATTACAAAAGGTCATTTGACTTCAGGCTTCCCAGGGTTTGAACCTAACAACTGCTCAGATTTGCTGTTACTGTATCACCTGATCCTATGTTTTACACCTCCTTGCATTTATTTTCATTCCATTCTGTAAGTTCACCCATCTTCAAAGCATCTGAGGAAGTGGGATTTTCTCCCACGAAAGCTCATGCAAAAAATAAATCTGTTAGTCTTTAAGTGCCACACAACTCCTTGGGGTTTTTTTTGAAGTCAAATTACCTGTTATAATGTGAAAAGAATCCATAGTCATGATTCAGCCCTGCTTTTACACAATTTAGTTTGCATATTAGTTCGATTTCGGCTGTTTCTCTTTGAAGTCTTGATGTCCCATTGATTTTCTTGAATATCATCGTTAACAAGTCATCAATGGAGTGATTAGGAAGATGGAAGTGCTCAGCAACTTTTTTTGTGTGTTGTGATTTCTAATATCAGTTGTGCATATTTATTCTTCTGCGTAAGGATTGTCCTGTTTGTCCAGTGTACAAGGCTTCGGGACATGTGGTGGATAATCTGCCAAACATAACCTCACAGCATGACAAGGTGGCCAAAAGAGCTAATGATATCCTGGGACACAAGAACAGGGAAATCTCGCATAGGAGTAGAGAGGTTATTTTACCTTCCATTCACACAATCACTGTTGGTATACTATGTCCCGTTCTGGTACTCAGAATTCAAGAAAGATGTTGATAAACTGAAGAGGATTTAGAGAAAAGCCATAAAAGTTATTAAAGATACTTCTAAAAAAAAGCCTCATCTATTTAACTTAACAAAGAGAAGGTTAAGGGGTAACTTGATTACAGTTCATCAGTAGCTACGTGGGGAACAAATATTTAACAATGGGCTCTTTAGCAGGGAAAGCTATAATAAGATATATGGATGGAAACTGAAGCTAGAATCATTCAGACTGGAAATGAAGAGTGATTTTATTTCTAACAGTGAAAGTAATTAACCATTGGAATATCAAGGGCCATAGTTGATTTCCCATTAATGCTATTTTTTAAACCAAGATAAGACGTTTTTTCTAAAAGATGTCCTTTAGGAATTATTTGAGGTCTGACAAAATGATCACACCGGCTCCTTCTAACCTTGAAATCTCTAAAAGTGTTATCACATCACAGCTTCAAGAATAGAGCGCTCTAGACTCTTGCACTTGCCATCATTGTCCTTGTTGGGTCTGAAAAGGAGCTCTTAGCTTGGCTCTCGACACCTTAAATGTCTGTGACTGCAACAAACATTTTGAATGTACAAACTAATCTTTGAAAAATAAAACACATTCCATACTAAGATTTGCATCCCAAAGTGCACCATTTTCCACAGTGTACAAATGGCTGTCTGCCATACCCGCTCCTCTTCTCCCCTACCGTTTAAATTATTATATGACCAGTAGGCTGCAATGCTCTCTGGGATACACAGCCTCAGAGCATATGAAATGTGAATGGGACACACACTCACTCATTCAAGCAAAGTGTGTGGAATTTGTGGGAGGATGACGTGAAGGAGCAGAGGAGTCCAGAGTATTCAAGCTTAAAAACTGTCTTACCCAGTTTACACAATTTCAGCATACAGTAAAATCTCAGAGTTACAAATGCCTCGGAACTGGAGGTTGTTTGGAACTCTGAACAAAATGTTATGGTTGTTCTTTCTAAAGTTTACAACTCAACGTTAACTTAGAGCTTTGAAACACTACTATGAAAAATAAAAATGCTGCTTTTCCTTTCTTGTTTTAGTAGTTTACATTTAACACAGTACTGTACCATATTTGCTCCTTCTCTATCTCTGTGGCTTCCTGATTGATTGTGTATTTCTGGTTCCAAATGGGGTTTGTGGTCAACTGGTATCTCTGGTATTCATCAAAACAAACTAGGGAGTCCTGTGTCACTTAGAGACTAACAAATTTATTTACTGCATGAGCTTTTGTGGGAGAAAATCCCACTTCATTAGAGGTGTTCGAAACTCTGAAGTTTAACTTCGTAAAGGAGCCAGATATATACAATCGCATTTCTCTCAACAAGTCACTACGAAACAGTACAGTGTGCAAACACAATTTAATGTTTACAACTTCTAAACATTTCTACCACCATGTCAGTACACAATGAATATTCAATCTACAACCATGTTACTGCTCTTCAAAATTTCATAATATGAAGAAACAACCTGAAAAAAAGTTAACTGATGAAACAAACACAAAAAAAGCACATTCAAAATCAGCCAAATGATTTGCTGTTTAAATTCTAACCTAAAACCATTTTACGCTGAATCTAAAAAAGAAAAAGGAAAGAAAAATATCACCAGAACCTGCAAAAAGAAACATGAAATTAAGGCTCCAACTCAACAAACTATGCTGCAATCCTATATAACATGCACACTCCTACTGCAACACATTTTAAACATAAAACTGTTGCTATGGAGAAACAGCCCTTAAATTCTTTGATGTAGATTCATAGCTTCCAAGGCCAGAACAGACAACTGTGATCTTACTCTGACGTACTGTATAACACTAGCAAAGCACCTCCTCAAAATAATTCCTTTTTAAATGTATATGTTGACTTACGTAGTATTTTGTATTAGAGCACATGTATGCAGGCTCTTCTCCTTAGCCATGAAAGAGCTTTTCGGATCATGTGTATTTCAGCCACAAGCCACACCACGTTTTAATGAACCTCACTCTTAAAACAAATTTGAGTGCAGCTTGTTGCTTTTTTACAGGCCAAAGAGTAGGGGTTTTTTAATTTTACGGTGCTAGATTTCCCAGAGCAACAGACAGCACTATTAACATATAGAAATTTGTGAAACATGACCAAAAAGTGCAAGTGTTTAATCTAACCCAGAACCCGTGGCAGCAACCCACCCACTTTGGAGTAACAGAACAGTGGACCATGAACACAGAGGAAATCAAAAACTTTTACTCTGAGAAGTTTTTATCATTTTTCCTCCATTTTTCTTGCCAATCTTTCCCTTTCTTAATTCCAAGTCTGATGTCTACAAGCTTTTCCAGCTTTGTGCATTAAGAATGAGACACAGTTATTGCTCTGCAGATAACAGGAGCTAAGATTTACCAATCCCTGCATTGAAGTATAATGAAATCTGACTCTACGCAAGCTAACTAGCAAGCATTTAATGTTACAGATGTTTAATCCTATATGCATAGATTTTATTTATCAATTGTTTACACATAACTATTCATTTTGAATTTCTACACTCCCACACTTGATAAACACAATTACATTTTAAAAGAGGCAACCCAGAAGCATGAAAAATATTTCTATTCCTTTAGAAAAAACTTTGCTAAGATTCCATTCAATTAAAAAGAAAAATAAATCAGTAAGCACACTGTTTGACACAAACCGAAGAAAGGGAGAACGAGTCTGATGATCGTTTGGTTATATACAACATAAGTCAGTTTCAGTAATTTATGGCATCAGGGCAGACACATTTCCTTTTGTTTTCTGTATGATTGGATTAACCTTAGAAGAGCTTTGTGGCCTTTAATTAAGTTTGAACACTACAAAGCAACAAGTTAACCCACTGACGGAAAAATCCTTATTGTGCCAAACACACACACAGCAGCACTATGCATGGTGTGTTCCATTCCTCCTCAATAAAAAAAGATTTTTCTGCAGGTTTGATGAAGCCCCCCCCTTGCTATGGCTGATTTGTTCAATGGATGGGAATAGGCGTAAATTGCCATGGAGATCTCCAAGCTTCAATACAAAAGTTAAGGTCCCGGTCACATCATCCCAAGCAAAATCCACATAGGGTCCTTATTAGAAAGCAAACAGGAGGAGGAAAATGGGGGTGGGGCAAAGTTTCTGACAGGCGGGGATGTGCCCATTAAAGTTTAGAGAGGTGGGTTGGGGAAAGGGAGAAGCAGCAAAGTTCATGTTTGGGAAAAGGAGAATTCATACAACCTTTAGCACAGGCAAAGCAGGAAGCGAAGAGCTCCACATCTTAAGAATTCTGTAGAGATGGGCCATATAACCAGGAGAGAAACTCTATTAGTGGAGGATATTTTGGAGAAACGGGAGAGGAATACTGAAGCCTCTGGTCATACAGCGACAAGAAAGGAAAAGAAGGTTTTTCTGGTGACTTAGGCACTGGTACAGGATAGCTGTGCACGAGACAAGATGGCAAAAGCAGCAGTGCACACAGGTGTAGGGTTACCAGATGTCAGGCAAATGTCCTCCTTTTTACCTTCACATCCTTCAACCCACAGGCATTTTAAAAATGCATGATTTTGTCTGGCTTTTTACTTACAGGGGTTAAGCTATGCTGGAACACCCCAGCACACCCTATTTTTAGAGGGAAGCGTTCCAGGGCCCCTTAAACCCACAAGAACATTACATTACTACTACATTTTCTCCATGTGTCTTCCAATGTCCTCCTTTTCCTACTTCCCTGTCCTCCTTTCCATGCTTTAGTATCTCATAACTCCACACAGGTGGATCTTTGCACGAGTGAGCTGCAAAGAGAAGCGGTGATCATCCCGCTCAGAGTGACCAGAATAATGCAGACAAGTGACTGACTGAGGGGCAGCACAGATGTACACAGTTAGGATTGTTTTATGTCTTACAGCATGGGGCGCTGAGGTTGCCAGGAGCCAGACACAGCGTTAAAAAGAGTTAACAAGCCCAGCCTGAAATTAGCCCCGCTCTTTTCATGCCTGAATTCCAAGCACACCCACTTCCCTCCCCTCCTCCTCTCCCAAGCCCACAGGCGTTCTTCTTCGCTATATGCCACATATGGCCAAAGGGCAGCTCGGGAGCCACATGAAGCTCTAGAATGAAAAACTGTGGCTCCCAGAAAAACATCAGCAAACCAATTTAGGAAAGCAGCCCCAGCCTAGCAGTTCAGGAGGGGGTCAGAATGGTGGAGAGAAGTGCAGCATGGCCGGGGATGGCGGGGAGAAGTGCGGGATGGCTGGGATTTTAAAAAACTCACCACTAGCCTGCTGTCTTCTACATCAAGCAGCAGCTAAATTTTTCTTGTATATGGCAGGCATGGTCAAACTGCGGCTTGGGAGCCACAAGCAGCTCTTGAATGAAAAACTGTGGCTCCCAGAACATCATCAGGAAATCAGTTTAGGAAAGCAGCCCCAGCCTAGGAGTTCAGGCAGCGGTTGGGACTGTGGGGAGAACTGCAGCATGGTCAGGGATGGTGGGGAGAAGTACAGCATGGTCAGGATTTAAAAAAAAACCATGCCCCTAGCTTGGAGTCTTCTACATAAAGCAGCATCTAAGTTTTTAGCATATAGGCCTAATTTTCATGTTAACCTTAAGTAATTATTAGAATCTGACATCAGTAGGGTTGATGTTTGTTCTCTTTTTATGGTAAAATTAAAGTAGGCAATGAATTTTAAAGTTAGTAATTTTGGGGTAGTTAATAGTGTGTGCCTATATGCCTCAGTGCGGCTCTCGAAGGCTTAATCATCAACTTCTGTGCCTCTTGAGTTCCATAAGTTTGGCCACCCTGGGTAGAGGGCTTTTTTTCAGGTACCCTTTGGTAATTATTAGACTGACATTAATGGG